>JAPMOQ010019132.1:5190470-5270342 GCA_026543055.1 Argiope trifasciata
TTCTAATAATATTTTTACGTCATTTGAATGCACCCTACACTTTCATAATTGGCAGGAAATCCTTTTGCTTCTAACTGTATAACAATTAAAACATATAAATAAAGATGTCCCTGTGTATTCTGAAAAATATTTTTCCCTTTTATTTGAATCCCTGTTTCTTCCAAAATATATATAGAAATCTAAAAAATAAATTTGCGGGAATAAAATTCAGCTAGTGAAACTTAATACATTATTACAAATTAAAATAAAATGTATCTGTTCTCCCATTAAAAGTGACCCTTAAAATACATTAATTAAACTTAAAAGCAAAAAAAAATTTGTTTCGGTGGGAAAAAAAATAAACAAAGCATTAACGACAAAACTTGTGCCAAACTTTGTTACGTCAAGAACGCTCCCTTTAGATAAAAAAAAAGAAAAGAAAATCCTGTACAAATAACTTAACAATAAATCAATTTCGTTCTGAAAGTGTTTGGATCGAACTCACAAATCTCCAAATCCGGCAAGTGGAAACTAAAAACAAAGGTTTACGCGATACAGTTTGAAATATTTTCACTTGCTACAATGAGATTCGTTTTTACAATATTCCGCCCTACAGATGTAAAAACAATGAAACATATTTCAATATGCGATATCAGCTACTTCTTTCTGTCATGTTACAAACAAGAGAGACGACGCCTAGGGACTTAGAAGTGAATGACTTCGAAATAAATTCAAATGATTGCGATGTGAGAATTTATATTTTTGCAAAATGAAAAAAGTGAAAAAAAAAAGTTACATCTCTCGTTTCGTATGTACTGCTCATTTTTGATTAGAATCAGGTGAAAATGAAATGTAACGTTTTTATCTAAGGACTTCGAATAAAAGAAAGATCAAATTTAAACGGAAGAACAGGAAATATTGTGTTCTATGAGATTAAAAGATATATTTGTGTCGCATATATGTATAAATGGGATAAGGAGAAACAGATTGGTTTTCTTTAAATCACTGGTAAACGTCGAAACCCATCACTTTCCCCTTACGAAAAGATTATGAAGGAGGATGTTTTTCATGATGTATGTAATCTAATGATTATGTTCATCTTCTTATCATTTCGAGTTCTGTATTTTTTTCGTGGCACTCGGATATTTCAATTTCTTGTTTTATTAAATTCAAAATAATATTTTCCTTCGTGCTATGTGATTTTTTCCCCATCAAACTCAGAACTCTTATAAGAATAAAGTAAGCGATAAAAGAAAGTATATTTTAAGGAACTAGACAATCATATTTCAAAATAGATTGTAATGTTTTTTAGAGTCTGGATGTTTAAAATTTCATTCAGTTAGAATTTCAACATATTTTCTCATTTTTATATGATATGAGAGTATTTTTTCTGCATTTCGATTTCAACTGTAAATACTATAATCTGTTCAAAAATAAATAATATATGTGTATATTTATTCGACAATTCCCCATCAAAATATTTCGCACTTTTAAAAAAGAATGAAAAATATAAATCTGGAGTGTAGGGTTACATTCGTTTTATTTAGGTTATATTCATTTAGGCTATGCCCTTAAGTTCTAATATTTTTCATTCAGGTGTGAAATAAAATAATGTTTCATTATTAAAATTATTATAACTTGTTATTTGAGCTGCTAAACTCAAAAAATGATTCAACATCACAAATGTAGAAAAATTAATTATAGTTGAAGTAAGCTTTTATGTTTCATTAATGCTTCAAATAGCAGACATAAAATTATGTTCTAAAAGTAGTTACCTAGCAGTTGCTTTAAAACACATAATTTCTCGGCTGAATGTGAATGTCTGAAAGTTTTATGTACTCTAATTTAATAGAAATAATATGCAGGAAATCGTTTAAAGTAAAGGTAAATATGTTTTCGAGAAATGTATGCAAATAAAAGGAGAAATAATAAATAGTTTGTGCACATTAGAAATACAAACTAAAGTTTTGATTTTCTTCAAACTTTTCTCACAATTATTATGAAACATAAAAAAGAATTTGATGAAGATTTTGGTAGAATTATTCAAATAGGGCGTTATCTATAACTTAAATATAACCAATCCATGTAAAAAAGGTTATTTTATTTTTAATACCACCATTCTTAAGGAATGAAAATATTTCAAATATTTAAATACTTTATTTTCTTTTCTCCAAGCTATCATTTCCAATGTCCTTCAAAATTGTTAATATTTTGTACTATTTTTTAGAAATATTAATAACCCATAAAATTAATTAGTTTTCAGTGGATTTTAATATTTGTTTGCTCAGTCTATAGTTTCTGACTAATATGAAATTTAAAAATAATGTTAGTACACCTAATATTTTCATTTTTATTAAAATTTCAGGTGATAAAGGGTTCCTGTATATTATATAAGATTATTTTTGCTTTAAAAATATTTTGTATATTTTATTATATACATATATATATTAAAAATATGTATATATTTTTCAAAAATGAGTATATTTACGTAAACATGAGAGTGCTAATTTATTTTTTTTCTTCTTAAACACATTAACAATGCAATAAACGTATGGTTTTATAAGTAATTAACTTGCCTTCCATCATAAGCAATTCAAATATTACTTGCAAATTAAACAATAATATCTATATAATTCTGGAAAGAAATGCATGTTTTTCAAATGAGTGAAAGGTTCTCGATTGAAGCTTCTATAATTTTCATATAATTTATCTGCTCTCTGTTGAAATTGATCAAATCCCATTCCCAATAATCTAGAAATATTGAAAGACAGGTTGAATTAATATGCAAATTATAGGTATATATCTTGTTTTAGCATATAAAAACATTTCACATGTATTTTTAATTATGTGAAAGTTTTTACTTTGAAATAAAAGGAATTAACTTTCGTAATTCAGACATCAATAGATTTTTATTTACTATTATTTTTGACTAAAATATTATCTTTAGATCGATTAATCTCTTTTCTATCTTTCGAATTTTTTAAAGTGCATTTTCTTCAAAAAATTCTAAGAACTCTTTTCAAATGAAGTAGGAAAGATATTTGGAGTATCTACTTATATTTGATTTGTACTTTCAAATCACCCCTAGAATGCTGTTTAAACTATTATTGATTTGCGTTAAATTATAAACTTTTCTTATTAAATTGTTGGAATAGATTTTTTACTGTTTTGATTGTGTAAAGATAAGGAAATAATTTTTTGTTTATTATTTAAAAAACTGAATCAGCATCATATTCATAATAAAAACTATGACTGTTATGACTCAAAATTGCCAATTTCTATTTCTGAATTTGCAGCATAACCTTGAGTGTTAAAACAAATAAGAACTCAAAACTCTGAGTCTCAATTTATTAATTTGATAAAATAAAAAGAAATCATACCCATGATATTTTCTGTCATGTCATCAAAAATAATTTTTGGTGGCTAAATCTTCAAAGGTAACTAAGAAAATTATTAACGAAACAGTATTTTACTGAGGAGTGAGAAAACATCTCTTCTGTGAAACGAATCAATTCTCCCCGAACCTTAATGGACCTCATAATTTTCAAGCGATCAGGTCATTCTATGAAGTCCAAATGACACACAACAGAAGTACTGCGCAACATTAACGTGCCGAATTAGTAATATTCTAGAACAATGAATAGTTTAATTCAGCCTCACCTATAATGGACAGTACAACATTCCCGGCACACGTACAACGAATTTATTCTCAAGTCGACGCTTGCAGTGTGACGCATGAGGATATGTTTCAGACTGCAACCAAGCATTGTTATTAACCTCATAACTCAGGTAGTCACGCGTAATGAAGTGAAGACTAAGTTATCATCATAGCCCACATTCCCCGGGCTAATGCAACTTGGCCCTTTTGGGAATCAAATCGAGTTGGGAAGATAGCAAGGCAAACATATATCTCGTCCTATCCAATACCGAAACAAGATTAGGAGTCTGCATATGATTTGCTATTGATTCGTAACATTTTGATCACACGAAGCTGCATAGCATCCATTGACCATGGCTAGAACTTCGATTTTCAAAATTCATTATTTCCATTTTTCTCATGTTAATGAGACCTCTTGCCTTCCTATAGTGGCATTTTTTTAATAAAAAGGTCCGCTTATTATCTTTTCCTTGCGTGAAACGGAATCGTAGCAGTCAGATCATAACTGAAATTATAAAAAAGGAAACAGGGTATTAATTCCATGGTCCGTTGTGCTGAAAAATAGTCTATTATTATCAAAGGCTGCTGAACCTTATCGTTTTAACAAAGTTTTTTCATCGTTTTTTCAAAGAACAAACATCGTTTTTTCGAAAATTCTTTAGTTGTTGAATAAGTACAATTTAAATAAAAAAAATAATAATAAACGAAATTATAGATATTTATAATATATTTTTGAGGATCATCCGTTTATACTAAATTTCTTTCTTATGAATTATCGCTAATACTCAGAGTACAATTGGAGAAAGTTGTTAACAATCAAACAAATTCACTTAAAGATTATTTTTAATAGATATTTGTTTGAAAAAAAAATCTATAAAAAAGTGAAATTACGTATTTTACATTCTGCTGGATTAAATGAAGTAAGAAAACACTAAGTTATAATTTCTCAGTGAAAGTTTCTTTATATTGTAGAAATATTCTCAAACTGATCAAATAAAAATACTACAGTGATCACAACTATTCATTAAATTGCTACCAAATAAAAACAAATTGCTATAAAGAAAAAGATAATCATCAATTAGTTGAAAATGTTGAAATTCCATCGATCTAGTTCTAAAAGATTGCATTGTTATTTTCTAAACAGATGATACCTTATGAAGCATTACAAATATTATTCAGAACATTCTAGCTTTAATAAAACAAAAAGTTTGAAGTTTTTCTCTAAAAACTCCAACTTTATTTTTGTTAATGATAAGAGCTTAAGATCCCTCCATATATAGCTGAATTTTTCAGTATTTTGCATCATAATTTTTATAGAGCTTTGACAAATGTTTTGCAGTTAATAAATAAAGAATAAATTTTCCAGAATATTCCAAGGTTCACTCATTAACTAGCGCAATGAAGGGCTTCACTCTTTTATATACTGTATAAGTAGTTTGTTTTCTCTGGGACTCGCTGTTTGGTTTCCGTACGAAGGTAAATCGAAAGAAAAATACAAGAAAAGATCAGGACAAAAATTCAGTCTTCGACAGCATGATTAAAAGTTTATGTTGTGTTATTTTACTTTTCATTGAATAGAAACTATAATATTAATAAACAAAACGTACATGGAAATACGAATATATTTATTTAGAAACAAAATATTGCAAACAGGAAAACTTAGTCTTTTAAGATATTTTTATTAATTTTACCTTGGAATATGAGAATATGCATTGTTGATAAATAAGAATTAAGTGTATGTCAATTTTATATTAATATTTTTAGTATTAAAAAATGAGATATTAGTTCATTCTACTATTAATATGAGAACTAATAGAGAGATGTTGTTAGAAAGTATGCTAAAATGAAGAAAATATTTTCCCACCAAAAAATGGATCTCGAAAGGAAATTTGTAAGAAAGAAGTGTTTGTATAATTATTCTATGAGCATCAAAATATAATTAATAATTTTTCAAGATATGTTTAAACAAATGTTTAAAATTTGTATTATTTTTTAAATTATCATTGTTGCTTAATTATCTTAACATTTTGCTCAATGCCAAAAGCTTGTACTAATTATTTTTTTTTGCTATGACTTCAAATTTCTTGATTTAAAAATATGTTTTTTTTTGTTTTGTTTTGTTTTAGTCCACTAATAAAAGCGTCCTTTCTAAGATTTCGTTATCTTTATTGTTCAGTACGTTTTGATTTACAAATCATTATTATAATCATTATGAAATTATGTAATCATTTTCAATTCAAAATCTTCTCTACCTGATGCTTTTCGCATTGAATCAAAACTACATCAAATTAAGTAAGTGATTGATTGCTAATTAAGTTTTAACTGTATTAAAACTTTATATTGCAATCTAAACATTAAAATTTCAGTTCGGACTCCTCAAGAAGTGAGAGTAAAAAAGTTTGCGTTATTTCCAACTCAGCAGATAGGAAACAAATTAAATAAAAGAGTCTGAGAGCGAATATTTTTTGAAGCCTCGGTCTCTAGATATTTCTAAAAAAGAAGAAAGCGGAAAAATCGAAATTTCATTTCCTTTATGTTCGTTAAAATCATTCTAATGATTCTCAAAATATAACAGAAAATCGATTAGCTGCGAGAAGTTATTTTTAAAACAATTAAGAAATTAAACACGATTAGTCAATTAAAAAATAATTTGACTTTGGGACTACAAGGTAAAGTATTCTTTTAAATTGCTTTCAAGTTATTTGCTTTTCGAACAAAATGAAAGAGCTCCTCTGTGGCATTCATAATGAAAGACTAAAATAGTCATTGATCTGTAGACTTATCTTCGTTTGCGAAAGGGATAGTTAACGCTTTTACATTTAAGAGTAAAATTGATTGATGAGCTCAATTTGTAACACAATTTATTTTCTTAAATGGTTAATAGAACAATGAACCAGGAAAAGTTTCCACAGAACTTCGAGGCTCAATTTCTTTAATTTTTAGAGATATTTTGCTTCAGAAATAGCTGAACATGTCAAATTTGCTTGGAAATATGAAACTATTTCTTATCTTCCAAAAAGATAATTACTAATCAAAACAATACAATAATTATCTTAAACAAACATCTTCATTCAGATACAATAACTTTTTAATATATTATAGAAATATATATTATACTTTGAAGAAATAAGTTATAAAACATCAATAAAGTCTGCAAAAATAAAACAGAAACAAAAAATTATTGACACTCTCATTTCTTTTCTTATTTTATTAAAATTAGCAACATTAAATCTTTATTTAAAGTTGTTGTTTCTAGTAAAAGATATTTTTTATATACGCACTTAATCACAGAAAAATAATGAATTATAATAGTTAGCTTTTAAATCAACTCATTTAATAATGGATGAAATATCTGGATTTGCAGTAAATATATATTTTAAAAAAAGGTAAGAAATTTTTTTTATTTATACATATTGTATAAAGACCATGATGAAAATTAATGCATAGAAATTAATTATTTTCTAAACATATAAAGAATAACTATTTATTTACTATGCTTACTTACAGTAAAATACAAAACAATAGACAACCTAGAAGTATATTAAAAATTTGAAAACAGTCACAAAGAATAAATGCCGATATGAATTCATTTTCGAATGAAATTTTTCCATAAGTTTTTGAAAAGAAAATATTAACGATTTTAACGTTTCAGTTCTTCATATTTTATTGTAAAATCTTACATTCTTGAAAATATTTCAAAATTCAAAACAAAACTGTTTCAAAATTCAAATATGATACAGGATTACAGGTGTTTAATTGAAAATATAAATGTAAAACAATTTGCATGATTACTTAATTATTTCCAAAACTGCATAATCTATTTAAAATTACTGCAACAAAAGATTTTATATTGTATCAAATTTTAATATCAGGCTAATTAACGAAGCACAAACATTGAAGCAAATTTATTCAGAAAGTATTTTAACGCACCATTACTTTTAAAACAACCCACTTATGAGAACTGCTAAGGAAATTTTTCCCTATTCATATAATTTTCTTCTTCCCCAGCAGTAAGTTTGAATTCCATAAACCATGCACTCTGAAGCTCGAGTTGTTTTAGTGATTTAATGAAACTAATCTACAACTCGACTCTTTAGAGACAAGTTCCTTTAAAAGCAACTCCCTGCATAATCTAACCGGAAAGCACAATGTTGCGGCCCAGTTGCTATGGCTTAGGCATGGTCTAAAGCTTTTACTGCATACCAGAGCACATTTAAATTTCACAGCAAATCAAAGCGAACCTTTAAAGAATCCAGAATAAATTGAATTAATGGAACACGGGGGAAAGGCAGAAGCAAATTCGCCTTGCTACAGCCTCGTCCATTTGAATAAGCGGTTTCAATTGAAAAGCCATAAAACTATCACACATGCGAATTCTCTGAGAATAATGAATCTGCGATCAGCACAGAGATAAGAATTGTCTTAGAAATCTGTCCGTCCGGAGTCCGGGAAATTCCTTCGGTTGTCAGAAACACCCAGACGGTTAGAATGGGTTTGGTATGTAATGAAAATGAATGTTTCTCTTACTTAGTACTGATTCACGCCAACACAGAAGCGCTGGGTTCCTCTTTTGCTGCAAAAGCGGGGAGCACTCACTGCAATACTGGAGAATTAAATGTTTATATACTGATCATTTGTCAGTTTTGAATGCACCACTAGCCGGTGGAAAATGTTTGAATGCAAGATTTAAAGTGCACATAAAGTTTCCTTTAAATTAATTAGCAGGGATGGGAACCTGCGGATCGAAGTCATTACTACGATAAACATTAACAATCAAATAAGGCTAGTTTAGGGGAGTTTGTAAGCTGAAATCAATCACCACTTTTCAAAAGTGTTATTAGTTGATTTTGAGGAATGAAGGGAGTTTGCGATACATTTTAGACTATGTTTCAAACTCAGAAAATTTATTCTTTCGTGGAATTAAAGAAAGTTTTAATGAATTAGATGAATGTTAAAATGATAATTGAAAATTTAAATACCGCTCTTTACTTTTCTGGGCACGCACAAAAATTTATAATTCTTGCAAGCATATATATTGCAAGCAAAATGAAAATTTCGGAGAATAGAGTTTTTTGAAGAGGCGTTTATTAATCAATTTGCTGTTTAGTGTTCAAAATGCTCGAAAAAGTATATTGTTGCATGATTGTAAGGCATTAATATAACCAAGGAAATTAAAATATAATTTTATAAAATATAAAAATAAACACGTCCATACGTAAAATATTTAAATTTACATTCAATTTAAAGTAGTATCGACTACCCTTCATCTTTGTTTTATTATAAAATTATAAAAAAATACATGAATAAAATTTATTCAAATTTTTGGATCCTTTAAAATTTGATTAATAAATAATAATATATATTCACATTCTACATCTTAGTTTTCTAAGGTGTCAATACAAATCGTTGTAATGTAAGAATTATAGTTTATTTTATTTCAAAGTCATCTAGTGGATTAATTAAATTTATTTTTAAAAAACTGATTCATTCACAGAAAAAATGAAAAAGATGACGTGATGTTTAAAAAAATTCTATATTTGAACAAGACTAATAAAAAAGGCAGTGAATTTTTCTTTAAATATGTTGGTTAATTTGTTGGTAGGTTTTTTTTTTTTTTTGAATAAATTAGTATTTTTTTTAAGATGATGTGAGTCCTAAAAAAATTCTAACTAGACGAGAAGATAGGTAAAAAGGTAGAAAAATTTTCTTTAAATATTGATTTTCTGCTAAATATTTTGAATAAATTAACTCTTATTAGGGATTTTCATGTATTATAATAATTTATGATAAATAACAGCCAAGATTATTGGATAAAGGAAACTAACCGTAATTGTAGTATCGCGTGGTTTCCTGCTAGAATATACTTATGAGTTTCTGAGATTATATTAGAGATTATATAAACTGCTGTTAAACAATACAAGAAAACAATGCAATTTTAAGGAACATTTTAATCTTCGCTTTTTGAAATTTTCCCTTCATATATTAATCATTTTAAAAAGTGCATTTATATTAATTTACTACTAGAGCTATATTAGTAATTTTATACAATTTTGCTATTAATTAGTAGGTTTTTATTCATAAAAAGCGCAACCTGTTTTTCAATCTACACTGCAATTAAAAAGAAGCACAGTGTGTTTTCAGTGTTGATGAAATCAAAAAGAAATAAAATGAAAATGAAGATTTCTTTGGTCTATCATAAAATAAATTTATGTATGACTGCATAATTTAATCATAAGTATTTTCATAAAATATGAGTATCAAGACTATGAGCAAGTCTACTGCACATTCATGGAACATTTCAGCTACCTTTTAAGTACTCATGAAATTTCTTTTAAGTTATGCTGACATGCTAAATTCAAATAGTAGGTTTTGAATTTCATAATAAATGACCTTTGAATAATTGTTTGAGAATTTGTCTTTCATGTCAGAAATATATATCCATTTAAGTGAACTCAAAAATATTTCTGTTGCAAATATTGACGATATATTGCAAAAAGAGACCAAGTTACTATAAAAAACAATCTATTATGTTCATTTTGTTTTAAAAAAACCCTCTTCAAAACATAAAACAATCACGTATATCAATATATCGTTAGGATACAATATATAGCATATATAATATTTTTTTCGGTTACAGAAATAATATTTTAAAATAACATTTGTAAACACATTAATTCTTTTTTTCAATTTCAACAATCCTTTCAATTTTCACCATTATATTGGAGATGTGTTTTTAAAATGATCTGTTTATCCTTGTTTATTTTTTTATTTATAAATGTTTTGACACGGGTACATTCAAGAAGTTGTTTTGATTTATCTGGATAAGTGAATTTCATTTAAACATTATTAATAACTCCATGTATTTTTCAAAAAAAAAATGCATTTTTAATTCATAATTCATCGCTGATTTTAGTACAATTTTGTAAACAGAAAAAATTTAAAGAGTCTTTTAATAAGATAATTTTCAAATAAGGTCATAATTAGACTAAATTACTTTGAAACCAATTTAGACAGAGTGATCGATTTTAATATTTTTAGGAAAAACGGTTGTTGACAAATTAATATCATCAAAATTATTTCAAAAATTTAAGTTCTTATTCAATAACAAATATAATCCAGTAAAAAAACTTTTGATACAAATAGAATAAACGAAATATTTTTTATTTTCTTGAGAACTTTTGCTTATCAAATAAATTGATTCTAAGCAAAGAAAATATTTTTCTGATCAATTTTCGTTAAAATAGCCAAATGTCTTATTTATTTGAAGCTTGAAGAATTTCGATAAGTGGCCTACTCCTACTCCTAATGTCTTCATTCTTTTTACTTTAATTCCTTTTTTACTGGAAGAATTTCCGCTAGTCAACTTTATAAATATAAAAAAAGAAGCGTGATTTCTGTCAATCTAGACAGGCGTCAAATTAGAAAAGTTCAGAACTCTAACTTGGAAAAAATAATAAAGAATATATTCTATTGATTACGAGTAAACGCATCTTTTAAAAACTGTTGAGGAAAAATGCTGCTAATGAAAATATAAGCTTATATGGACAGAATACGGTATTGATTCTGTCTTAAAACGAAAAAAATCGTGCTTTTCGATTGAATGCTCTCGCAAACTTGATATTAAAGTTCCCTAGATTCAATATTTTATCGATTTCATCTATCATCAGGAGAAAAGTAAATTTTTTAGGGAAGGGTCTTTTTTATTTTAGCGCAAACTTTAAAAGAAATGAACCAATTGTAAGATCCGTTACTTTTCGAAACATTTAATTGACTAGTTTGGACATACTTCTCTGTACTTCATTATAAAAAAGTATTTTTCGAGCCATGTTCGTATCAAAATTTTTACTTCTTTTGTCTTACTTCAAAGAATTTTTTTGTACTATCGTATAATGATTACTGTGATAGTGTGTTCAAATTATGCATTAATGATGCTGTGATAAGTATATTTCTGAATTTCAAAATGAAACACTTAATCACTTTACATTGTTTCAAAATTGATGAATTGGTTGTCTTTTATTATTATTTCTTCATTTTACTACTTTTTGTTTGATTATTTGCTTTTTATTATCTCTTAATGAAATCTTTTCTATTTATTTGCAGATTATGTTGATTCAAACTTTCCAAGTGAATGCAATGAGTGAATCATTTGTAAAATTTTGTAAATCTCGACTTCTAAGACATACGAGAATGACAAGTAAAATCAACAGTGAGTCATTTAATTTAAGTCATCATGATTAAATTTATTTCATTTTTTGTCATAATTAGGGAAAGGTCGAGCCTTATTCAAATTATTTCAAAGTTATTCTATTGAGATTTTGTACAGAAAATAATATCCATAATCTCTACAGTGATCAATATTTGTTTCACATAGTAATTAGTATTTGAAATTTACTAGATAATTAATTTTTATTGTGCTTTCTGCTAATATTTCTAATACTTATATTTTGAAAATATAAGTATTATAAATATTAATAGATAAGAAATTGAATGCCAAATAATAATGAACATGCTAATGCATGATAAACAAGATTATTTTTTAGCAAATAAACAAAAAAAAATTTAATGCATGAGAAATATACACAAAGAATAATCTTCTGCATTTTTAACTATTTAAAATATCTTGAAGATATTTTTGAAATTGCTTGATATAATAAAATTTGGCATTCAAGAAAAATTCAAATAAAAGCCAAAATAATTCATAGGAAAAAAAGGATGTTAAGCTTTACTGCACTGTTCAATGAACATAAAATCGACTGCAACTCATCTTATATACATTAAACTGCCATTTTAAGCATCCGAGCGAATAAAAACATAACTTCCTCATGTATTGTTTCGTATTAACCTTTTGGTTAAACTTCGCAGAAGATTTGAAATTCCGAAAGAGGGCAGATTCACCGGAAGACCTATGATCTCCAGAAGGCAACTTGAAGCTGGAAATACGATGGAGTATCTGAACAAGGCCTTTTGAGATCATTCAATGCCCTGCGGAAATCATGGCAGCTGATTTCCGGGAATTTTTGCAAAGGGCTTCATGGCTCTTGCTGGCATATCTTTGAATAAATCCTTCCTCTAAGAGATTTTTTTCTACATTTTTTTCGATCTTTTTATTTTTCTTCTTTTTTTAACCTGATCCCGGCCCTTTCCTGCCTTATATCATTTTGTTGTTGATGAGAAACCATATCGGCCATCTATCCTGAACAATCCGAAAACACGAAAGTTTCGTGAACACATACTTTTTCTTTATTTTTCCCTCCAGACTACTGCCACCCTTCTTTATTCTTCGCCCTTCTTTTATTCGAATTCTGGCTATCTCATTCATTCTTTGCTTTCGCTGAATGTATTGCAATGCAATCCCCTCGCGATCAACGATCCACCGCAGTGCATATTGCAGTGTTGAGAACCAACGGTCTGCAAAGCTGATATTGAATGTACAGAAGTTTAATATTATCTATTTATTGCTAGCTCATTTCTTCAAAGACTTACGCAATTCTGAATCGTTCTTTCTTCGGTTGGTGAGGTTTTCTTTTGAAGATAAAATATACATGGCTTCTAGACGCTGGCGTAAGTCAAAATCATTACATGAAAGAAATACTAGAAAGGAATTGCATTCTGCTAATAAATTTGCAATCTCTTATAGTAAATCTAGTTATCAACCATTCACTGTACTGTTTAGAGGTCCAGTTGAGCGTAAAATGTCATTAAATATTTTAAAACAAAATTTAAACTCTTGCAATTTTTTTTCGCACTAATAATATTTATTTAAATTTCTTTCAGAAATAAAATATATTGAAGATCCCAATTTCTTGCCAAAACGCTTACCATGCTTTCATAATAACAAAAAGATTAGACATCCCTTAATAAAATCTAAATTTTTATACAGTTTTTCATTCATTCCTTAAAGTATTCATCGCAAATTAGCATTTTAAACAGAAAAAGGTACACTTTTTTGACACCAAAATTGCCAAAGTTACTGGTGAGATTTTCTTTTTGAAGATGGAATATATGCACCTTTAAGAAGCCGGAGGAAATGAAAATCATTATATGAAAGAAATATTAGAAACTAATTGAATTCTGCAGATGAATTTGTAACCTCTTATTGGAATTTTTTCCCAGTCAATCATTTCATATTTTGTAGGTCTGTTTATGCATAAACTGTCGTAAAAAGCTGTAAAGCAATCTCTTATTTTTTTTCTTTGACTAACATTTAACATTACATTACATTTATTAACATTACATTAGTTAACATTGCATTTCCTTGCTAAAATAATTTTCATACTTTCAATAATTAAAAGATAAATTAGAAATATAGTACAAGACCATTAATAAAATCTAAACATTTATATAGTTTCTATATAAATTTCTGTTTTATTCGTTATATTCTGTGAGATATTCTTCGCACACTAAAATTTTAAACAAAAAAGATAAACCTTTCTGCCACCAGATTTGTCAAAGCTATGAAGCGTTTAATATCCCTATATTAGATCATTTAAACGTAGGAAGTTTGTCTAATTAATGGGTTTTGTTTCCACGGGACTACCGTTGATAGATCAAATGCAATGAAATTCCAAACTTATAAAGCATCAGTGTTGATCATATTTCTTTTATCGCAAAAATTTGAACTTTTGTTTAACAGGTTAGTGTGTAAAGAATATTTTATTAATATGACTAGTAAATATAAAGATTTTATACTTTGAGTGCGTAATTTTTAGTGCATTATACCCATTGATTGAAAGATCCCAAAATATAATTCTTCACTTTATTTAATGTATTTTTCTCTATGAAAATATATATATGTCGCTAATATTAGTTATTTGGTCACGATTAAAGTAAAAACATTCCATATATAAACTCAGAATATATGCGTTTATACATATTTTCTCCTTCATCGTTCTAAATGTCTGAAGAAGTTTTGAATAAACTTGGCGCACTTTTTCCATTTTAACTGGGTAAAAAATTTTATATCTAAGTCAGTTCCCATTGTAATTCTTCAGTGAATATTGGAGAAAGAATCGTTTAAATATCTGTGGCAAATGAATCCTTTGGCATGAAATAAGATTCGTTTATATATTTATCTTGTCAAATTAAAAACCTCTTGTCTTTAAATCCTCACTAATGAACTGTGTAGAATAATAACTTTCCGAAAGCACTCAGAAATGTTTTTTAGAATGATTAGAATAACCCTGATAAAAGTTTGCAAACTTATTTTAAATCCGTTATCAGCAATTGATTTATTTTCGACTCTTTCAACATTAAAATATTTCGTTATGTCTGGTTAATATGTTAATAATGCAACTACTAAAATTAATATGATGTATGAATTTTAACTCATCTCTCTTTGAACTGTCTTCTCAAAATCATTTTAGAAAAGAACACATGAGTATGAAATTATGATCAAACATCCAGAAAATGAAGATGCCTAAAAATGTCCTAACAATCTAAGAAAGACATATACTGCCTATAATCATATGAAAGTACAATATTGTATTATTTACCTTAGAGTCAATTTATTGCACCATTGAACAATATTTCAATGATAAAATAATGTTGAAGAAAAATGCGTTATTTTCGTAACAATGTTCAATTTATTGTCTCCCAGATTTCGGTAAGAAACAGAATGAACAATTCATGGACGTTGACCACTATATATAATTAAGAAGAAATGTATAGCAGTTATAATATATTTTCATGTCAAGGTTATTTTCTTAACTATGTTTTGTGTCAAGATGTTTTGCTTATAAATATTTATGATTTTGAAAAAAAGACCACCCCTGAATGTTTTAGTTATGCCACGCAGGATAGCAATCGATAATTCAAAATGTTTGTTACAAATATATTAAGAGTAATACTATTTTTTTATAAAATCACCCATTATCTAAAAAATTAAGGCTAATCTAAATTACAGTTAATGAAGGTTATTTTAACCTAAGAATTTATGTTTCAATGTCATATGAAAAATAATTGTATCTTATCCTTAAGTTGTTAAATTTTCACTCCTAACACTTACGACTTTATGCAAATCTAGTGGCACGTACATATTATATAATATTGAATAGTATTAAATAATATACCAAATATTGCACAAAACTGATAAATATTAAATAATATAATATGATATTTGTGTTCTTTGCTACCACAGAAATAATATTCAGAAATTAAAGGCAAAAATGTGAAGGATAAGTCATTGCCGGAAAAAACTTACTTTCAAACACGCAAAAATGAATGCTTTCGCATATTTAATTGGTACTATTTTAATTATTTTTTACTAAAAATATAGCTAATATTTTAAGATTTTTTTTCTCTCCTTCTTACATGTTAATCTATAAACTTGGCAAACTTCCGGATTCCCAAAATATCTTTATTGCTTTTTACAAAGAAAATAAGAAAATGCTTTTTCAAAAAGGATTTCAGTATGATGTTATTAATTTTAAGTCTCTTGTAAGTTTTAATTGGGGAGATATGCCGTTGTGATGGAACATTCCTTATCAGAAAAGGAAGTAATGATTAAATGTTGAAATGTAATATTGCTCTATAACACTTAAATTGAAATTAACCCGTAAGCGATGGTGTAATATTTAAAAATATTTAGAAATCCATTCACTTAACTTAGAAATTATGGTGTAAAAATTAAGAAGGGTGTTCACTCGTTCTAAGTGATTTGAAGGCAAGGCGTGTGATCTCATTCAAAACAGTTGGATAATTTTTTTCTTTCAAATTATAGCAATAAAACTAGCTAATAAGCATGTATTGATGTTATAAGATAAGGAAGTGGAATTTTGGACAGGGATATCAAAGCATAGAAGGATCTTTAGACTGGAACAGAAGTATGATGTGCTGAGGATTCAACCTCTACAACACTAAAGCTTCTATTAGCAAAGTCTTCAAAACGCAGCATCCGTATAGATCGCGAGGAAAATGTTATATAATTGCTTCCCCTCAGATTGATATTTTAAAATCAAATTCCTAGAAACCATGTTACATTTAAGCGGAATTCAAAACTATGAAGTTTGTGTTAACTGATTTTTCTTCTGACGGTGTAAAATCTCACACACACAGAAAAATTTCTAAAATAGATTGAGTGAAACAACATTTAATTTTGTCGAAAAAGCACTTTGGTATTTTTCTAAAAATTTATGCATTTGTGTAATTTGTTTGAAAGATGCTTAAAGTA
Organism: Argiope trifasciata; assembly: GCA_026543055.1. NCBI lineage: Eukaryota > Metazoa > Arthropoda > Arachnida > Araneae > Araneidae > Argiope > Argiope trifasciata. The sequence goes on from JAPMOQ010019132.1 coordinate 5,207,276, forward strand.
TGATTACCTATAGCGTTGATTTTGAACTTCGAACTTTAACATGAAGTTTGTACTTTACAAACAAAAAATTGTAAATTCTTTAAAAATTAAAGTCGATATACATTTTTGTCAATTTATTTTTCTTTTATTTCTTCATTAAATCTGATTGTAGGCATGAAATGAAATATAGAAAAACTGCTAAGTCAAAAATTGTTGATAAACGTTAATATTGGAAAAAAGGATTTAAGAATTTTAGCATTTTGAAGTTTGAGGGTAATTTTATTTATAAATATTAATTACTTATTGTCTAGGTTTGGTGGTGGCTTTCAGTTAATTTTAGTAATCAATTATGGCATATTCAAAATTGATTTTCCCAACCGATAATTAATGCATCCATTGTTATTTTTCAAATTTGGATAATTATCTGAAAATAATTTTTTCGTTTTAATATTGGACATTCAGTAACTATTTGATTAAATTATACTAAAAATTCGCTTACTTTTTACTGACTTTTCAATCAAATGCCCAAATTTTTAAATCATTCATCATATAAAAATGTCTGATTTTGAATAAGGAGTTAGATTTTTTTTTTTAAAAAGGGTTGATTATAAATACAGAATTTTATCCTTACATTGAATAAAACTGAAATCAAATTTCAAAATATAGCCTTTAAATTTTTGGTCTTTGTATTCAAATGTATTCATTTGAATTCATCAATCAACTCGATTATTTAAGAAATGTGTGATTGGATTTTACGTATTTCGAAGAAAACTTCCATTCGAATCTATTTCCTGTTTCATTGTTTTAGACTCTTATCTGTGTGATGCTAGTCCTGCCATCTGTCGGATATAAATAAAGCTAAAAGCCGAATAACTGCTTACCTTTAAAAACTCAAAATTTGTTTTAAAATAATTTGTCTTGTAGATAACGAAAATATTTCTTCCAAAAAATAAAATAATAACTCCTGGAAAATCAAAAAAAAAATTGATGATAATTTCGCCATTAATTTTGAAATCGAAACCTTTCTTATCTTTGAGGCTTTGAATACTTGGTCGCAAATTGCATAAGTAGTTGAACAATTCTTATTGTGTAGTAATAAATGTTTGTTCAAGTGATTTAATTTTCCCTTCTTCTCAATATATTTAAATTTTTCGAATGATGGAAATCCGTAAATAACCGAAAGATAGGAAATTGAAAATGGATTATTTTAATCATTCTCGGATTTATCTTTTAAAAATGAACTTTATATTAATTCCTTCGGTGTTCAAGTGCAAATCGTGTCCTAAGACGAATGGAAGATATCTGTGAATTAAAACATCCGATTCTGTTTTTAACTGGCATTTTCTGAGCAAAATACTCAATGTGCATTTTAGATACGAATATCTTGCTGTGGTTCAATTGGCTAATGAGGATAACCAAGCACGTATAGGGGCCAGTTTCGCTTTAAAGCGTATCAGATAGGCCACCTAGTTAAATTTTAAAATCAAATTAGACTTATTACTAGTCAAAAAAGACCACCAAAGTTACTCTAAGTCGATTTCTTTAGCAGAAAATGAAGCGTTTACCGTTCATACTAATTCATGATTTCTGGTAAATGTACTGTAACCAGTAGAATTAGAGCACCCAATTTATATTTCTGCAAGGTAATATTGATAGCTTAAGAGCAATTTAATGCCAACCTAATTTTAGAAATCCATTTAATTAGCATTTAAAAAATCAAAACTTCCGAATTCAACAAATTTGTTTATGAAATTATCGTTCATTCTAATTATTTCAGGCAACCAAGCTTTCAATTGAGTTTTTATCCTCATCGCTCCAACCTCTTTCAGTGGCTGTATCTTATATTATACATATAGTTCTAATTAAACAAAATACAGTCCAACTCTTACAGTCTTGGAAATAGCAGCATCCAAACGACAACACTGATGAAGCAAGATGTGAACAGTAATCGATCATTCTTTCTAAACATTGTAAAGGCAATAAAAACTAAAAAAAGACACATAACTTAATTTGGTCTAAAAGCTATATCTTTTAGAAACAATGTTCATTTAATGAATTTTTTGTTCACATATTTATCTTGTTTTTTATTGTCGAATATATTACATAACGATAGGGATAATATAAATGTTTTATATGATAAGAAAAGTTTGTTTTTATATAATTATAAAAACAAGGTCTGAATTGGTTAAACTGATATATCTTTATTGTTAGAAGAAATCAATCTTCAAATCATAACCATGGAAAGTTTATTGAAGACATCTTTCTCCGTATGCTTCACTCTCAGAATCATTATTCACTTTCAAGTTTACTTCTTAACAAATTTCATTGATGGGAAAATTATACTTTTTTACTCTAAAATGCTTCTCATACTTACCTATGAACTTTTACCACTACTTCTGTCCTTCTCATGTATCATCAGAAAGCAGTGTATGAGGAATTTCAAATATATTTATTTCTTTAAACACTAATTACCAGATGAGTCCACTCAAATATACATGAATACTAAATAATAATAGAAATCTATCCATATGAGTTTGCATATGAACTCAAGATAAAAGCAATGAAATTTAGAAAAGTATTTCGTTTTCATGCCATGTAATCATTCTTGTAATCGTATTATAAAATTGAGGTTAAGACAAAAATAATGTTTCAAAATATTTGTGTCTGAGCTCTCAAATGTCATTCTACAAATAAGATGTATTGTAATATTTTCATTCGGATGAAACTTTATTATTTTCAGTCTGTTGGTATATATATAGAATACATAGTAAAATAATCAGTATTTTGTACATTATATAGGTTTTTAAATTTTAGGAAAAAACTAAGTTTTATTTTAAACTTTATGCTCTTATTTTAAACTTCTAAATAAAATCTTGTACAAGAAAAAAGGTTTTTAGAAAATGTCTAAAATCTCTTATTACATTATTAATCTATTATTTCTTCTGGAGTGCAATGACATGCAACGCCGTTTTTTTACACCAACAAAATGTAAAAAATACAGCAAATTTATTTTCTTCCTGAAATAAGATTTTTTTTTGCAATTAAATGCAAAAAAAATATTATTAGCAGTAAAAAAAGGATTAAGATCCTTTTCGAAATCTAGGAAATTTTTGAGAAACATCTATGTTTTTTTCAATAAGTTGATAGTTCTTGGCTTTATATGTCTATTCAAGTAAAGCGTTTAAATTAATTTATATTATTTGGCATTCTAGTTTCAGCTTGATTTAAAAAAGGAAAGACAAGTGACAAGTTTATTCCACGTATAAGAATTTCCTAAAATTAATTTGAAATCAATATTGGTATATTTTATTCGTAGTAAATATTTATATACTAAAAAAAATCAACAACTAAACTAACTTTGAGTATCCCTACGCCTTAAGTTATAAAATATAAAAATTACAAAAACTCACTATTTTCATGGATGAACACTTTTCAACTGCTCAATGATTTATTTCATTCATAATGAAAACAATTCAGCGTTTAAAGTTAAATTTCTAAAACTCTGAACTCAAATATTTTAGAAGAATTATTTAGTTAATAATTTGAAAAAAAAAATAGCATTTAATCTATGCTAGCCAACAAACGTTCTTTTCCCTGACACCCTTGGTTTGTTTTAATTTAAACAGAATCAAAGTCCTGTTTTAAAACTACATGAAAACAATATCTGGATCCATCTTGAAAGTTTGAACAATGGATAAATGACAAGGATTTCAAAGAATTCTCGTTATATAGCTTCCAATCTATAACAGATGGATGATATTTAGGCAACAAGATTTAACAAGAACCAACTTCAAATAAACAACAGATTTGCAGGGCAACTTTAACGTAAAATGATTTATTCGAGACTTATACTCTGTCACTAAACCATCATGACCAGATAAAAATAAGGAAAAGATGTTACTTTTAAATTCTTCCTTAATTTTACAAATTATATGAAAATCTATTTTAATACTTTATTTTATGTTGTTAATGATTGTTATATTAATAGTCACTAGCAAATGAAGAGTTTGCTGAAAATACATTTAAAGATGAAAATCCTAAATTACCCATTTATGTGAATAATCAAAAAATTATGTGAATAATCAAAAAATTAACCATCTACACATTCTGTAGAAACCTTGAAAAAATTAGAACTCAAAAGAAGAAAAAAATTAATTTCTACAGTCTGTTTTAAATGTAATCAGAAACTAATCAACGAAAAAGTTTTAACCAGTATTTATTCTTTTCAATGGTAAATACACTGCGAAGATGCTATTGAATTAAATAAAAGTTCAGACGCAAATCAAATACAAGCCTTATCGCAGTCGAATGCAAGCCAATCTCCTTACCAGTCATAAAACGTCCGAATGAGAAGTCAAACAGTGCCTTTGTCTCCAATTGGTATCTCACAATTTCTTGTTGATACCAATTTCAAATGGCAGCAAAATTTCCTCCCTGACTACAAAACATACATAGCCAAGAAAAGTTTGTCGTAAACAAGAATAAGGAATTCGTTCCAGTTGTTATTATTGGTGTCCATGTCCTAGACTTTCAGCCAGAACTGTTAAGCCAGCAAGCGACCGTCTTCACCCTCCCCCACCAACCATTTTTATTCTTTTATTTTTTTATTTACCCAACTTTCCCTCGTATTCTTGATCCCATTTTATCAGTAAAGAGGTCTTGAAACTTTCAGTAGAATTCTCCTTTAAACGTCGTTTTAAGAACTTTGAACCCAGTGCGCGTTTCAATCTAATTTGGACTACAGTTTATACTTTCTTCTAAAATGCTGCCCCCGAGTGCAGAGGACTTGGGCATTTTCGTCAGGCATTGTCTTTATCAAATGCTACAAGATTCCTTACCTATTGATACGCAAAGAAAGTAGAAACCCAACCGGATGTAAGCAAGTTAGGAGGCTTAAGAGATAAGATGTTATTTATTTTTCCTATAGTTTCTCCTTTCACCTACCAAATGGAATCGAAATATATTCCGCTTGCGCTAAAAATTATGACCTGTGCTTGTAGACAGCAAATACTGGCAGTAAAATACAACCGTAAGGAAAGAAAAGACGTATTTTTTTGAATTCATTTTTAATATCAGCCCTTCTACTTCACTCCCGGGACTGGGGAAAAGATTAAAGCCCCGGTGCTTTCTTTATTGGCCATCCCGAAGATGCAGTTTTTGTCTTCCATCTCTGATGAATTTTTAAAAAGTGCCAGAAAATAAAACGCGTATAGGATTTTACCAGCTATTAAAATACTAGAGAGATATTGTGGTGGTGGGAGTATTTGGAATGACCGCAGAGAAACTGAGTGGATGGTGTGACAGGATAAATATTTCCGTGACTTATGTATCGAATAAAATACAAGAAATTTACTATAAATCTTTTTTCACTGTACCATGGAGAATTCTTAGCGATTCCTGTGTTTATATTACAATGAAGAATTAATATTTAAGTTATCTTACCGGTCGAAATCTTTTTCTTCTATCCTACTTGAAATTATGGGGGAAAAGATACTTTAACTAAGTTATTACTTGAGATACTTGGAAATGGCTTTTATACATTTCCTGTTGATATAAGTTTCTATTTAAGAATATAAATTTAATTTGTTATATTGTTTCTCAATGTTATTTTTTAGAGTGTTCAAAATAAAGAATAGATTCTATATTCAATTGCCAGTAGTATCATTCCCTCAGTTATCTTGTTCACGGTATGGCGCACATTTGTGTTTCTTTTCATAGTAGAAAAGAATCATTCATATATTTTGAGCCTCTGTGAACAAAAATTGATACAAATCTATAGTTTTCTTACTAAACTACATAGAAAATTTCACTTCCCTGATTTGCTAAAGTTTTGGGATAATGTACTGATATATACATGGATAGACTAGCCAATCAACGCTCGACGTATGGCAGATTCATTGCGAATTCTGCAGATATTTAAAAATACCTATCGCATTTTATAACTATAGTAACTTCTCATCTAAATTTTGATTTTCTTTCAAGAAATTTCTTTCAAGACATTTTCTCGCCTACTCTCTAATGAAAGTTAATCCATCTCCTCATCCCTGCTGAAAATTATGGGCCTTAGACAAAGTAGTGGACACTATGAGTTCTCAGAATTTTATTTTCAACGCCCGAAATCAAAACTGAAAATAGAATTTTAATTTTAGAAATATTTTTTACAATTGATTTAAATCCAAAGTTGACACCAAACTACAATTGCAGTCACAAGATAATACACTAAATTTCATTCATCTTTTTTTAGTAGACTCTCTTTTTAGTAGTAGCGTTTTCGTGATTATGAAACTAAAAAATTTCAAATTGTCAACCTTCTGAAGAATTTTATTCAAAATTTAATATAAACGTAATACAAGATTCTAACTATATATTAAATTACCTTTATCAAAATTTACGTTTTTTGAGTTATTGTACCACGTATTATAATCACCTACATGAGACAGCACAGTCCGACAGCAGTCAGCCACTTGTTGGATTTAGTTCAATGTTTGATACTAATGTACAAATTACATGGTAGTTCTATGTAAAGTTTAACCAATTTCGTCTGTTTTTATCATGATCATTTGTGTATTTGGACAATAGGAGAAACTTACTGCTTCAAAATGAATTTCATTCAAAATTTAACAGTAATCTACAATTTGGTGTACATATTATATACCAAATATCATCAATCAAACTCAAAGCGTAAGTTATCGCTTTCGCGCTCTGAAAGGCATAGTTCCAAAAGTAGGTTGTTTTTTTTAAAGTATTTAGGAGGTCTTAAATTTGAAGATTCAATAAAATATCGAGTTTGATGGGGAGGGGTTGTTCTTTTTTGACAATTACTGTACTTTCTTTTTGTATCCTAGAAAATAAAAAATAATTTTTGAAAAGGAAAATTCCTCTAACAAATTAAAGCAGAAAGAATATCTTTCTTCAAAATAATCCCCAAATTAAAGTTAGAGTCTTCTTATGTTTATTCAGGTCTAAAACACTGTTTAAGAAATTCCAATATCATATTAAGAATGGCATGGAATGACACATAATGCATTATGTAGATTTGTGTTCTAATAAAATGTAAATAAAAAATCTCTATATCGACATCATAATAAGAGACGGAAAAAATTTATTAGAATATTAAGAAAAAGATAGAAATAATCTTCATAAATTGTGAAATACATAAAAAATATAATAGCGCATTCTATTCAATTTAAAAATTATTGAAACGGAAAATAAAATTTCTTTAATAATTTAAATGTTCTTAGTAATCTATTCGTTTACTAAGAACATTGATGGGACAGGACTCCAATGATGTTTCATTGGAGTTTTTCTAATTCGTCCTGTATTATTTCTTTATATTCTTAAATGCGTATAGTCCAAAATATATTTTGAAATAATAAAGATTTTCTAAGAAAAATTCACTATTTCTCAAAATCTTCTTATTTATGAGATATATTTTTTACGTTTTACATTAGAAAAAGAGCTTAATGAAGAGAAAAGTTTCGTAAAACTAATTTTTATTGATTTTATCATAAATGAGAAACCAAAAAAAGTAACCGTTCTTCAAGCATACATTTATAATTAATCGTAAGTACATGCATTGCTGAAATGCTGGTTAATCTGTCTTACTCCATTTTATACTTTCTTTTGATGATCAAACTAACATATTTAAATTCGTTCAGATTCTTACTAATAACATTTTTTCTTAAACCTCCATTTTCTTTCGTGTAATTATCATACTTAGTATATTTAGAAGATAATTTTAGTTTTGATTATTTTTTGCAATTGATTTTTTTTAATTATGCCTTTTTAATGGGGATCCGAACTTAAGAAATAAAGTAAAATGCTAGAAAAAATTGTGATATTTAAACAATTTTCTTTTGCTACAGAAAAAGATTACTTCCTCATAGGTATATTTATTATATAATAAACAAAAAAGCCAATTATGCTAATGATAAAAATATATATTTTAACCTTTTCGCAAGTACCAGTGAAAAATAATGAACCAATTTAATTTCCCATATTTATTTTTATTAATTATGATAGAAAAATTGGCAGATGCACAAAATTTAAGCTCAACACTCACGAAATTTTGTTATGCTCATAATTTGTGAATCTCAATTCAAGAATAAACCATGCCAGCAAAATTTTCTAATGGAGGTTATCCAATCTCTATCCATTTTTTTCATCATCCATATTCCAGCCAAATTTAACACTTGAAGTCACAGGTTAAACTAAAAATTCTACTTCATTAATTTGTTTAAAATCATGATCTAATCATATGAAAAATGATACAGCTAACTGGTTAATTTTTATTAAAAGTAAAAATGAATATCATTTCCATAAGCTTTATTTTTATTGATAATTAGAATGCTCACTAAAGCAAATGGTGTCGCATTTATTTCCAAAATGAAATTTTCCCAATAACCAAGCTTCCCTATCAACCACATTTCAGCCCCGAATAACATCCATCACATTAATCAAAACCAAGAAATCTATTGATTTAATTGATTAATTTATAACGACGCCAATAACTTTCATTATAACAAAGAACTCTTAACTGATATATTAAACGTCTCTCTTAATCTATGCATTAATTTCAGCTTGAAATTTTTGACGATATGCCAATTTTCATACAGACATCTGAAACGTTAGTTATTTAAATATATGCCAATATCATTTTCAAGCGACAACACATACATTTTGATGTAATAAATACCAGTAAAGATATTATTCCTTAATTTATTAGTTTCTTTAGTTCATGAAATTAAAGAATTTTAAAACATAGTATTATAAGTAAGTTCTTCTCGTAATGATTTTTGGGTAAAAAAAAAATGACGAAGCCAAATTCACCCATATATATAAGAAACTAAAATGAATGAATGAACATAAATTAGCAATAAATGAAAGAAATAGGGTCGATTTAATTAACTTTCGTTTAATGCGATAAGCCAATATATTTTTGAAGCAAATATCAATAAACCTAAAAATAATTTTACAAAAAACGTATAATTTTTTTACAAATGCAACATATATTTTTTATTCTTCTCATAATTTTGAAAAAACATTTCTGCAATTTGCAACTCAGGATATCAGAATGAAATTTTAAACAATTATACCATCCTATCTTTACCAACTCCATTTCTTTTGCAAATAAATTCATCGCTATATCCAAAAACAACAAAGGTCGATTTAATTGATTCCCGTAAACTGAAATAAATAGCAACATTTGCTCCAACGATAATAAGTGGTCATCCTAAATGTTAACCGCACGCTAAGCATTGAATTCGGAATTTTCAAAGATCTGCCAATTTTCATAGATGTCCCTGAATCATCGGTAATTTAGCGACAGGCCAATCGCGTCTCCAAGTAGCATTAACGCACTTCCAGACGTAATAGATACCAGTGAAGATCTTGGAAACTCATTTAATACTCCTTTGATCGGAGCAGCATGTGGAAACAGACTAGTTCCTGTCTTCTATTGAAGGATAGCGTTTAAAAGCCACCACCAAGAGCTTAGATATGTACACGTAATTTAGTTTAGGTTGAGGGAGCGGTCACTCCGATCATCAATACATTTAAACACCAAGGCTTGTCTGAGTAATGATAATGATTGCTTGAACAATCGCCATTAGTTATAAATTGTTAATGTTCACCGGTTTAACTGCGTGAGTCAGTTGATAGAATAAGGCAATCACTAGGTACAGGAACGTTATGTAATAGAAGGAGACGAGCGGGTACATCGATAAATAACCTGGAAGAGCTGAACTGGGGGGGGGGGGGATAGAAATGTGGGTAAGAGATCACGTGCACAAAATCACCCACTTAAACAACCGCCTATCCGTAAAGCTCCATTATTTGTCCTTTCGCTTGGAGACTTCGAGTCATGAATCAGAGTAAATCAAGAAATTTTAGGCCCGGCAGCCATTTTCTTGCTTGGAAGACTATCCGCACAATAAAATAGTTTTTGCCTCGCTTCTCCGCATGCGCGTCGCATAAATTTTCTCAATTCGAACTCGTCTTACGCGGTGGGGGGGAAAATTGTTATTCATATTTCATGCGGCATGGGAACTTTTTTTTCGCTAAAAGTTTCTATCGAAAGAACTTTGGGGATAGTTATTCGTACATAAGTCTATCAAACTCAGGAAATTCTCCCCTGTGAATGGGAATTGTTTGTTCCAGCATTTAATATGCAGGACTCAAGATTCCGAAAGTATTTATGGAAGTTTCTCTCTTCTTAGTTACATCCGGAGTCGGTGTCTCATTGGTTTCGGGAATATTTTTTTTTTCCTTTTCTTTCCATATTTCAACTTTCGATACTAGTATTTTGCATTTGAAATATAAAGATCTATTGCAACTTTCGAGATAAATGTTTCGAAATTAAAAATTTGCATTCGCAGTTAAAAACTTTTGATCCATTCTTCCTGAGAAAGTTTCCGAAGGATTTTGTTTCTTTGCTCGTTTCAAATCCAAATTATTCCAGATGCCAAAATAATTTGATTCTTTGCTATACACTGAAATGGGCCTAGTCCTTTTAGCTCCTTAATTTCTTACAGAAGAGATACTTATTGGAAGTTTCTAGAAAATTTTAAATATATATATTTGCAAGAAATATTATACATTAATATACATTGAAAATATTTTATAAAATTCATAGGGCATGAATTCTTTATATTACACAATTTATTATTTAAAAAGAATACATAAAATTTTATGTCGCATTCAAATTTTTATATTTACTACACTAGTTTATTAATTCAATATCTCAAGAAATTAACACGTCATACTAAAAGAGCGCCAACCTGTGGAATTGGTTAATATTGGTTAATATAATAAAAGAAAATGCTTAAATTTTCAGCAATACTCCCTTTTTATATTGTTTGTTTTCTCTCTCTTTGCCATAATCAACTCAATGCGTTTAATTCTACGCTTTTCTTGTATTAATATTGTTCAGATCTATCCTCTCTCATTAACTTGAGGCTCTTGCAGAAAGTTTCGAGGCAACATATATAAAACCTTCTTCATGAATATATTAAGTTCATTATATGTTAAATAAGGAAGATTAAAATAATATTAATATAACCTAAAATAGCTGAAATTTTTCAAAAATGTATTGCTTCCAGCTCAATATTCAACTTCTAAGAACAGAGTCCCAGGAATTAATATGAATCAAATTGGGTGGAAAGATCTCTTTGATAAAAAAAAAAACATAAAAATATAGATTATTTAGGATTTTTTAATGTTTTCTTGTATTTTTTAATTAATAATTAAAATTATCAGTAATGATGCAATGGAATAGGGAAAATGCAATTAACTAACAGCTCTAACTTTAGTAAGAGTATAAAACATTCGAAATATTTTCTTTTGATGCTAATTTAAGATCATGAAACTAAAATGTCAGTCCTTTTATCAAATTTATATAATCTACTTTTACCCAACTTATCATAAACAGGAATAATAATAAAAACATTAATCAGAGTTAAAAACAAAATAAATTCTTGTAAATTTCCCTTGCAAGACGTTAAAATATATGAAAAACCGACTATACAACTCAATTGCTTAGGTCATCATCATGATTAGGAAGATTGATTTTAATTAAAATCTTTACTTAAACTTTATTCCTTTGCACATGCACTGATTTTGTTAAACCAAAATGCAAGCAAAATGAAAGAAATAATTTTATAGTTTTTTTTCTTGTTTTAATTATTAAGGAGGAGGGTTTTTTTCATACACATATATTTAATTGAGTTCTTTGCATTCAATAAAATATTAAAATCCGGAATATTTACAGTTTCTCTAATTTATCCATATTAAATAACGTACAAAATAATCTTAATTAAATAATTGAATCAATTATTATTATATAAGTAATATTTGCAAAACTATAAAATGTTCGAAACTTACTTTTTTTACAAATTCCTTAAATATATCAATTCCAGAGCATTTCTGGAATTGAAATATGTCTCAATTCGTTTAGTGACAATCAACTAAATATTTTTAAACTGAATATGTTTAAAATTAAAGCATGTGTTATTTAGATTCAGACGAGTGAGCGAAAATTATTTATAAATCAATCTGTTTTAAATTACATGAAATATCATCTCTTTCATCAGAAAAGAAGGATCTTCTCCCCTTGGTACTAAAGGTTTTCATTGTTCTGCGTATAGACATATTAATATAGTCTGCAAGAATTGAAACAATGAAGAAAGATACCGACATTCTTCAATTGTAAGTTTTTTTCTCTATTTTCACCATTCCTTTATCTGATTTTTCCCATTCTTTTGGGGGGTTGGGGGAAGGATATTCTTGAATAGATTTTATCATCATAAACCCCTTCGAAGGGGAGGACAAAAGGTTGCTCATTAGAACACAGTGGTTTAGTCTTCAAAAGAATGTTTCCAAAGGACAAAATACTGAAAACCTTTCACTATCGGTTTCAGAACAAAGAGCGAATCGATAGAAACGGGAGTTAAGATTTTTTTTTTTCGCATTCTTCCTTAAAGAAATTTACTAGTGAGGGAATACATGAGAGGGGTGAAAATGGCATTTCTTCTCAGAACGAAAAATTTTGCTGAAAACAAAAAAAAAATCAAAAAATAAAGAACGAAAATGAAAATTGCATGAGATTCGTTCTGCTTTCGACCCTCTCCTTCCCCCTCTTCTTATCTTCTTGCATGAAAAAATAAAAAAATGCAGATGAATTTAGCTATGATTGAAAAATGAAAAATAAGAGTCAAGTACTGCAGAGAAAAAGGAAGACAGGGGAACTGGTTTAGTACGTAGATTCTTAAAGTTTAGGCTGCGTTAAAAATTTTGCGTTTAAATATAAACAACAGATTCTAGTGGTTATGAAAGATGGCAACGTTTCAGTGTCTCCTCCAGGAATGAGGAATAATCAGGTATATAGAATATTTTTACATAAATTTTTGTCATTTCATATGATATGTGAGCAAAATCGTATATTTTGCACAAAGAATTCACTTTTATGTTCTCATATTTTATTATGCAAATGCTGTCTACAGAAAGGATTTCAGGGCATATTTTAAATTACTGTTTTTCTGTAAAAAATAGTTAACGGAAAGCAGTAGAAAATTTAACTGTTTCATCCGACTGCAACTGAAGAATAGTTGACATTTTCAAAACAAAACAAAAAAATAGCAACCTAAGATTATATTTTATTTATGTTATCCTTTTGAAGTTTCAGATATTGAGTATTTGTTTTAACGTCAGAAGCGCCTATTATTTGTTATAAAAATAAATATTCATCGTGTTTTTAGTTTTGATATCACGTTCTTCATAGCTACACAATGATTGTAAAATTATTTCAGAAAAACAACTGTTTTATGTAAGTACATTACTAAGACTCTTATCTAGTAATTGCAGAAATCTGATAAAACATTTTTATGTACTTTTATTATTACATTAATAAGCAGGAATTATTTTTATTTTATTTTAATTATTTGACTTCTCAGTCTTTGACTTAGGGCTCATTATTATAAATAAAATGGAACCTTAAGATGTTTTTTTTTCTCAAAATTCCCATCTCATATTATCAAATTAAACTTTAAATAAATCTTTGAAAATATCAAAATAGTGACTTGTTATCCAGAATTCAGGAATGTGTAACATTTTGAATCTCTTATGCATCAGAAAAATCAATTACAAAATCCATCCACAAATCCAATGTAAAGCTTCTGTAGTTAATGTAACAAAACTACTGGTGTCATGATATTTATGCATAACTGTTTAAAACTATCGATATATTCGAAGACATTAGTTGAAGTATTCGCCCAAGGCTTCAAAAACTTCGGATTTGACGCTTGTCTAACAACCACTCCATTTCATTTGATTAAGACAAAGACTATATTTGTAAAGGAATTTGCCCTTTTTAGGAGATGTATTGTAATTCGAATCGTTTTAGAAGTTTTTAGTATTACTAGAAATTATAAGTAGTATAATACAGAATTACAGAAATTTTTATGACAAAAAGTCCTTTTGCTTTTTCAAATAGATTAAAATATAATTTCTTTAGATGAAACAAACGTGCAGCAGACCCGCTTACACGACGGTTCTTCAGTAGAAAGCCTCCAGTTCAGAAGTCGAAACCTTACCACCAGATCACAGCGATGCTTGCAAGAATTAAATTGTTCATTCACCACTTTATATAGACAGACGTTAAGGAACTCCATTCCTAGCTTTATGCAACGTCAATAAATACAAGAGTGCAAGTTTTTGCTGTTAGTAATAATGACCTTGATAAATAAAAATAAGCCAAATAATAGTGCTTTATCACATCTAAAACTGTTACTATGATAAAGTTACAACAGGAGTAGGCTTCATATAAGTATGTGAAACTAGACTGAAAACGAAATTTTGATATGAGCCTGTTTAAAAACTATGGAACTTGTCATATGTGAAATTACTTCTCTAAAAAGCTATTAATAATTATATCACATGATATTTGCACTAAGAATAGCATTTTATAATTTGCATCTTTAAAAATACCTCTCCATGAAATAAACAGAAGTTTAATGTCATAAAGTGATTGTAAAAAATCCGCATTCTTCATTTGTAAAAGCTCAAGATGTGAAGATACATTCTACACTTTTTTGAGGAATAATATATTAACGCTTTTGGAGAAATAAAAACAGTTATGCCAGCAGTATTTTACCTTTTAGCAAATGAAGCGTATATTTTGTTATAATGTTAATCATGTTCTACTAGAATCTGTAAGATTTTCAATATATTCCGATGAATTTTTTTTTAATTTCAGATAATTTCTCTCAAAATATCTTTAACTATTTAAAATATACTCATCAAATTTTAGTTTTTAATTAAAACAGACAACCTATATCTCAATTAATAATAGCTTTGTCTGTTTTAATTCAAATAAGTATAGCTGAGTCTTTCTCCTTATCAGATATCAGCTTTTCCTAGCTATGCTTAACTCAGTCATTCTATGTGAGCTTGCTTCGAGCAGTGATAAATGCTGAAATGAGTTTAGACAATTAGTTCTGGTGTTAACTACATTCTTTAAAAAAGCTAGGAAAAATTAAATTGAGTACATGCTATTTTCATATGAACTTAACAATGGCTTTTTTTTTTTGCTTTCTTTATTTCCAGCTTTTTATTTATCTAAGTCTAATTATCTCTTGAGATCATAGTAGTCCAGAACCTGAATCTCCATTTCGTTACCAGAGGATGGATAGCTGGAGATCAGATTCCTCGAATTCATAACGTATGTAATCAGGGGGCATGTAAAACAAGTTATACTAGAGTAAGCACTTTCGTTGATGTGCACCGGAAGCTTGGGAAGTGGAATATATGAGGTGGCATGGTTGTTCGATTGTAGCTCAAGATAACCTTTATGTAGCTACAGAATCCCACATCTACTAATACAAAATCTCAATTTATTTATTTTAAATCTGTAAATGTAGAAATAGTATTAGATGTTTTCCTTGTTCTCACGAAACACATGAAAATTGACAACCAATTTAATATTGGAATTAAGAGCATATTTTCCAACAGAAAAAAATGATGTGATGTCAAATAACACCATAAATCAACTTATAATTAAATATAGATAGTATATGTCTTTGCATTTATCATGTAATTGTAATGTCGCATAATTAACAAGTGTATTTCTTCTAAGTTTATATGGGCCGCGGTGGCCTGGGAGTAAGGTCTCGGCTTCGGAACCGGGGGGTTTCAGGTTCGAGACTCGATTCCACCGAAGAACCGTCGTGTGAGGGGGTCTCTTGCACGTTAAATCTGGTAGACCAAACGTCCTCCCACTGGTGGGGCGTGGTGTGAAGAGGGGGGTGCCAGTTCAGGTGTCGTCCTAGTCATCTGACCGTGGTTCAAAATTACGAGGTCCGTCCCAAAATAACTCTCG
This sequence comes from Argiope trifasciata, assembly GCA_026543055.1. Taxonomy (NCBI): domain Eukaryota; kingdom Metazoa; phylum Arthropoda; class Arachnida; order Araneae; family Araneidae; genus Argiope; species Argiope trifasciata. The sequence continues at coordinate 5,223,126 of JAPMOQ010019132.1, forward strand.
TGTTGCTTTAAAACGGTACATTAAAATAACTAAACTAAACTCTTCCAAGGTTAAATAGATACGTTTTTGAGTAACATTTAACAGATTTTTTTGTCGATTAATTAATAATTAAATTTTATAAACATGCTAAAATTATAAAAAATCTCCAATACAGATCATTCTCAGTTCTTTCATCAATCACCAGAAATATATTATTGTTATGAAAGGCTCAAAAAGGTGACCGCACAGTCAAATTGAGTAAATCGATAGTTCGATAGTCTATTCAAATCGATAGTCTATTCGTACATACCTTACTACTATTGTCATGAGATTATGACCCAATTAGATTGTTTATCATTTGAAATTCCAATGGAGTATAAAATCTAACGTCAACAATAGCTTATTCCTCCTAGTTAATTAACACATATCGAATGCAATTTATAATTGTAATTACAGAATTGACAAACATCGCTGACCATATAAGAAAATGCATTTAATAGCAGAATATTTTGAAGTTTAAACCACCAGGACCAGGAAGCCAGACAGTTTTATTATGCATGTATCAATATGCATTAAATGAAAATACATAGAAATAAAATGTGTTGACAGCAATCGAGAGACTAGATTAACATAAGTTAATTTGCACATTTGTTAAATCTAAATAGAAGTTAATTAAAGATACAAAATAATTCAGTGTTAATAGCTTCGTATTCTACTGAAATGAAGTCGTATTAGGATGAAAGCTAAGGAAATGACTAACACAACTATAGCTCGGAGCGAAAGAGCTATCTCTTATTGTCTTTGAATCATTAATGAAATAACGTCTCTATCTAGATACGAGCTTTTCCTAGAGTGAATACTCTTATTCCCCATTTGGGAACAGGAAACGTTCCTATAACAAACATTCTCGGAGATTAAAGCTCCCGGAGAAAGAAAAAGAATAGCATTCTTTACCTATTATACCGTATAAAAATTAAAGCATGTGCATTAGAGACAATAGAATATTTCCTAAAATTTTAGAATTTAGAATAAAAAGATAATAAAATTGGAATAATAATTGCAGTAAGTATAAAGATATCTTAGTTGCTTCTATTTGGATAAGTTTATCGTTTAGATTGGTATTCTTTATTGAAAATACATTAGACCATTCGATGAAGGATTTACAATTTTGATTCTTAATCATATAAAGATACCTTTCAACAAAATCTCCACATCACATTATATAAACGAGTGTTTTTCTTTACAATGTTTTGTACAAAAGCGAATTGTATCGGTTTCTATTCACAGCAATTATATATTTTATTTGGCTGTTCTGGTAGGATCGCTGTGCATTGATTTCTTTCATTGTTTGCATTATTTATTTAGTACAGTACAGGATTGTTCAAGTAAAACCTCAACCCCCTCAGAGGTCTATGGCAGATGCTCTCTTATTCCAAAGATGTCGCTTCTAATTACCAGCTGGTTCATAGAAGGTATTATTTATATGTTTAATTTCAGTTAGATTGTTATGACTTAATTTCTTGTCGATTCCGTCAATACATTAAAGTAGCATAATTTTAATTGTCTTGCATCTGATTTGTTTATCGAGTAACTGATTTCTAATGAGAACGAATCTCGTGACATCAAACCGTTATTAAAAACAAAAATGCCCCATTCATGTTATCTTCTCACTATCGAGGTATTGTAACTGCACTTTTTTATTCGTCTTATAAATCGTACATTTATTAAATTAAATCTTTTTTTAGCTATTAACAACGGAAGAAAATAATTCTATCAAATAAACTGACGAAACAATAAAAAGTAGTTTAGACTTTATTTACGACAATGAAAATACAGTTGGAAAATGTACTTTAAAATATATTCAAAAGTTAATTTGAATGTAGACTGGAGAATTTTGCATCAACTAATTTGATATTATTCAAAATAAAAAATTTTGGATTTTAAAAGAGCTTAAAAGTAATTTTTTGTGCAGGGAAACGTTTCGAAAGTTTTCGGGTAAAAAATTTCAAAATCTAGCTTAACATTAATTAATTAAAATTTCAAACAAAGTACTCCAAGGTGCAAATTCCAAAGTATATCTGGACAAATTTGAAAATTATAGGTCAAAAGTATAGGCCACTAGCACATACACATGCCTTTTTTATAAGTAGAGATGATCGAAACTAAATATATAAAAATAATAAATATTAAAAAATGTTAAAAGACCCTTAGTATTTATTAAATGAAAAATACAAAAATTAAAAAATCATAAAAATAACAAAAAAATAATTATAAAATGTGCTCAGGTATTTTATGATACACTGGACCTTTCAGAAGTCACAAGAAGTGAGGTCAGGTTAGCAAGGAGCAAGCACATTCACCTGTGAAAATTTGTCGTTACAAGTTTCAAATATTTCGAATTTTCGGGATATTCACTTTTTACATGAATGCATAGAAATAGTATATATATTACATAGTTAAGTTTTCGTTCGGGGCGTAAACAAGATGAAAAAAATTATGGTAGACAGGGGTAAGTTATTATATGAAAAAATGACATGAAGTATTTCTGCATTTCTGAAGAAAAAAAAAATTGAAATTTTATCGTCTAACAAAAAAATGAATAAATTGATATTTCAATTTTAAAATTTTATCTATTATCAGCGTATCTAAGCAAGTACGACTAAAATTAAAATAGTTTTTCCAAAAATTAATGGAATAAATGTTATTTTTTATGTAAGAATTTTGAATTATAACAGTGGAATAATATTTTGTACCTCTAAATTGAAGTATATATTTTCAGCCTAGCTAGTGTAAAAGAAATAATTTTGCCAAGGATAGAATTATTTAAATTTTTTGCCACTCCATTCTAAAAGCACAAATAGAAAAAAATTCAGTAAAATCTGTTTTATTATGATTTTTTCCTAAAACTTTAATTTACTAAATCCTGATGATTTATATATCGCAGGAATATACATTTTATGTTTTAATTAATAATAATAATTCTTTAAATCATTTATTCTTCAGTTCAGAATTACGGAAAGAATATTTTTTTAGAAGAGTAAAACTTATGCATTTTAAATACTGCGAAGTTTCTATAAACTTACTATGCAATTATTTTTATTTTTTGGGATATTAAGTTTCACTTGCCGGTACAGAAATTTCCAACGATCTGACTTCTCACACGACAATTACCTACATTCAGTTTTGTTCAATGATCTATCTACCTTATATGCCGAGAGGACCAATCATAATTAGCCGAAAGCACCAGACATAATTAAAACCTGAAGTAGGAGAATCTCAAATAGTCTTTGACTTACACCTTCTAACTTAATCGTTTTAAGAATAAATAAATAAAAAAATACCTTCAATTAAAGAAGTACAAAAATAGTACATGCTAATGATAAAAGGAAGATTTTTTTAATAAAAGTAATTCAGATGTCATGACTATCAAATTCAAACCTCGATCTACATCTCCTGATAAAGGACGATTTCCATTTTCTTAAAAATCTCATTAACTGATCTTGCTCAAACATGTAAGCCTAAAACTCATTCATAAAGCAAAAAATCTTAATTAATGCAATTAAATCAGACTCAGAATAAAATATCTTGGAAGATGAAATATAAAAATATAAATATTCAACACGAAATCCACTAGAAATATTATATAAGATGTCATAGAAAATTTTAATTAACCAAACGTTTCTTACTTGCGTAATTAAAATGCTTTTTCTGTTCTACCGAAAAGTAAGACAACTTAAATTCCATCAGTTTTCTTAGATTCAAGCTGAATATTCAACATTTAAAACGTTTTGATTGAAACAGCAGGGGGGAAAAATCTAGAATTTGTTAAAATAAATGATGAAGTTGTTTACTTGGATGCAAAAGACAGATTCAATAACAAAAGAAGTAACTCTGTTTTCTCTCAGATAGATTTAAAAAATCATACTCGCCTTTGTGAAAACTTATTTTTAAATGTGTATCACAAAATAGCGAATTGCTTTAGATTAGAGATACGAATGATAAATTGAAGTTATCATTTGGCATTTTATTTTATCTTCTTAATATTGGTTTTTAATTCAGGAATGTAATGTAAAAAACACCATGAAATTACACAATTTAAGAGTAACTTTCTAACTGAGAATGACAACTGTCTCGTGAATCTTTGAACCCATTTGAAGACAAAAAAAGTCATTTTTGAATTTGTTGACGAATAATTAAATTTGAAATAATTTGAAGCAATAAATGGTTAAATCTGTTCGATTGCTTCAGCCAGAGCTCTTACTAAATATTTTTATCTGATTATCTATAAATTAAGGGTTTTTCAGAAAATAAACATTAAGTTTAATCATATATAAGCTAATTACTTTTACAATAAAGCATGAGAACACAAATGCAAAAGAAGACGGCTACAGTAAGCTATTTTTCAATGAACAAGAGGGTAATTCTAGAAATTTTCGTTGATATCGATTCCTGGATCATGTCATTAAAGGAAATTCAATGAAATTTTGAATGTAGATGTTATAAGATGGACTCTCAAAAAAGTATGAAAAAGTAAAAGTTAAGTTCAACTCTCGCATTCATTACTACAATGGCAAAGTTACGGAAATTTCAATGTCTTTATCTATTCCTGTCTTTATCGGAATGCAATCTTCAAAATAAAAAAATCATAAATATCATTAGAATGGTACTCGCAACATGAAAAACATCCATGTATGTCAGTATGACAGTCAGTGAGACAGTACTTGAAACCAAAGGGTAATATATCGGTAGCTATCTCCAGCCGCAACCCAACTCCACCAACAAAACTTACGTTTATCCCAAGTTACAATTTCTATTTATAAGCGGTTTTCAGCTTCTTATAGAAGAAACTATAAGAACATTTTAAAAATAGGCATTTTTTTCCGGAAATATATTAATTATACAAGTTGTAACTCTTGCGTATATATTATAATTGATTAATATAATACTTTAAATGTTATCTACTCCTAGTTCGATTTTTTTATACATCGTGATACTTGCACTGGGGGTATCTCAACTCTGAGGATGAGAAGCATCCTGCATAGTTGGTTCTCGCCCCCCAGTTGGGTACAAAAAATTGTGGGGAGGTTTCTGTTTCCTGCGATAAAGTGACCTATAACGGTTGTACCTTGGAATTTGCTAGTACTGTCGTAGCAGTCCAATCATTGAAATTTGATCCGCGCGCCTTATGTTTAGGAGGGGCGGAGTAGCCTGGATTTTGTTATATGGCATGAGATACTTTTTGACACCATTCAAATAAAATACTAAGATACTCTTTTTATTTCGTACAAAATACCTGTATCAGTATCTACGTGTACCCGTAATTTCATTTAATGGCAATTTGTAAATATATGAAAACTGTGAATTTTCAGTCACAAATGACATACATAAGCCTTACAGGAAGCATTTTTTCAAGGATTTAATAATATTTGAGAGTGTTTTAATATTTAGAAACGCAAAAGGGTTTAATAATATACATAACGGTATTTCAAAAAAGTGAATGAATTCTTATTTAAAACAATATTATTATTACACAAAAATAACGATTTTTTTTGTTTGATTTTTTTTTTTTACTTTTTGGTTTTCAATTCCTAATTCATTATTTTAATTACAAGAGAGTCACTAAACTTTCATTTAATGTATTATTAAATTTTGAAATTATTAAATCGCTGTGTAGTTTCCGAAAATACATAATTGTACAAAATTTAGTTCAAAATATAACAGATCAAGAAGTGATTATAAATCAATCGCAAAATTCCAACTTTAGAAAAGTGAAATGAGTCAAGAGTGTCTAAATGTAGTATATTTTTGTTAATAATTTTTGAAGACAACAATTATTTTGGTAAAATAACATTCAGCTCTTACTATAGAGATTGAAAAAAAAGAATAAACAATTTATCTCTTGTTTGTTTATTACTCAAATGTTTTTCTAGAGATTTTTGCTGAAACATAAGAAAAATATAAGTAAATAACTTTGGAATTAAATTGTGATTGTGCACTATTTCTTAATCTAAATCAAAACTATAATCAACACAACGAGTTTTTATCTCCCTTAAAAGAAAAATAAGTCATAAGGTTATAATTTAATAACCATACTGCTCTATATTCTCATCCCTGAAGCCTTCTTGCACTTAGATAATGTAGAAAGTAATTCAGTGATTAATGTAAATAATATACAGAGCATTAATTAAATCATCATTTATGAAATCGGAAGACTAATAAAATATTAATCCAACTAGCAATAAAAAGAATAATCATAAGAATAATTAAAACTAAATGTTTCATACATACTGTATGTCAAAATTATTACCAAGAGTTTTAAGCTCCGCACGATCGACTTGATGTGACTGAGACTGTCAGGGAGTAAATTAGGTTGAACCAATGCGGCAGCTTACCTTGGCATCGTCACTTTAAGCTACACATCAGCCGATGGTGGATTAGTGAGCAATTAGTGTACAATGGCAATCAAAACTATCTATAGAATTGCTGAAAATGTCAGATCAGTTGATAAGCTTACTTCGTCAAAAGACAAACGGATGATTAGAAAACACAGTTTAACCAAAGGAAAAAAAATAAAATTTTAAGAACTAATTAAATGAAATCGCGTTAATAAAGGTTTCGAATTTATTTTTTTACTGTCACACGCATTTAATATCAAAAGGGCTTTAAGAGGAGATAAAGCTGCTTATCACTAAACACGTTTTGTCGTGCAATTTTTTTCATCATATGTCATCAAATAATTATAATGAAAATAAATTTTTAAGTAATGCTCTGATAGTGCAAATGAAAAAAAAACATGCAAATTAGCAAATCTGTCTGAAAATTTATGACAGAAGCTTTTCAAATTACATTTGGATGGCTTACTTCATCACAAATTATAATTCATAAAATGTTATTGAATTCCTAAATAAAGAACAAATTGTGTTAATTTCACATAAATTACTTCAGTCTCTTCACTATTAGTATTAACAGATAAACGTTTAAGTGTAAACAGATAAAAAAACACAGATTGTTTTCTTTCAAAAATATGAAAATTTTTAACTGGTAAAAAAAAAGGGAGAAAAGTAGTTTTCATCTTTATGAAATATTTTCTTGTTGGGTTTCAGAAAATAATTTTTATACAAATATGGTAATGCTTGAAAAATTGCTAAAAGTCCCATATTTGTCATTTGTATAAATATTTTCAATTTGAATTATCGGGTACTAAACAATAGTGTTTTTTTAAAGTAGAAATTGAATATTTTTATTTCTGTATTTAAAATACAATCTGTCTTCGTCTTATAGCAAATTTTAAACTTAAATTATAGCACTGTACTTGTACTCCCTTTCAAAATAAAAGTAAACAAAAATTTTACTTTTTATTTTTTTATTTCTAAATTAAAATTGCTGTTATCCAAATGAGAATTATGGAAAAATAAATTCTTGTGAATTAAAACTATCATTATTTAAATAATAATCATTCAAAAGTAAATTCATGGGAATATTTCGAATGAATATAATGCCATTCAAGACATTTCTATTCAATTTCCTCATGCGAATCTTTACTCGCAATACTTATTATCAGTCATTTGTGTACAACTTGATCTGTAAAATCAATTTGTCTCCAAAATGCAATGAGGGAAGTGAAATATTCTTAAACACTGTTATTCACTATCATATGAGCTTTATCAATCTTGTAAATTATTATTTCAGACAACACTGAGCCCTATTAATGAAGATATGATATCACAACAATAACATCAGATTAAAATCAGTGTCAATGACTTAAATAATATTGTTTTCATTTAAGTAAACCAATAAAATATATTCAAAATTGATAATACTCATTGTAATTCGAAAAATAAAAAGGGAATTTAATAAAATCGGTTTTTAAATTCACAGTTTTGACTGTATTATGATATAGAAATTTTTTATTTGTTTATTTGCTGCTATGTAGTCTTTAATTTATAATTAATAATAATAAATATTATGGAATCTTGGAATTATTTCCCTGATGTCACTACCAGATGGCGCCACATATGAATTTAGTTAAACTAATAATTTCAACTATAGTTCAATTCTGAAAATATTAAAATAGTTTTCGTCATCGCCAAAATAGTATTGCACAAAATTTTATAAGATATATATATATAATAGCTTAATTTTGTGAAAAATCCACTTCTAATTTCTCTTTTTACAGACATGAAACAAATAAATATAAACAAATAAATGTATAATTAAAAAAATAAATATGTTTAAATTGAAATAGAAACTTTCCGAATTTTTGATGCTCGTATCTCAATTTATTTATTAATAAGGCTGATGGATTTCAAATTTATCTACTGTTTCATAGCGCAGAGAAGTACAGAGTAGAAAACAAAATTTTCCAAAACTATAGTGACGTTGCATAAAAGGTAATTTCAACAATAGCATTCCCGAGACGGATTTTCAAGAAAATTCAAAAACATACCTTGATCGTTCTCCAACGTAGCATCGCATTTTATTGTTTTCGCAATATAAAAGGGAAGGGGAGATTAATATTCGATAGAATATACCCATTTTATTCAAAATGCTTTTAAACCTCATGCCCAGATAAAATGGCAGTAACATTTCAAATATAGTAATAAAATAAAATTGTAAATAGGACAAGAAAGCAGAAACATTTTCATTTTTTGTAGCTATTTTTCATTCTCAATCAACAATTTCCACATTAGAAACAATAATTTCTTCGATGACGCATAACCTGCGAGATTGTGGCATATCATCGATAGAATCTTTATCTTTCAATTATTTTTCATCTACTCGAAATGTGGTTACTTTTTCGCGTCCTCAATAAAGCAGCAACGGTAAATTTTAGTTCAACTAAACGAGGAAGTGAAATCATGAATTGGTACTGATTTTAAAAAGGGGCTTTTCAAGTTAAAAGTTCAGATAAAATTATAAAGACAAAAAATGCATCAGCCTTTATAATCCACTTTGCGAATGTTTTTCTAATATACTTGCAATAGTTTCATATTTAAAAATTTATTAAAATTCTTAAGTTTTTAAATTTTTAATTAAAAATTTAAGTTTTTTAAAATTTAAATTATATATCATTTATGAGCAACTTGTTTATTGAAATCTACTGAAGCAAATGTTGAACATTAAGCTCGAAATAATTTAATTAAAATATTTGAACCTTGTCAAATGCAGCTATTCACACAGGAAATACTCAGTAGCCTATTCAAGAAAGGCAACAAAAGCGTAAGCAACGTCCGAGTGTCAATGCGAGATTTTCTGCCTCTTTTCTGTTAGAATGACTGATGGAATGCCTCGAGCGTTCTCTTTCTTTGTATATCTGTATGTAATCTTGAAGTATTTGGAGGAGCATAGTAAAAATCCGACTCTTTTAACCATTTCTTCTTTTAGCTTTTAGCTGAGTGAATTTTATTTTTGTATATTCCCCGGACGACTGACTAGCCAATCATTATCACTGTTTGAAGGAATATGAAAAATCTCAATGATCTTAAAACAGAATAAATATGTTTTTATTTAATTTCGAAATTTATTACGACGGCAATTATAATAACCAAAGTTGGAGGATTTTATAATATTTTGAAATATAATAAGTGATAGTAAAGTGAAATAAGTGATTAGTAAATACTATGATTTTTAAATATCGATATATTCTTAATATGAGCATTCAGTGACTCTATAGTTGGTTAAATTTCGGATTCGGAGTTAAAAAGTTCCCAGTTAGAAAACTAAATGATCAAATATTCATTGATAACGAAGACCTAATGTCATCTTGTTGGTGTAACGTAGGAGTTTGAAAAAAAGGGATTTGTTCAAGTGATGTCCTCGCCTTCTGAGTGTAGTTCATAAATAGGAAAATGTCTCAAACATTACTTGTTATAACAATATAACTAAATTACTCCATATATGTATTACAGATCTGTAGAAAAAAAGAATCTAAATATTTTAACTTTTTGCGTACAGGATGATGTATCAATCATATCATTAAAAAGCACTGGGGTTTCCTTTCCCTCACATAAATAATTAATCACGATCTATAGTTACCCTAAAAACAATTTCATTTGCTAATCAATTATACTCCTGTTTGTGTAGAGGCAAATTTGATTTTTATTACCGGTAGACAAGAAGTGGTAAAAACGGATTGAAAGAAAATTAATACGAATGACAAGCCTTACCATAAAAAGATATGAAAAGGACGAAAACAAGCTTCTGGTCTGAAGTAAATGTTTAACATTTTGACACCCGCGCTGTATTTCTAAAAATATAATATATATGGGCCCACCTGTCATCGCACCTCCCTTACGGCAGTGGAGGTATTAAAATGCTTTTCAATCATAATCTATAGGTTAAATAATCCCGTAAAAAACATCTATTAAACCTTTCTCACATTAACTGCTCATATAAAACTGATGATAAGCCTATATTAGTCCAATTAAGTCTATTTTTAAAAATATGAACTTTTGGAGCAAGCGTTGATTTTTCATGTTCTTATTTCTAAAGCTATAAGCAATTATGAATTCATTTCTTCGTCCAGTGATTAGCGTTTCGATATACTATTATAGCACAACTTTAGGAGAAGGATTATAGGCTAATTTAACTATCGATTAATCTGAATCATTATAGCTTCATAATCTCTATAATGTAAGGAAATATTTAACTCTTGCATATTAGTATATGGTTCTTGTTCACAAAGTTATAATACTGCATGTTTCTGGGCGGGACATAAATTTTATGCGTTTTGGAGAATTATCTTTACAATAATCTCTTGTATAGTTTTTCTAAAATTACTGAACAATTTTTTAATATAACTAATTATTCTGTTATTCAATCTAATTGAAAATATTTTAGAGTATTTTACTCTCCTTAAATTTTCATTTTTATATTCTGTGTTCAAATTTATTCTGATAATTTTTTCTTACTGTGAAGTACTGAGGAGAATTATGACCACAAATTCATTTGAAACAATTGCTTATACTTATTGTTATCCTTGTTTCTAAAGACACTTGTCATGAACAAGCTCACTGACGAAGTCAGCGATTTTGAACCATGGAACCGTCTTTTGTTTTAGTAATGTCAACTAGGGCCAATATTATGTCTTAGCTACTTACGCACCACATTTACTTGCACAAAACCTTTTTACATGGGGGCAACAATCACGCATCTCACAGATAGGACAGATGAAGACCAACCAGAACTCCAAGATCAAGGGGAACACGCGCTACCCCATGATAGGACACCGGTACTTGTAATGATATACACTCGAAGAAAATGAAAAGTGAAATATGCAACCTGATAAGGTGAACTTGCTTAAGAGATTTGCATCACATAAAAATTGCCGTCATTACTAATAATTTTAATTTTACTGCCAAAATTTCCAGGTTTAAAAATAAAGAAAATAATACCCAAATTATGACTTCCAAAGACTTCTCAATTAGAAATTATTGCTATCCCAATCAAAATAAAGAATACAATAAGAAAATAATACAATAATAAAGAATTCCTGTTAGCAAGTCTGGAGGCAAAATGATAATTTTTTTGCTTAAGCACAGCTATACTAATCGTATTTACAATAAATGAACAAAGCAATTGAGTCCCGATTTTTCAAAAATATTTAAGAAATCGTTTCATAAGAATCATTGTAATAATTAAACATCAAAAAGTAATTTACCTAAATATGAACACGCTTTTAGCTTCAAAGTAAATTTGAAGTGAGAACACAAGAAATATTCACATTTTTCCACTTTCTCTTGCTTATTAAATTAAACGGGTAAGATTTTGGAAAAAATTACAATCCCTCCTGAATTTATAAAACATCAAACTTATTCCTCAAGAATATTTCTGGGCAAAATGCAAAAATTCTTCAGATATGATGTCAACCCTTCCTTGACATATGATACTGATGCTGCCCAAAAGAATTTTTCTGTCAGTACAATCCGGAAAAAAACTTTGTATCACTGATGCATTAGAGGTTGGCTTCCCTTATATAGTTAAACTTTAGAAACCTGAATTCAACATCACTGTTTAAATCTTTAGTATTATCCATTCACTATAGGAAAATGATTGATAATATCCATATTGCTAAAAAGTAGAAGACAGGAATAGGTATTTTCACGATTAGCACTAAATATCAGATACCTTTCTATTAATTCACTTAATCAAAAAATATTTTCCAAATTTCTTAACCAAATTCATAAGTTATTAAGAAACATCATCATTCCTTTATCTTTGACTAATAATAAAAAATGACCAAATGGTTGAGAGCATTTACAATAATTGATATAAAGCATTTTTCAAATTTTCTAGCAAAATTTCCGGTATAATACGATATTTAGAGGATTCATCGACTATGTTTGATTCTGATCAAACATGGATGAACATTTTGTAGGATTTTGTCTGATCAGATGAATGAACATATTGTCAAGTCACTTTATTATATTTTGAAAATTAATCAACTCTTTATGTTTGAATACTACCCTAAAATAACAAGACGTATGGAAAAAAAATATCTAGACCACATTCCAATCATTTCTAACTATTGAATCAAGTAAGTAAAGTTATCTTAAGATTTTCTTATAAATGTCATAAAATTAAATACCGATAGCGATTTTTGAATATTTCAACAAGCTTTTTTTATAATTCTTGGATACAAAAACATTTTGCTGACATACATTACTTCTACGGAAGTTTCTCCAAGTACATTTTAAGGCGGAAATGTTGAGTAGAGTATCAGTGCTGAGAAGTGTTTCGAAGAATGGACAACGAAATAAGAAACCCCAAAATGTGAAAGAGGAGAAGTGTCCCTCCCCAAGAAAAAGAAATTTTTTCAATGAAATAGATACCAAGAATATATATATATATACAGACATACGTTGAAAGGAAAGCCAAAAAGGAATCGATCTGGAATCAATCAGTCTCAGATTTTTACTCTTTTGGCCATTGACCAGAAAAGCATCCGGAGCTGACTTCGGACCTGAAGCGCTTTTGGTCACCAGAGAATATACTTCTTGTCAGCTTCGCTTGTGCTGTAGCGTCTCTCAACTCTTCTCAGTCTCCTTACCGTTCTTACCTCGTTTCTAAAAAGGGGTCTCTTACAAATTACTAGATTATTTGTTTGATTCGTGCATTTTCCCTCCTATTTTTGAATTATGTCTCTAGAGGAGTAATCTTACATTTTTGAATACGGGCCAGAAGAAACCTCTAGTATCCTCTTAAAACGAAGAAACAGGAAAGTAGTCTTTTGTCGAAGAAACAGGAAAGTAGCTTTTCTCATTTCACATCATTCGAAAATGAGATTTCTGTTATTTTCTGACAGTGATAAGTTGACACATTAGTGTGTTCTTATAATAATAAATAAAGTCATCTCCCATAGATAGCAAAACTGTCGGAAGACTGATTGCAAACTTTTGTTCGTTCAAAAAAAGTTAAGGGCTTAGAAATTTTTTGACTTTAGAGCTGAATTTTGACCTATTTATTCAAAAATTGCATTTTCACAATTTCTTAGGCATATTAATATTTTATACATAGTTTTGTAAGATAATATACAAAATATCAATCTTACAAAATTATATTAATGTATAATTGATATCAATTATTATTTAAAAGATCTAATGTGAATGTATAGTTTATATATCTTTTCCATTAAATTTTTAAGTTTAATAATTTTAAAATATATAATGAGAAAGGAAGGAGGATCAAACTTCTATTAATCACAGCGCAAAACTTCGAAGAGGATGTTGATTGAACTAAAATAGGAAGTGATAAAATAAATATATTGAAAGAGTATGCCTATCTCTAAAAGATTTAGTAATCAAATGTTGTACTACAATCAAAGTAGACACAGCATATATCGGATAAAACTTTATTAAATTTTACAGCTTTCAAAAATGCGAAATTTTAGACAAAATTTCAGTAAAAGAAAAACATTTGGAAACATGAATTTCTCAAATAAATTATTAATATTATGGTCTTAAGAACAATTTTATGTCGTATATTTTATTCAGGTAATAAAAATATAATATTTATATTAGTAAGAAAAAAAGTACATCTCGATATAATATTATATTAGTTTTTAAACTAGTTTAATCAAATAAATCAATATGTCTCCGTTACAATTTTCCACCACATGCATCCTACAGCAAATATCGTTAATTTTTAGCTCTTTTTTTATTGTAATAATGTATTATTTTGATTTAATGCATTCATATTTTTGCATCACTTCCAAAAATTATTAATATCTTTTCATTTTCAATCGTTATGATTGGGAATATGATAAATATCATTATGTTTAAATTCTTTCAATACGAAATGAGAATTTTACTAAAATATGGTGAACATGCTGACTAACTTTCATGCGTCAGCATTATCAGCATATAAAGTGGAGTTCTTTTCCTTGATTTATTAGCAATATTCCATTATAGTTTTCTTTGTTATATCATTAAGATTCCCTTAAAATTGAAACATGAATTTCTGGACAGATTAAATATTAAACAACTTATAATTGAAGCACTACAAATAAAAAAACATTAAACATGAGCATAAATAATCAATTACATTCTCCCAAACCTTCGATAAAATTTTATATGTCTATAATTATAATCCTTTTATGTTTTTATTATGTTTGAATGCACAATATTCCACTCGGAGCGCCTCGGGTATGGGCTTAAGAAGAAATCGGTATTGTGGTTGTTTCTCTATACCCGAATGGTACATGAAGGCAGTCGGAAATAACTTCCATGAAGCGGCATAACATCCTATGGGTATCACTGCACCATGACTGTACCAGTGGTAGCCATTAAAACTAAATCTGAACTTTCGCTCTTGTGTTGTCTTGAATTACACCAAGAGGACATGGTTTCTTATTTGATTAAAATCAAATTCAAAAATTTCAATCTTTATACTTGTGAACTCAACAAAACCAATTAACACTTCAATTATTATAACATCAATGACACTTTCCATGTTCTATATTAATAGTAATCTAACTTAATATAACTTATATAATAATAACTTATCGTGACTTATTTGTCTTGTACTCTAATATTTTATCAAACATCCATTTTTCTCAAAAAATAAAATCTCTTCTTATGAAGTTGAAACAATGTATTTAAGCTTCCAGGTTTATTTCTCTTCATCAAATAAATAAAAAAAACGTGTCATTATAAGTAAAGATTATGATTAGCTAAAAATATCATTATGAGTAAAGATAATGATTAGCTAAAAATATCATAATGAGTAAAGATTATGATTAGCTAAAAATATCATTATGAGTAAAGATAATGATTAGCTAAAAATATCATAATGGGTAAAGATTATGATTAGCTAAAAATATCATTATGAGTAAAGATTATGATTAGCTAAAAATATCATTATAAGCTATAGGACTACGATTGATAACATAAGCTTTACATCATAATAACAACATAAGTAGGTACTTGCCCTCCAACTATGACGCAAATTCAAATATTTTTTATTATTAAATTATAGTACAATTAACACAAAATATATATTACTGTTTAATAGAATTCGAAATGTTTATTTAAAATTGATTTTAAACAATCCTATAGTAACTTCAAAATGGTTTGTCATTCAATAAATTCTTTAAAATTTAATTTGAAAATATATTGCTTCAAAGTTATCAATAAATATGATACACAAATTAGTAAATATTTTAATCAATGATAAAAAAATACAATAAATATCCATGATATTCGTATATAAATAGCAAATGTTCAGGTAAAGATTTTTCAAAGGAAAGCAACTTTCTTCAAATGAGATAAATATTTTTAATAAACATTTCTGATGAGATAAAATTTTTGACTCACAAAAATATAAATAGAACCACAACCAATAGATACGAGCATTACAGCAGATACGCACTCGTCCAATTTTTTAAAGAATTTTTGTTCTAAATATTACCTTAGCCGAAAACAACAAATAATTAGTTATCTAGACAGTAAAAAAATCGGCAAAATACGAAAACTTTCTTTTTACCATTAATCACTTGTTGTTTTCAGTAATCGATATTGACCCAATGCGAAACTAATCAGCTAGCACTTTTACATCATTAGCCTACGTTAAAAAGCTACTGCTATCTTTTTTGAAATTTTTACAAAGCATAAATAGTTAACACGTAATCGTTTTCTTGTAGTTAACGAACAAGCCAAATCTTTTTTTAAGATTTTTAAGTATTTTCCTCATCGATTAACACTTCCATTAATCATAGTCTATATTTTTTGACGAACTGACGAGTTTATTTAATTTAGTTATTGTGAAAATTTTCGTGAACATTTTTAAATAATTGCAGTATTTATTATATTCTGTAAGCTTCAATTTTTTCTCCTAAAAAAATTAGACTGCTCTAAATAATGTAATTTCTCTCCCAAACACTAAGCTTAATTTTAAATTTATTATTTTCAAAAAACTAAAATAAGTTGTTAAATTATTTCTTTTTTATTATTATTTAATTTGATTTTTATAATTAATTTCAGCTATTATTACTTTATTACATTGTTATTGATATTTCCTGAAAAATAAATTATTCATTTGCTTTAATTTTTAGATCCCGTAGGCTTTAATTTTCTTTTTTTTTTTTTATTATTTTTTTATCACAAGACATGACAAAATGTTTTGCATATATATATCCTAAATAAATGTAAGGAATCCATCCTAAATTAATGGCAACGCAAAGACATATGGAAATTGCGCTGTTTTAAGTCATTCAAAAAAATTTATCTTCCAGTTTCTAGCACTGATTTTAAATTTATTCTTTTCCCTTATGCAATAAAGTTACATGACTTAGAAATCATGCTTTGAAATGTAAGTGTAAACCTATCCAGATAAACCATCTTTCGCTAATCGTTTAACGGAGGGGAAAATCATTTCGTTATTAAAGAGAGAAATACTTAACTGGAAAATAATAAAACAGTCTATTTCTCACTTTATTTTGTGACTGAGACAATTTTGTTATCTCAAAACTACATGACAAACGTTAGATAATTTAAAAACATAACCAAACGCTGCATTATATAAGCTTACACCAAGCATTTAATATCTCGTGCTAAGTTTATATTTTGTTTAATTTTTTAATAGAAATAAGGATTTATTTGTACATCGATTGCCTAACAGGAAGACGAATGCTGTGGTAAAGAATTCTTATGAATGTACTTTTTCAATCTTGAGATATTAAAACTATAAACTGTATCTTATAAAACACTTCTAAACTTGCACAATCATGTGTAATGCATTTTTAAGAAATTAAGCTCAAGCACTATAGTATTCTCATTTGTTAACTAACTTACAAATATTAAAAGAGTCAAATCAATAAACCAATCAAAATGTATAACAAACTCAAAAATATAAGCACTTATATACAAACTCGAATAGTTCTTTTTTAAATAAAATGCGAGAATAAATAAATTAGATGACAGTTTGAGAACAAATGAAAGGTTATAAAAAATTAACATAGGAATTATATTAATATAATAAAAATGAATCAAATCTAAAAGTAATATTTTTACGTTATAGGATCCGTAAGATATATTTATTATAAATTGGTGCGACAGACCAGACAATTATCATGTCTGCCGCATCAATGTATAATAAGCATGCTTCAGAATTAGAATGGACCTCTTCTTTTGCAATTTAATATCTTTAACTTTTTATACAGCTCTTGCTTTTATTTTTAATACTTATAATTGTACTTGCTAATAATTGTTTGAAGAATAATTTATTACTAAAAAGTGCACTGACGATAACAAATTTATGTACATAAAATCCGCAACTTTTGCTCTAGAAATTTCTGTAAATAACCGCTGCATTTAATTATAATTTTGTTATAGTTCCACGTAAACAATAAAGACGAAGGAAAATGTGGATTATTATTATTAATTTATTATTTAATAGAAGATAGATTTATTATTATTTAATAGAAGATGATACATGAAAAAACGAAACGCAATTTAGAAATATATTTCTAAAAATAATTAAAATTAAATACATCCCTTATTAAAGTTAAATACTCTCTATTTTAACATTTCTTGCATCGATTTTATAATAAATTACAAAAAAAATAATTACCATGGATAGCTCAAAAACGGCTCTTCATTCGAAAGTTTTGAAAAGTAATTTCACCCTTCCTTATTCCTGTTTTAAAATTTTCTCTATAATCTACTTAAAATAATGCAATTATCTATTAATAATCAATATGCTCCTGGCTATTTGATTTTTGTTAAAGTGGGTTTATTAGTCGTTGTTTATACGACAAAAGATACTCTTATCATTTTTTCTGTTTATAGCTCATAATGTATCTCAATAAACTTTCGCTCAAATAAAATCTTAAAAGTGATAGGACATAATTAAGATTATATAAATGTGATAGAGATTTATCAAGTTTAATTTTTTTCTCTTATGGAATAAGTATTTCAAAAGTTTAGCACAATTTTATGAAGATTACCAAACAGTTTAACACCTTTACAGTTCAAGGTTCTCAATTACCATTTGTTTGGATGACTCACTCCGTTCTCTTAATTTATATCTTTCTTCTAATTACTTAGATTTATTCACATACATTTTGATTTAGCTGTTTAACATTCCCTTTAGAATTAACACTAGGACCATTTAGGGGCAGACTTTGTAATTTTGATACATAATTAGCTAAAAAGAGCAACACCTAAATTACAGCCATTGTCTCGAAAAAATTCCATGCGACACGAGTTAGAAGATTTCCCACGGCAAAACTACCAATCAAGATTCGTACCTGCAATCCTTTTGTCCCAAAATCGAGATTACCACAAAGCAACTATGATCTCTATTATCTTTTGGATCAAATTACAAAATCTGGGAAATTACGTTCAGGAAATTTTATTAAATGATTAGTAGAATTCAGAAAAGAAATAAAATTGTCAAATTTTCATTTCGATTTATAAAAGCAAAAGTACTCACAAAATCTCAATAATCACATATCGACAAATGTACAATATCGCCCTAAAGGTAACAACTCATTTTTGGAATGACCCCTTTCACACCAAAAAGACTCGAAACATCCATTTCAGCAAGACTCCCAGGCAAGCTCAAAAGGACAATTCCTCCTCGACATGTATATATGTACATTGGCCGATATTCAGAACTATTTCGGTGGAGGAGAAAAATGAAATCTATAGTCAATATCCAGCAGCTGTGCTGCAATACCCTACAACCAAAATTCTTCAGCTGTGCTGCAACTGAAAGAGCGTTAAGACTCGGGGGATCGCATTGAAATGATTGGAAAGAAAGCTCTCAATCTGACGAAAGACACAGCTCACCCGCAAAGCAACATCTTGCTTGTAAAACTTAACCAGATAAAGGCGACATACCCTGGAGAGCACTTCAGAGAGGGAAAGTTAAAAGTATCTTTCATTTTTCTCTGCAAGCTATATAAGCCAGTTTGGTGCCTTAGAAGTCGTTGGAAGCTTTATTTAAATGAGGCTAGCCTTAACACCTGTACGTTAATGTTTTGCCGTGAGCAGAAAATTGCTTATGGGTACAAATGCTAAATAACTCATTTAGGAGATTTCACCCGTTTATTTGGAAGATTTGTTTGGGAAATATTTCATCCACGCCCCTGCCAGTAAATCATGAGAATTGCTGTTATTAATTTTAGGTTTTTAATTAAACGATTCATGGAAGCGGGGAAATACAATCAATTTCGTCAATTATTTTGTGAAAGGAATGAAAAATGTTTGCAGGAAACTGGTGACTTGAATCATTTGTAGAAGTTTAACTCCTTTTGGAGTTTAAAGAACAGAAAAGAAAGTTCTGGAGAACGGAATTATGCATGCATGCGTTCACTTTCGGTAACATTTGCTTGCATAAATATTATAACTATGCGCTTAAGTTAGATTAATCTTTCGCTTCCCTGAGATTATTCTACAGCATGTTTTTGAAGTTTTGTAATTTACAAAACTTCATAAATCATTAATTTTAATCTATCTATTTATAAAAATACTCATTAATTAAGAATTAATGAATGCTAAGACTTTTATTTACATTTTATCACTAAATTAGGGAAGAATTGATGAAAAATATTTCATGTTTATGCAAAAAATTAATGTAAATATAATATATAAATAAATTTAAAATAAGGCTTTTTCTATACCGTTTTGTTTACAGATGATAATGTCTTATTTATTTTAATTTATTAAATTTTGGAAAGTATTATTTGTAATGATGCCTAGAATTACACTAATAAATTGCAGAATAAATTGAAATGAAGGTTTTTGAATGAATAAAAATCAGCATGTCAATATTTATTAAGAATTTTTCATTTATTGTGTTCATGCTTAAATACGCATGAAACAAAATAATTACCCCTTAATACATCACATTAAAAATGCCTGCAAAGAATCTAAGAAAAATATATCAATGTCCATGAAAAGAAATTGTATAATAAGGATTTAAATGAAGGAAGCTTACAAAAAGAAAAATCAGTCAAAATGGAATTTTATACGTGCCTAAAGAGTATTTTTGATAGCGAAATAACTTTTCAATAATATTTAATACGCAAAATAAAACCACATTTATTTACAATCCAAACCGATTTCGGTAGAATTCTGGCAGATTTTATTGGGTTTTTTTAACTCTTCCCTTGAAAAACACTTATCAGAGATTACAGATTCGATATACGAAACTGACTATTTCATCTTCAGCATATTAATTTCTTGGTATAAATTCAAAATTTCACATGCAATTCGGTAATACATTTTTAAAGTGAAGCTACGTCTCGTATAATTTGCTTATTTATATTTTATTTATTATCCATCTTTGCATCACGTAGCATTTTGATGTCGTTAGGAAATAGCAAATAAAACTCAATGCATCCAGAATTCCAACTCACTCGATCACGTTAATACTTCTATCCTCCTATTATCTCAATTTTGCATTTAAGTTTACTTACTGCAATTCAAAGACTGCATTATGTTTTAATACAATCGAAAAATAACACCTGAGAGCATATTTATTGAATATACATTCTACAGGAATAATTGGTATATTCAAAGGAATGATGTCGTCTTCGAGCATTATTTGTAGAGAGTTAAAATATTCATTTCATTAAAGGGGTGTTAAAGTAACAATGAATGTGAGCAAAAAACGTACAAAAGATCAAAGAATCACTCAAATTTCATAAAAGCTAATTTTAAAAAGCCTTTTACAAAGCGTCTAATTTTAGAGAAGCTGCTTTTAAAAAAACAAAGTTGAATGCGCTGAAAACTCTGTTAACAATTACAAACACGTTTCCATGCCTTCAAAGCGCCAATTTCAGTTTGTAGCTGATTAGCATATCAATCAGCAGTTTCTCTACTTCCTAGCGCATTCTGAATATTTGATCTTATTTATGTTCATGCTGTGATTCTGTTAGCACTCCTGGAGTTAAACCTTAGTCCAATCTGCATTTGTTTTATACATCTTTTACAGAAGGATTGAGACGGAGTAACAAAACAACGGGAGCTTAGGCATTTGCGCCTAAATTAGCTCGATGAAGAGAAGAGCACTAGAAAAAAAAGTGGCACATCCAGAGCATTTTTCTGGAATTCTTCGATGAATATGCAAATACAAGTTGGCAATAATCAGTCATGAATAAAGATGAGAGAAAGAGAGAAAGGCAAATTGAAAAATACAAAAGCTGCACATGACTAACAGGTGCAGTAAATGACAGGTGTTCGCCTCCTTTATGTGCTAGGCAAAATTTCATGAACTGAATATAAAATCATTTTTGTACATTGTCAGGTCCTTAGCAAAAGGAAAGAGTCATTCTAAATTTATTTGTAACTGCTTATTCAAATATTGCAACATTTCCTGTAATGCCATTCAAAAGGAGACAAAAGGGGCTAATATGAGAGAATCGAGATTAGCATTCCTTTTTGTTTATACGCTAATTTTTCACGATATGAAATTCGGGTAAATATTATCATCTTATTTATTTTAATACAATCATACGATGCTGAGTGCTGAAATGCTTCGAATTAAATTTACTTGTTTAGGAATAAATATTCTGCTGAGGCAACACCTTGCTTATATTCATTCTGTATATTCGTCTGTTGCACGCTTCAAGGCAATTTTTAATTTAAATAAAATATGCTAGGTGTTGTTTGCAAACGATACGAAGTTTCGACATTTTGATGTTACTTATTTAATTCTAATCTATTATATATTCTTAATGAGTGCTAGAGAAAATGAATTGAAATCTAGAGATTGAATGGAATCAAAATTGCACTGAAAATTACCTAGACTTCCCAACAACAATATGAATGACAGTTTATTCAGTAAGCTCTAATTATAATAATGATCAATTTCAGCTTACAGAAATAAAGTTCTGCATTCAAAATTCATACAACTGCCTCGTGTAGTTAATATATTTTTAAACATTTAAGCAAGAAAATATGTTAATCAAGAAAAACTTACCCATTTAATAAAATTTTCTATACCTATATGGCAAATATATCTCATGGAATGATGATATCAAGAGCATATGTGGGTTTATAGTTTATATACTAAGCATTGAGATGTAGAACCTTTTTCTTATATAAGTAGGTTTCCAGATAATGTTTCTTATTTAATAGAAAAGAAACTCAAGATGTAAATTATTTCTCATAGTGTTTATTACACATCCATCATATAAATATAAATTATCCATTATCGTCAATAATTGCTTACATTTATCTACAAGAATTTACTAGGAATACTCCATTCTCATGAAATTTAATGCCTGAAAGAAAATAATGAAAGTATAAAAAATTATTTTATAAATTCAAATGTTCCTGCATAATTATTCCGTTCTGAAAATTTTAAAAACGGGTGCTTCAAGATCTTGATCAATACAATTAAATTTTTCTTCACAAAATTTAATTTATTCAAAAGAAATGAAACTGCATTGCTCGAATTCCAATGCTGAAAAAAAGTCTATATTTTTCAGCATTATATATACTGATATAAATATTGCATTGATATTACAATGTTATATATAACATAATAATTACTAATAATATTTTAACGTTATATTGTATATGATAATTACAAACAATATTTTAAGGTTATATATATAATACGATAATTACAAATATTATTTTAACGTTATATATGTAATACGGTAACTACAAATATTATTTTAATGTCATGTATAAGAGAATTACAAGTAATACTTTAATTTATAATTAATATAATAATTAAAAATAATATATTAATGTTATAGATAATTTGTTGAATGAAAATATTCTTAATTTTATGATTGAGCATTATTTAAAATATCTTTTTGAATGCATTAACTTTTGCACCAAACATTTGAAGGTCAGAATTTTCTATGAGGAATACATCACATTTATTGGTGTTGTACTCCGGGATATTTTTCATTGATCTTCAAATATATGGAGTATTCTACAATTTTTCAATTCAATGTCTATTGACGTTTGATTAATGATAATGCTCTTTATTAAATTTATAATTTGAATTAGGAAGAATCAACAAATAATTCTTTTATTCCCCAGCTGCTCCATTATTTATCTTCCGAAGTCTCTTCTGCAGAATGTCTATTTGTAAAAATGAAATCTAAACGAAATTGAAAGCTGACCATACATCATAAAAAGCAACAATAGTGAGCGGGATGGAAAATATCATTTTCGTGATCCGGGCCAGAGCAAATAATAAATAGCCGTCATCTTGAAGAAGGACAGAAATAACATGTGAGCTCGAACTCGGTAACTAATCGACCCGCTTCAATCGAACCCGGCTTATAAAAACAATTGTTTCGGCTGGTTTAGAATTCGGACCGTGTATCACAATTGGTGATAAAGGTTTATAGCTGAAAGGTTTCCGCCTTTATTCTTTGAAAATTTTCCATCGATTGTTTCTATTTTGTAGCTTTTCAAGTACATTTTACTCAGACCTTACTTTCAGAGGGCTACGTGAGCTCCTTGCTAAGGCCCAAGAACTCGCAACTCATCACTGCAAAAAATATTCCCTGCAGACACTTTGACTTACGGATCACGTTTACAAAATACATGGAAGAGGTAACAAACTGCCCTGAAGCCATCGAAGGTTCACCGCAATAAAATTGCTTCTGATGATTTATAAGATGCTTTTTATTCGGACCGACAAATGAAGATCTAGTTTGGTTGGGTCCTGTCAGTTCAAGAACCGGAAACAAAATATGTATCAATCCAATTTCAATTCAAGTGAAATTGCTTCCATTTTTGCTCTTTCGGTGAGCGGAACCTTCTTTTTTTCCTACTTAAGTTGGAGTAGTTCGAGATTACACAGCCATAAAAGATTTTCCAGATGTCCATATGCCAGAGGAAATCAAGAATAACGATGAGAAGGAGAAGGATTGAATGCAAATTCTGGAACAAGGAAAGTACATTGTCAAAGAATAAGAAAACTTTCTGAGCGATTGGAACATAAAATTGTCAAATATTTTAATCTCGTGATATAAAGTTGTAATAAAATGACAGAGGAATTCCAGAGAGTTTTAAATTATGAGGGAAATAAAAATATAAAAAATCCATTTGTGACTCATATTCTGTTACCCATAAATAAGAAAATAGTTTATTTTTATTTTTCAATTTAAATGAAAAAAAAAATTTCTACTTATATTTCACAAGGATTCGTATTGTTCAGTTCTTACACGACAGAAATTCACGCACAAGTTTTCCACATACACATATTTAAAGTAAAGTTACATAAAGTTTATATTGTTTCATAAAATAAGATCAAAAGACTACTTACTTAGACAGAGGTCTATTTAGCGATTTGACATGGTTTCATTATTTAAAAAAATTTATCTAAAATGTACTTAATATTTATATGATGCATATTGGTCTCAATAGAAGTAGCTTATTTCTACATTTAATTATTTATGAGTTGTATTCTTCATTTTGATAAATTGATTGTAAAAATTTACTGAAATAGCTTTTGAAAGCTATAAACTTCACAAATAATTCCCATACAGTTAAAAAGATGTTTCTAAAAAAGGGTGTAATTTCAAGTATTTGCTTTAAAATATGATATTTTTTTAATGTGTAAATCTCTAAATTAATTTTTTAATACCAAACTTTCCCTAAAACATCCATGTACTAAGCACTTTACATACAAACGTGTTCAAACTTTTTAGCAACTTGTTTTTGACACAGAAAATGTGTTATTTGAAAATACTTAATCACCCAGCCGAAGCGATTTCGATGAAACTTCTCTTATATTCTCTTATAAATGCTACTTGTGTATTATTAGCCACATGTGATTAGACAACAATAGTTATGAAAGAGCCTATTAACGTAATATCTTTGGTGATTTTTTGGCGATTAATTATTCATATATGGTTAAACCACAAGCACAAAAATTTCTTTCTATATTTTTATGGTTCTTTCCCAACCGATTAAGACTAAAAAAGCAATCAAAAAATCATATTAACTATAACAGAATAAAAAAATCAAATGCCAGATTTCATATATTTGTCGCTGTGTTTTTGAACTGTCGCATTAAATTTCTTGTGAAAGCACAGACCGACAGACGTTCAATCCCTTGTGGATTTGGCATCGAATTTGACTGGTATCTACTGGAATTGATGTTAAATCTATATAATTACGTTTATCCACCTTGCTCTCTTTCTGTTGTAATTGTATTAATTTATTTTCCGTCAGGCAGACTTCCTCTGAATGGATTTCATTAATTATTTGATAGAAATATATAAGTTTTATCTAAATAACATCTACCAAATTTCACCAGTTTGGCTTAGTTTTGTTTAATTTAATTATTTTAACGTCCCTTGGTAAAGCAACACTAGGGCTAGTTTGGGACGGACCTCGTAATTTTGAACCACAGTCAGATGACGAAGTCGACACCTTAGCTGGCACCTCCTTTCGTTAGTTTGACAGAAAGAGCTTTTCAGTTATTGTGTTACCAAACAGATAAACGGACAGACATAATTTCAAAAATTTGTTATTCGGATTCATAGAAAACGTAGAGATTCGTCAAAATATCGGATTCGAATTTTTTGTCCATTACAATACTTTATCTTTATATACAAGAAAGTAAAAAGAAAAAATGGCCAAAGTAAAATAAATGTAGCTTCTTAAACATTTTTTGGTCCTTTTAGATAAATGTAGCATTCAGAACACGAAAAACGATTCAGCTGACAAATTATTACAATATTTTTTAAATGCAAGCATTTTTAATTAAAAAATAAAATTTTTACATAAAATAATTTAAAGCGCATTTTTGTGTTAAGTAATTAATACATAAAATTTCATTAGGAGATGAACGCTATTGAAACAAAGAATTTTTTTACTAATATCTTAAAAGGTTCGGGATTCCTATTTTAAAATATTATTACTTCTATCATTAAAAGGAGAATGATTTTCATTAATAAAAGAAATAACGACAACTAATATATACGATTATACTTTTTCCATATAACTATTATAAGAAGATTTAATAAACTACCCAATTCAAAAGCGTTGACAATGTAATTATATTCAAACACCTTAAAGTGCTTTTATTCTTAACAGTAATTTAGTTAAGTATTCAGATTAAGATTTTGCATATTGAGGATTTTGGATCTAAATAAAACATTGGAAAGGATCAACATCTGTCATACACCAGCATAATCAAGTTTCTCGAAGACAATATCGAAAATTCACAAGTTTAAATTTGCAACCATTATTTTATCTTTCGTGTACATAAGGCCTTGATAGGTGTCCATACACTAAATTTTTATTCTGGAACTGCAAATCACAAGAATTTCTTGAAAGGATATCAATAATTTTTAGTTGAAATTTCTAAGTAATTTTTTTTGCTAAATTAAATCTATATTATATCAGATTAGTAATTTTCCAGAGTTTTGAATTCTCTGTAGTTATTATTTTGAAAAAAGTTGCTAATAAAAAAAGCACCTCAAAAAATTTAACATTGAAATTATGAGCGTGTGAATTAAAAACTATATTTCGTAGAAAGAATTGCCACAACAGCTTATGATTTAAGTACTCATTGGAAAAGT
Source organism: Argiope trifasciata (assembly GCA_026543055.1). Lineage (NCBI taxonomy): Eukaryota > Metazoa > Arthropoda > Arachnida > Araneae > Araneidae > Argiope > Argiope trifasciata. The sequence continues at coordinate 5,250,112 of JAPMOQ010019132.1, forward strand.
AAAATCATCGTTTTATATGTTGAAACTTATTTCTCTTTCGTTTTATATGTTGAAACTTATTTCTCTTTCGTTTTATATGTTGAAACTTATTTTAAGGATTTTAAGAACAATGTTTTGAAGCCGAAATGTATCCTTTTTTATACATCTATCCAAAAATTCTAATAAAAGATTATACTCTGGTGTATGTCAAAACAATAGAAATATTACGTACTTCATTTATCTGAGGCCGGAGAAATTGAAAAGAAAACGCCATTCGTAACTCAGTTTCTGCCATCTAAACAAGGCTAAGAATTAGTATAGGCTTTTCTTTGAGTAGTTAGTATGTCCGGTTCATTTGAGGAGTAAAATTACTCCTTTTGGGGCTTCTAGAATGGAAATAAATCAATTCAAACGAATTTAAGAGAACTTATTAAAAAATGTAAAAAATAAAGAATTTTCAGAATTACAAGAAGCTACCATCCCTTTGTGGTTACTTACTTATTGCTCTCCTGTAGTTTCCAGAATGGACGTAAATTCAACTACACTAAACTTGACAGAACCTAGTAGGAAAATGAGGAATTAAGAATGTTGAGAATTATAATAAGCTGTCTTTCCTTTGAGAGAACTTAAAAATAGTGTAGCGTATTTTCCAGACAAGTCATAAATCCTACTAAACTTAACTTCAGAGGACCTAGTTAAAAAATGATTGTTTAAGATTAAAGTAAGTTATCTTTCATTTGAGTATTCTTAAATATAGTCCTTGTGAAATTTTCAAACTGGACTTAAGTTCAACGAAATAAATATGGAGAACCTAGAAGAAAAAGGAATTTCTTGCTTTAAAAATTGTTAAGTCTCAAATTAAGAAAAAAATATGAGGCAATTAGAATGCAAAATAAGTGAATGTGTCGCTAAGAAATTATTCTGTAAAATTTCCTATCTGATTAAGAATTCGGAACTTTTATAAATCTTCTTCGCAATAATGGAATAAATATACGCAATAGAAATTAACCCCCAGCACATATATCTAAATTCGAAAACTCTGTCGGCTAAATTTCCATTTAATTTTTAGATTATATGGATTTTAAAAAGATATTAATTCTAGTAAACAGCTATACTTAAAAAGTTATTTCTTAAAAAGTTATGTTTCAAAAAATAGATAATTTTTGAAATATTTAGATTATTTTGAAATTAATGTAATCAGAATATGAAATATTATGCATATCATTAAGAGATTAAAAATTCTTCATTATAAAAGTGCATTCATACTTGAAATAAACTACAACTTTGACAACTATAACAGTCAGTTCTAATAAATTTTAATTACCTAAAAATTAGAAACCTTTCGAAACTTGTTATCAGTGGTGAGAATCAGAAAATACTTGAAAAAAATTTAGAAAAGATAATAATATACAACATTTTTTTTTCCTTTTATATCATTATTGAAAATCACCTTTCAGATGAATTTTTATTTTTATTTATTATGAGGACAACCGCGGAAATTAAAAATAGTATTGTTCAGGTATTTCTCGACAACATTCTTAGAGTACTCTAAATCTGAATTTTCTTTGCATTCATTCAGCACGAAAAAAATGTATGCCAATATTTACTTAATACTGCCGTATTTAATATTTTAAAAGATACGTCAGTGCCAAATATTGTATGGCAACTGAAGATTAAAATGTATAATATATATTAAGAGATTCATTTCAAAATATTGTCATTAAAAATAAGCGCATTATTATATGTATCAATGATTCATAAACGAAAAATAGCATCATAATAATAATAGTATTATATGTATCAATGATTCATAAACGAAAATCTAAGAAGCCTTAATTTTTGAAGTGAAGTTCTTGTTGAATTTGCATTTCTTTCTGGCAGATGTGTTTTTTTTTCGTATATTCTTTGTTTGAAATAAATTATTGCTATTCATAGATTGTATAAGGATAATTTACAAGCTTTCTTTACTTTAATATTTCTTTAAAGCTTTTTAGATCCCTTCACATTATTGCAAATAAAAATAATCTGTAATCATAAAAAAAACAAATAAAATCTTGGTATTAAAAGCACCAGGACTTAAAAAAACGAATGGCGTCGAAAGTATAAGCAAGATAGGTGAGTAATTCCGAATATAACTCAAATTCTATGAAATTAGATAGAAACAAATGAAAATACAAATAAAAAGAAGAGAACTGATGACTCAAAGTGGTAAATGAGGAAGATTGCAAAAAAATGTATAAAAATACCAAATCAGTAATGCTTTATAATATGGTAATATTGAGAAATAATTGATTATTCTCTTAATTAAAGAGAGAATATAATGATGTTCACGTATTATGATGTTTCAAAGGGATCATCCAAAATATTGTTATTTCCTAATCATTCCATTGTTGCTCTCATTTTTAATTTTTCATTGATTTTTGATTTTTATTTTTTATCTGATAATGCTAACCGTATTGCAAGTTGGATGATAAACCATTCATTGAAAGCCTATTAACTAGCTAATAAATTTGTGTAAGAAAGAATATTTAAAAATCATATTTATTTTTTCCCCAGTTGGTAATCTGTTACAATGAGCTGTAAAAAAATATCGTCATTAAACGCTGTGTATCTTGCTTGATACTTTTCAGATACAACTCGTATAAAATAAATATTCATTGCAAAATCTGTGTGAAACAACGCAAACTAAAGGAAAAAGAGTCTGCACTGAAAATAAATGGCACAAAGAATCAAGAGACGGGTATAAATTAGCGAAAGAAAGAACAATGAATAAAAAAATTGTAAAATTTACAAGTTCTAAGTTTAAGGACTTTGGAAGAGTAATAAAAATTTATAATGAATGCATCAGCAGATGGAATTAACAAATTAAATTATTCCTTGGCAAAATATTTGACAGAAAAAGCATTCAGCCCTAATTAATTTAGAGACAGTTAAACATTTGTCATTGCAGGCTTTAGCTCTATCTATTTACCTTTCTCCGAAACCTTCACTTCCTACACTAGAAATAGAAAGTTCGAAGAAAAGAAATTAACTAAGAAAGTAGCTCAAAACAAAAAGAAAGAAAACAAATTCGAGAACCGTGAGCAACAGAAAAGTGCCAGAGGTTTAACGTCCCGCAGTTACCACTTCTAATCCAAGAGTTTCTCCACATTTTCTAGGTGACACTTCTAATTTACACTCCGAGATTCCGTAGTCAATTTTCCAAAGAACATATAAGGTTGTGTTAAGACTATAAATTGTTGACTTCAAGAATCTGGTTTGACGGGGTGGTAACATGAAGTTAGTTGGTTTAAATGATCTTACAAAGTGATCGTCTTACAGTGGAGAAGGGGATCGACAAATAAGCGTTGATGTCGCTGGATAAAAGTCGTCTGGTTTACTCATTAACGTGGTTATGGCTTTGCCAGGAAAACTGTTACAATGAAGTTGTTTTCCAGAATAATTCTGTACAACATTCCCTAGATTTATTAAGGAAAGAATAAATAGCTCTGCCATAGAATTCACTCGGTGAAAGCAGTTTAATTGCTGATAACAAATGAAGGTTGTTTGATGCTTGAATTTATTTTACTTTTTAGCTAATCAGGAAAGATATTTTTATTTCCCTACGCCAAGTGATGGAATGGGTTAGTGGTGATGATACTAATTTAAAGCGGACTTTTGAACTTCTCTTTTAATGAAATCGATAACTTTCATGGTTTTCATTCAGTTAGATCATTTTATTATTTCTTTAAAAGTAATAAATTGTTGCAGTAGAATGTAATAACAAATGAAATAGAATGTGTATGCGTTTTGTTTAATTAAACATCAATCACCTTAGGTGATTCGCTTGTTCGCCAGAAATATTAATTATATTTGATATCAGTTAAATCTTTTATACATTATTTCAAGTCTGATTTCAACAAATTAACATTAACGGTGTATTATTTTAATTGCAGTACTTAAATTTTATTCATTGTGAACCGAAAACTTTCTAATGCTAACAGCCCCATAAAACCACAATTCTGTTAAAAATGTGAATATCCAACTCATCTATACTTTCACATTTCGCAGTGTTGTAAATTCACTTTTTTCGTTTGTCTTGTAAATTAAACTGTATATTAAGCAAAATCATTCTTCTATAGCAATGTGACAAAGATGAGGGAAAATCGCGATTAAATAGACTAAAATATTAAGCCTGTTTGAATTTGAGGGCTAAAATATTATCTCTTGTTGGAAATGTAGGAAAAAAATATTTTTTTAAGGTATCAAAAATGAGAAAAAATTTCATGGCCTTTAAATTGATATTACTTTTTAAAAAACATTTTTAGTTTTGAAATGGTATAAAATTTATTTTTGTACAATAATATTTTTGGAAGTTATTACTATAAGGTTTCCATAAAATTTCATTAAAATTTTAATCAAAATTTCAAAAAGAAAAATATTTTGAAATGCGCATTCCCTCCTTCCAAAGTAGATATGTCCCAACTTTCATAGCTCAGTCATTTTAACTAGCCTACAAAGCGCTAACATGCATATTCAGCTTGATTATTAGTAGAGATAATTGTAGTAAGCCATTTATTTATACATTAATCAAAATACCTCATAATCGGCTGATTGCATAAAATAGGAAATTATTTTGCCTAGGACTTTATTTTGTTTAGTACTTTTACTTTCCTTTACTTATATTATGCAGAGAGTGTATTTTTATTCACTTTTAATTAAATTATCTAATACTATATTTGTAACTATATAATTTTTAATCATTTTTTTGTCTCGTTTTTAATTTTACATAGGGCCGCGGTGGCCTGGTGTTAAGATCTCGGCTTTGGAATCGGAGGGTTTTAGGTTCGAGACTCGATTCCACCGAAGAACCGTCATGTGAGGGGGTCTCTTGCAAGTTAAATCTGTCAGGCCAAGCGTCCTCCCGCTGGCTTGGTGTGGAGAGGGGGTGCCAATTCAGGTATCGTCCTCGTCATCTGATCTTGGTTCAAAATTACGAGGTCCGTCCCAAAATAGCCCTCGTGTTGCTTTAAACGGGACGTTAATATAACTAAACTAAACTAACTTTTATATATTTATCCCTTCTGCACAATTTTGATATTTTCAGAACTTTTTTTAATCAGATAATAAATTCATTTAATTAAATTTTAATTCGATATCGAAAAGCCACTTGATAGTGAATTTAATATAAAAAATTTTCAACATTCTGTAACATTCATAATAGTGAAAATTGAATTTAAAAATTCAAAAATAGAAAATAATTAGAATGAAATAATTGTGTTTATTAATTCATTAATAAAATTATTTTAAAAATTTCTTTCTTTACATTTATTACATGCTAGGCACCTTTGGTGATAAGCGGTCTCGCTTGGATTAATACTCCCTAAAGCTTTCAATTCTCTATTTAATATAATATGATGTCTTATTAGATTCTTTAGCAAAATATATTTAACCTTCAAATTATGATAGTTAAATAATTCACACTCTTATATAAGGCTTACGCCGTTCTGTTACTTGTACTACGTATATCATTTTTTATCAGTTTCCGTAAAATTTGAGCTTCAATCTCTTTCACTTCAATTTAATTAAAACAAAACAAAAATATTTTTTCTGAAATAAAACATGCTTTCCAAAAATAGGAGCACATAAACAGTTCAGGAATGATTATTCATGTGTCCTACAGAATCTTTTATACAATAATTCAAAGAATGTTTCAATAAAACCCACTTTTACACCCACTTTGCATACATTATTTTGTCTACATTTTAATATTTCTAGTTTTCTTTACAACTTATATAAAGTTCAAAATACATTTTTGAATGGTTCATAAAATAGTAGGAAAAAAGTTTTGAAGGGATAAGTAAAACAACTATAATTTCAATGATAATATGGAACATTATTGTTAAACTTCTAGTGAAAATATTTCGAATTGTTTTGCAATGATTATATTTACTTAAAAATCTTGAAATATTGAGTATTTTTACATATTTTTTAATGTCTTCAAGTAACTTTTCTGGTTTCATGTTTGTAAATATGGAATTTCACATTTGATCTTCCACAGTTCCTCAAATTCAAGCTTCTTAAATTGTATACAACTACAGCCTTCCGTCGATACTAGAATAGTTCGAGAATTTCAACTATCGATTAATATTTAATTAAAAAATGAATGCACAGAGATTATACCATCAAGGAAATAATTAGAAAATTATTAATTTTCAGATTTCCTAATATTTGTAACAAAAAATTATGAAATACAATAAAGATTGAAAAATATCAAAATGTGTTATTTCATTTAGCAGTGCATAAAATTTCAAAATAAAAAGAATTTAAAAGCCATTTCATTGGATATAATAAAAAGCAGGAAATAATCCTTTATCGAAAACCAAGATAGGTTATTAAAAAAATCACGAGTCAATATAATCGCAATATTTATTAAAAGTTAAAATATAATACAAATGTGATTAAAATTCCTATTTGCTTAGACAACTTCTATCAAAATCTCATACTTATGTGGTTGTTTTTCCCTTTTTTAACTGCTATATTTTAAAAAAATATTAAAATAAGAAACCAAGAATATTAGAAAAGTATGAAACATGTTATTAGAATAGGATTATTAACAATGAGAAAAAGAATATTTATTTTTTTACTAGATCATTAAAAATATAAGACAGATTAGAATAATTATTTGAGATCATTAAGAGGAGGCAATTTTCTTCACAATGCAATTCAGTATGGCTATTGAGAATATGGATGCTAACTTTAAACGATTTATAAAGTGAATTTTTTTCATAAATTGCACACTGCAACATCAATGCGACAACATTCGATTACCTGATACTATTGATATTTAAAATATATCCATTGCCTTAAACCACTACGTGTATCAAACAAAAAAAGATTAAAAAATTAGAATTTAATAAACATAAAAGAATTTCAAAAACGATTTTATAAGTGTATTGAAATGGAAAAACAATTACTAAAATCTATAGGTTTAAACAAAAATCTTAAACTGCAGAAAGCAATGAGTAAAGGCTTAAAAGTCATAATAAATATTATTAAAAAGAAATCACAAGCTTTTATTATGCAAAAATATAAAAACATAATTATGGAGATGCAATTTCAATTTATTGAAATCTTTTTATCACTGCCGTTTTCCTTTATAATCTTTCTCTCGACCTTCTTTCTATTAAAAAAGCATCTCTCTTTACATTAAACTCTCTTATTAAAATGCTTTAGTAATTATTACTTGCCATGAATGAATTTTGATTTTCTTAATTGTGAAAGCATGGTTTTCAAAAATTAAAACATTACAATTTTACAAGAAGTCGTAAAATTAAAAAATCTGATTTCAAATGAAGGAAAGAGATTTAAAATAAAAATGAGTATTACTTACCCCCCATTTTTCTCGTTTAAACAGTATTTTTATTAAAAATATTATTTCAGGCTAGGGTAAAATAGGTATAATTTTGAAAATATAACATATTATAAGGTCTTAGAAATTTGTATTGAATAATTATTAAACGTGACAGTTTTTTTTAAGTCTGACCACTGACTGCGTCTCACGTTTCAACTAATACCGATAGTTTGCTTAATCATAGTAAGGATAATATAAGAACTATTCTACATTCATATAAATTTTAAGCTTAATTGTTATTACAAAACTATAAAGAAATCTATGTTACATTTTAAAATTCCATTTATATTTTATTTACTTATATTCATTTCAAATTTCTTCAATTTTCTTACTTATTATGCTCATTTCAAATTACTTGTTTACTTACTTTTTACATTCATTTTGAACTATTTACTAATTATTATTTCTAAGACATCCATTGGTGGTTTTTAATTACGATATTTTTCTGTGATATTAGATGTTTTTAATGAAAACTCATAACAAATATTTTGCAAAAGAATTTCATCATTTTTAATTTTTTTTTTCCATTATCATACATTCCATTAAGATTTAATATAATTACAGTAGCATCCCAGCTATGTTTCTCATGGAGACCAAAACTCATGGCTTGAAAGTTTGGACATAAGTCTTTTCACCTATGTTAGTTTGCCTCATCATAAAATTAATGCTCCGAATTTCGAAATCCATTTCGAAAACTGCATAACTTTAAAGCGGGGCATTATACTAAAAAATCAATACTCTTTTATTTAGGAAACAATCCGCAATAATATTTATTTCCATCTTTTTTTTTTTGTTAGAAATTTAAAATTCATTGATATGAAAAATTTGAGTCACATTATTCTCGAAAATGTATAGTAAGTTTTTAAAAAATGTTACATTTCAACTGAATATACTTGATTGGAAAGTCTGATGCACTTGACTTAAAACATCCATAAGAAACGATATTAAAATCAAAGATCCTTTTTCAGAAAGAATAAAAGTGGTGAACAAAACACTAAACAAATAACGGTATTATTAAAAACAAAAATCCAGAAGAAAAATACAGGACCATTTTAGAAACATTAACTCGGGTAATTTTCATAAGAATGCAGAATTTTATTCCGAAAAAAAATAATAAAAGTAGCAAAGCATTTATTTATCGACAAATGCTTCCCCCGAACTCAAAATAACAGTTGCCCGCGAATTTGAATTGCAAATTATTTCGCTTGGCCATAGCTTAGGGGGAAACAGGGGGAGAACGACAAAGATTCTTTGACCCAAGCTCCGTGTAAAAAGCCATTTAATGACAATGGCCCTACTGTTATACATTTAAGTGAATTATTGTAGTGACTTCTAATTTGCTCAGGTTTTGTTTCAGCAAGGAAAAAAAACACCCAGGACGGAGACGGAAAAAAGTATTTCTTTCTTCAGCATTTGTTAATGGGGCCGAAAAGGATTAGAAGCAAAGAAGTAGAGTGCTTCCATACATGACTGTACATGAAAGTTTTTTGTATTAGTGGGTTATAATCCATTTTGTCATTGCCTTTTCAGTAGCGAAGTGTTACTGCTGCATTTAATGGGTTGGAATTACTTAATTGGGATTCTAGTGTACTTAGTTGTGCTGCTACCTAAAAGAGATTAAAAAGTGAAAAAAAAATCATTTTTCCTTTAGAGCAAATGTATTAAGTAGAACGAGATGAAAGTAATTAGGCTAAGACTTCTGGATTTTGAATAGTAAACTAAAAGCAAATGCGCTCGATATGTATTTTTTATAATTTTTTTACCATTCCTTTTCTTTATTTTGAATAAAGTATTTTATAACTTCTTGAAGAATTTAATTTGACATTCTTTTCAAACATTCGTGCATTAAAAACAATTTTTAGATTGGAAATGATAAAAAATGCTTTGATTAAAGTACATTAATGAGTTGTTTACATGAAATGAAAATTTTTCTGTGATCATTGAAAAGAAATTCTTCGATAAAAAAAATAACAATGAATTAAATAGCTTCTTTTCCTTTTCTTTTCATTTCTAAGAATCTTATCATTTTCCTAAATTGAATAAAAGGTCAGAAAATTTAAAATAAAATGATTTGGCTTTTTTTCTCTATGCTAAATGTATCAACTTGCTTATATAAAGTTTTTATAATATTTATCTTTTAAGTTTTACCAAATAACACATATAATAAAAAATAAACAAATGAAAAGAAATTGTTTCTGATGATAGTAATCATATATAAGAAAAGTTTTTGGTCCTTTTTATTTAATGGGTTTCTAGAAATATTTTTTCTTTTTTTCAGACTTTTATATGCGAGCTAAAATGGTAACCGATTAAATTGCTCTTATAAAACTCGCTTCCTATACTTCAAAAAATTTAGATATATAAAAACATCAAAATGCTCGCTTCAAAATCCTTAGAAATAGAATGTTTGGTATAAAATGAAATATAATGCTGCTAAGCTATTGTAATAAATTAAACAAATTATATTGTAATTTAAATTTTTAAAAATGACTAATGAGGTCGAAAAAGAATTTTTTTTTAATGTTCTTCGTTCTTGAAAGTGCGGATTCAATTTATTACATAATTTGGTTATCACGCTCTTATCATAACACAGAGAAGAGTTATATTTCATTTCTTAAGATATTTTAAGATTTGCTTATGAATTAAAAGTTACGAATTAAGTGGTATCTGAGCCAAAATATTCAAAAAATGATTCCACTCAATAAACACCGTTAAACTGGGTATTACATGCTAAAAGTGTTGCACTAAATGCACTCCTTCTGCTTTAATAAAAAATATGTAGATCGGGAGGCTGGCTCAGGTGTCATCAGCATAATCTGACCACGTTTATCGAGCACCCAATCTAAAATATTCCTATTGTTCCTTCAAACCAAAATATGAACACATTTAAATTATATAACATCAGCTAAACTGCGTTATGACGTATTCTATCTTTTTGCAAGGTGCACATTTGAATTTCAAAACTAAAATTTTGAAGCGCATTTTAAACATATTACAGATACACCAATCGATTCTATTCGTATAACCTTTAGTAAATTTGGAAATCCAATCAATTCATTTAACGATAAATACATGAGAGCTATTATCAAAAGTTTTAAGTCATGATAAATTGATTTTCTTAAGATTTTAAAGCATGTAAGTGAAAGTTGAGTAAAATAAATTGGTACAAGTAATCATTTATATCATGGAAGTGCAAATTACTAAAAAGTCATATTTCAAAAAGAAATCAATAAATTTTAACCCTTTTACTTCGAATTTATTTAAATCGTCTTTATTCTCAACTGAGGAATTATCGAAAGGTTTACTTCTACATCGAAGAAAGTGATTACATGGCAATCTAGTTTAGCTATTAAATATTCTTGAAACTTACTGTCATTATTCTGCTTATCAATATATCTCCCAATATATTTCAGTAGTATTTGTGTACTTATAATTATTAATCTATGAATTTGTTATCAGAAATTTACAATTATTTCAAATATTTTCTGACAAAAAAAATAGTGATACGACATCAAAATATTTCGAATTGTTTTGCAATGACTATATTTACTTAAAATTTTGAAAGATTGAGTATTTTTACATCTTTTTTAATGTTTTCAAGTAACTTTTCTGGTTTCATCTTTGTAAATAGGGATTTTCGCATTTGATCTTCCATAGTTCCTCAAATTCAACTTAATTCGAGCTAATTTATATATTTTACAAAATTGCGTTTAATCTATCAGTTTCAGTAAATACGACGCAGTTTAATAGTCAGAAAAATTTCTTACCTTGCTAATTTTATTTATTGAAAAATTAAATATTTATATTTTTATCCGTAAGTACCGAAACTTTTGTTCTTAATTTGTTAATTCTGATTTCCATAAATGTGTAAAGTGAAAAAAATGTTAATTCAAAATAATACAGATTATTCATTGAATGAAACACAAATCAGCAATATATTAAGTATAATAGTAGTTGCTTAATACAATCTTATTTGGCATAATAACAATCATAAATTAAACAAAATCATAAGTTCGACATGAAATATTAAAAGATACTGGTGTATACTATCTCTTCATACTTCATTTTTTATCTAATTCTTTTGTCATGATCTAAAATTTCACACAAGATTTCTGCCGTCTTATGTAGAGTACAAATTGTTTTCTTGAAATATCTGCTTTATTGTGTAATTACTTGATATCTACCAATCAAATGAGAGAGTGGAATTCCATATAAATTTTTTATTTACATCTTTACAATTTTAAAAAAGAGCAATATGTTCGAATCTAGGTTAAATATTCGCTATTTACACAACATTTGTAAACTGAAGGTCTATCGTGAGAGTTCAAAGAAAGATTTCTCCATTAATTCAAAGAAAAACTCCACAAGACGCTAACAGGGTGTTAGTCAGAACCGCTACCAAGGTGGAGTGTTGAAATCGCAGTCAGTAATATCCACAGGTCTCTTCTTCCTAGACCAACCGGCACTGTTCTGCTGTCCTAAGTCCACGTCTTCAAATTTCATTCGTCTACGTCAGCTTTCCATCCAGCCAATCCTCCAGCAAATATTTCCCCTGGCGCCATCATGGCGTAGGATCTGACCATCAATGACGCGGCCAGTGCAATGGACCTCTCTGGAACACGTGTCAGTGATATGCCTTCACAAAGGGACAGCCCGGCAACCACCTTCCTTTGAAGAAGCGACATTTCCCATCCCCATAATGAACTTCAAGTGTGGTATAATGACCAGATGTGAGCAATTGGCGAAGGAGATTCCCCATCTCGAAAACTGGCAGAGTTTAACAATGGAAGCGTTAATTGGTTGTGAGCAGCTGTCAGGAAATGCCACTAATCGTGAATAAGACAGAGGAACGTTACAGTTGACCATATAATTTGATGAAATTGTACATTTTGGAGGAAATGTAATTAGTATATAGATGAAAATATAATTTTTTGAGAAAACATATTTGATAAGATTATAATGTGAAAAGAAACCACTATAGAGACGAATTTTAAGTATTTTGTTGAACTCTAATGCTGACTTATTCAAGAATGTTTTAGGAACACTTAGTGAATATATCACTTGTTAAAAATAATAATGAAATGTATCCGATATTTATTATCAAAGGAAAATAACTTTTTGAAATTGCTGAAAAATAAAAAGTCAACATTTTTGCTAGAGAAAAAAAGTTAGTTTGTGAATGAAATTGTTTTAAATGTGTGAAAAAAGTTAATTCATGCTCTTTTTTGGTAGCAAATATTTTACAAAAGTTTACCAGCAATCTCTTAAAAAATCTGCACACTCGGATAAAAATTATATTCATGTTTGAAAACAGCTACAATTGCAAGCATTTAATACAGATATGAAAGAAAATAAAACCCCAACAAAATTCAGAATCTTCAGAACATTTATCTTGGATTATTTATAAAAATAAGTACTGCATACAGGATTTCCTCCAAATTAAGGACATAGACAGCAGATAAATTATTCAAATGTCAGCAAAAAATCATAAATTATAATATTGTAAATACATTTTTGCACTTCTTTCAAACTAATTCATTGATTCAAAAAGCTTTTTTTAGATCCAGTTCAGCCTAAACTTTGTTCTTTACTCGCCTATCTAGCCTATAATACATAAAAAAATCTCTAGAATGCCGATAAAATCATAAAATCATCAAGAGCAATGATAGATGTTGTGTAAAAAGTCAAAAATTAAAAAAAGAGAGGCAAATGCTCTTGATTAAAAACAAACTTTTCTTTCCCTGCATATCATCGTGAATTATGATTTCTAAATTTTCATCTGGATGCTTTTCGAGGGGGGGGGAGAACGTTGCAAGAAAAAAGAAGAAAAATAACTTAAAATTCATGAACCGTAAAGGGAAAAAAACGTCCATTTTTTATAAAAGATGGCATTTTCGTGTCTTCAGATCATAAAGAGCGTGCGTAATTACGACTGCACCCGCATAATCCCGGAGCAAAGTAGTAAATAATTCCACGGAAAATCCATCAATAATTTTTATTACAATTGAAGATAAACTTTTTCCCGCAAAAAAAAAGACAAAAGAGGATAAGAAAAAAAAGTAGCGAATCGTCGTGTTTTCTTCAAGACATTTAAGAGCTATCTTTTTTTAATTATGCTTTTTTTTTCTTTGTTCTAGTTTTTCTGTCCCTCCCCAATTACGAAAAGAACAAACGTCTAATGTGATTTATTCTTTAAACGGAAACTACCGTTTGTTTTCTAGCTATAACAAAAAACGTTGAGTAAAAAAGATCATTTGCCAGCTCAGCAAGGGATGTCTAGGACACTCCAAATAAAAAATAAACAATAAAAAAAAAGAATTCTCGTTCGAAATAGAAGGAACAACAATGCAAAAAATCCTTCACCGGAATAACAAAGGCAAAACCTTTTCCCTAGGATTTAAAAAAAAATAAGTATTTCGAAAAAAATTACCCTGAAAAAATTCTGAATCTTCGATCAAGCCCTATGGAGATACGAAAGCATAGGAACACTATAAAAAGTACGACTTGTGCTTAAAGTATTTTTTCATCCTATTTAACTCCCTCTGTACTCCTGTTTAGACACATGTGTGTAGATAGATATACAGATAGATAGATATATACGGAATCAAAGTCAGCTTTTCTTAAGTAAGCTAGGCAACTGAGTCACTGCTTCTGCAAGAAAAAACACGGATATTCGCCCAGAAAAACTATGGTAGGGAGCTTGGAAAGTAACAGCATCTATTATAAACGCGGAAGTGATTCGTTTTTTTTTTCCAAGAGAATTTATTTGTTTCAGAAGTGAGCAGATGTGTATCTCAAGGAAAAGCGTCAAACAATACACAACAATTGATGACTGCTTCAAAATGAAAGGAAAAATGGAGGAAATCGTAAAAAGTTCTTTTGCACAAAAAACCAAAGACAACAGCATTTTCTAGCCATATTTAAGATGCTTCAGACAAAGAAACCTACAACTTAAAATAGTGGTTATGCTGTAATAATAGGTATTCTGCACCTGGAACAACTTATAAGAATTACAATAAATTCTTAAGTTAATATAAATTCGCATTTTTCCCAATATACCAAGTTTGATTTCTTATTTCCATAAATTGTACAGGTATGAATTTTTACCTATTTCCTAAAATAATTTATAAGAATTTATTTAAAATCAACGATGTAAATATTTTTGATAATTCGAAATTTTAAAAAATGCTTTTCTAAAATTATGATCAATGGACTCATTTATAGAGAATAGTATATTGAATAAATTCTACATTCATAAGATTTTAAGTACATATTTTTATAAAATTACTTTATTTATGCTGCTGAGGAATCAAACAATATCAGAGTTCAAATAAAGAATGATTCATATATCTTAAAATTGATTTATATACATAAATATTGAAAACAGAAATTTTTCAATTTTCAAAAAATTTTAAGAATAATCTCTGACCTTGATAAATTTTGCATGCATCATGTGAACTAATTGAGCTTTTAAATCTTGCCACTTTTTTTAGTTATGTAATTATATAGCTCACCTTGTATTGAAATTTTTTTAATATTTAAACTAAATTTATTGAATAAACTTTTAAGAAATATTTATTACCCGTTAGTAAATGCATATAAAAGAATATTACATTTTACAAAAATAAATTGTTAAGAAAATGTGCAAAAGAAATTGAGTGTATATTACGAGAAGCCTTTTAGTTTATTGTTTTTATCTGTATCGTATCTCTGTATTATCTTTTACTTTTCTATTTTACAATGAATATTGTAATAAAATAGCAAGTTATCAAACTGTATTTATAAAACCTAAGAAATAATAATAAAGATAAGCAAAGAACAAAAATATATAAAATCTCAAGGAAAGCCAACTATAAGACACTCAATGTATTTATTCTAAACTATCAAAAAAGGAGTTTTGATTCATATCAATAATTTTACTTAAACGTTTTAAGAACAAAATTTTTTTTCATGTAAGAGTGAATAATTATTAATATTTAATTTATTCTCAAAAGAAAGCTTTGTTTTTTGTAATTCCGAAGCCCAATTTAAACTTAAAAAATTATATCGTCAGTAATCATGTATGTATTTCAATACAAAAGAATTTCCAACAATACACATTCGTGAAAACAAATATATTTATGAAAAAAAAAATTTACTTGACGATTCAAAACCAACAGGATAATTGTTTATAATTTTCTTGTACATTTTGTTGAAATGTAAGCAGGTGCACCCCGATTGCTTGAACTCAGATTTCTTTGTGAACCTTGCAGGAGAAAAAATAAAATCCAATTATACCTCTTAACCAAAGAAAAATTACTAAGTGAAGCCAAGATGAATTATATGTGTACGTGGCTTTGGTATCCGGAGAGCTAATTTTATTAGCTTTCAACAATTAATATGTATAGGTGAGTTATTAAGAGCAAACAAAACATTCCCATATCTTTAAAAACAAATCAAGCGAACTCTCATTAATTTTTTTTTTCGTTTATTTACACATTATGATGTCTTTTCCATTTAGCTTCTTATTATAGTAAAGAGAATCGAATGCAGACTTCAATATTCCTCATCGACCAATCAGATCCAAAATTTGATTGAAACCAAAATTATATTTTATCTAGCTTGGTGTTCTCTATGCGCATGAATAGAAAGGCCGCTAAATACTCAGATCTTTGTAGATTTTTGGTCAAAATTAAATTTGCTACAGATCTCCACAGCTTTGATAGAATATATTTGTCAAAACGTATTCATCTAACTCATCGTGTATTTGATTTCTCAAGGTCATTTAAACGTGGATGTACAGAAGGACTGAATATTCACTGATTTTCTATACAGTTTGAAACAAATCTATGTATTTGTCATAGAGACTATGCACCAAATTTTATTCGTCTATCTGTTTTAATGTTGTTGAATTCATAGATTAAAAAAAAAATTACTTTTTCAAATTCATAGTCTAAAAACATGGTGTATAATTAGAATATTGAAATAAATTATTTTGACTATCGTATTTTTCTTTTTGTTCGTTTCATACATGAGAAATTATCTGCTTAACCGTTTTGCACGTATTCCACACGTGCGTCGATATATCGAATTTTGATAGTTGTAAGCAAAAACTGAAGCATTCATGACGATTATAATTCTATATTGAAATTACTTTGCATACATAGATGATTCAAATATTCACTGAATTTAAATTTGAATCAAAATAAAAAATATATACTTTCAAAATAGAAGTTGTCATCTCATTAGATAGTAAAGAAAATAAAACAGTTAATTGGTTAAAAGTGATTAGACTCTTCTTTAAGAATTTACCATAAAAATCATGTTAGAGTTATTCCACGTTTCGAAAATAACTGGACTAATTGAAAGACAGTTAACCAGACAGCACCGAGATGGAGACCCAGGTTGAGGTTCTAGGGCTATCAACGTCCATCATTCAGCATTTTCCTTGAGAGGTACGTCACGTAATTAAAGTGAAAGAAACTCGACTCTACAACATTAATTTATCCACCAGGAAAGCTAAATCTTGCTTACTAATCCGACAGCTTCTCATTTCCGTATTTAAGGTATCCTCAAAGGGACAATATGTAATGAAAAGGTTAACAATTTGAAAAATGATTTAATAAATAGAGGTATCATAATTTCAGCTATTATATAGTTAAAGATTTAGTTAATATAGAATATAAGAAAATCTAAATATTATTTATTGAAAAGAGCGAATAAAAAGAATTATTGTATGCCCTCTAAGTGTGGTTGTGATCGTATTCTTCACTTTAATTTCTTGTAATATTAATGATTATTTCCACTCCAGTAAAGGTAACCATTTTAATGATCTAGTAACCCAAAATTGTCTAATGATTAGTTTGTAAATCTGGTTCCGTTTTTCGGTATTTGTTCTATAGCAAAATGGATTCTGTATAATAAATAGCATTAAACATTTCAAAATGCCGGGCTTCTCGGTTTTTATATTTTCAAGGCTGTTTGAGTCTCTGTTTCTAAAACTTCGTATATTTACTTTCTAGCTTTTAAAATCCTCAACACGCAGCAGTGTATAGCAAGTCCCGTCATCATTTATTCATATGTTCTAATCTCTCTCGGAGTAAAAATCTGAAAGAAATACAAATTCCTCTCTCACCATTTGTTCGGTTGATAAAGCAAACAATGATTTCAGATCATTGATTATTGTATTCTTTCTTTTGAAATGCAAACATGTATGCATGAAGAAAAGATCAAAGTTGAGATTTGCCCTCTGGTAACTGAATCCACGAAATCAATCAATAACTTTAGCAAATGCATGTTAGTAGCTGTATCTACTTAGAGTCTGGAAATGACACCAACAATTCAAAAAGGATATCTCTTCTTCTTTTTATTTTTGCTGTGATTATTGCTCTTCCAACTTATTTGGATTTTATTGAGCTCGTAGATTTTCTCTGCAAAAGTCAGTTCTTTAAAGATATTGTGTTACTCAATTTAAAAATAACATTGTTCCGCTGAGAAAATGTACGACGCTGTTCTGAAATATATGCGTTGCGATAAAATGCTGTTTAACTTCGAAAGAGGTTAGAAAAGTTAATGATGGCCGCATAAATTAATATATCCATCCGAAGTAAGTCTGGAGCATTATTTTCAAATATTGCTCCGGATACTGAAGCGCTTTCAGCAAAAATTAATCATATTTTAAATTGTTTCCAGATTGTTTTTCTTTTCAGAAATGCTAGCTTTCTGATTAAGCGTTTGTCTCTTAAAAATGTATGTTTCATTTGTTTGAAAGAAGAAAGAATAAGTTTCACATATTTCTGAAAAGATTTTAATAATTCATTGAATTGAAAATTATACCAAATGGAAAATGTTAGTCAAAATACGTGTACAGTTAATCCACTTTTTTTCAAAAAAGGATTGTTTCTAAAAGAGATTTTATTTCATTATGAAATTTAAGTTTTAACCCCTTACAGTCAGAAAAGTAATTCGATGTATAATTATTCATCTAATACAAGGACTTGTTTCTTTCTCTAAAAAATAAATATATAAAATTGTTTTTAGTCGAATTTTCCAGAAAAATTAATCTGCATCTCCTTACAATTCTGCAGGTATTTTTAATAATCAAAACAAAGAAAATAAATAAATTAAACTTCAAAATTATGCACTGTCTTTCATGTTGCCCAAGAAAAGACATTAGAGTGCAAAGGGTTAATAATGGCTTATTATAAGGCTTAAAGAAAATATAACTTCGATAATAACCTTTTTTGTTATACACGAGTGAGAAAATTATATCAATATTTCACAATCAGTACTCCTCAACCAATATAATTTAATGAAGTTATATTCCAATATACAATGCAGTTATATATTGGAGGTAATACACTGATGTACAAATCTGAAATATATTTATTTGGGAAACTATTAAGAAGACACCTAAGGTCATAAAAAAGTAAAATTTCGGTGGTGTTCACTTTAAAACAACAGGAAACAAGTTTTTTTCTCTATATTCTCATGTTAGGGTTAACCCCGCCCCACTTTATCATCCAGAATAAATGAATCACTGTTGTCCTGACAATATGGAACGGGAACTAAAGTTGATCCTAATGATCATAACCGACCTTAGTACACCCTCTCTCGTAAATTCGTGTCCCGTCATGGCATTGAGGGTAACTGACACCTAAATATACCCATCAAGGAAGAGAGAATCAACCCTTATTCAGGAAATTTCTTATCCCACAATGAAAGGTACCATCAATGGAATCCACAGTTTCTAAATACAAAAGCATTGCTTCTAACCAACTAAGGTAAGTTGGAGTAATAGTGCATCAATTTTTTAATATTAGGAATTTATTGCGAATTTAAACATTTTTGCTAAATAAGATCTTCATTTTTTATGCAACTAAAATACAAAAAAGGATTCATCAGATTTTAACACTTACGAGGATATAAAAGTTTGGAAATTGATTACTTATATATGCGCAAAAATTAATTTATAAATATGTATTTTCAGATATTTAGATCTCCATCTCGCCGAGATAAATAGGAATCCCCTCGATACAATTTACAAATAGAAAGAGAAAAAAAACTGAAAATTATTTATTTAAAAATGTAATTGTGTCTGATATTTTTACTTTATTTAACAATATTTAATTGCTTGTTTCAAGGTTAAGACATGAAAAGATCAATATTTATTTTATAGCTGCAAGTCAGATAGTTAATAATCTCTATTTAAGCAATAAGCATCCCAAATGGTCTGAATTGCATAAAAGCAATTATTTAATCAGATATGATCATTGTTTTCTTGCATTCGTGTTTCCATATGCATAAAAAATTTGGTTGGCAAGAATATGTTTTTGTTTTGCTTTTTTTCTATTCTTCTTTTTGTTGTCAACCCCAGTTGATTTAAAATTACTGATAATATTTGTCATAAATAATATGTCATACTTCTTTTCCTAATTCAATAAGCTGTTTCCCCCTTGGATTTGCTTATTCACTCATAACGAAATTTCTATCTCTATATTATTCTCTCTAAATGCACTGATTCTTGGCATTGAACATGAAGCGCCGGAGAAGACTGCTAAAATGGTTGACTAAATAAAGATTGCTTTAATAAAAAGATTTCGTGAACCTAATAATAAAAATTATTAATAAGTTCTAAGTAAATAATACTAATGATTATTAATAAAATCTGATCTAATATAAAATGAAATTCATGATTATCAAAATTTTATGTCTGGTGGAATTATAAGTATAAGCTTTAAATGAACCTTTTTTTAAAATTTTTCAACTATATATATATATATATATATTGGGTCGTTCGGAAAGTCATTTCGTATTTTTGTGTCAAAATGAAAAGAAATTTTCGTTTAATGAATAAATTATTTATTAAATTATAAAATTG
>JAPMOQ010019132.1:5270742-5303087 GCA_026543055.1 Argiope trifasciata
ATATATATATATATATATATATATATATATATTGCACTGTGATAATAGGAGATTCGTCAGTGTCAGTCTATCAGATCGCTAGTACCCAATTGACAATACTCAGTCTTAGAGAAGGATTTTCTGGAACTCCCTCTTTTTTAATATTTTTAATGAGCAAACATAATTGAAATGATGTAGAATTTAAGTCTACTTACGATAACTTTTTAGAAAAAAATTGATTATTTTTATTATAATAATAAAAATACAGAAATGTTTAGTTTAAGGTCATATGTTCTCAAGAACAAAATTTCTTCATTTAACTAAATATCTTCATAATATTACTGGATGTTTGGAAATTGTTTTATTATAAAAACATTGAAAATTACCCTCATATGTTTTTGAAATTGACATTATCCAATTTTTTAAAGAATACCTCCCAGATACCTCTTTGTATCAATCCTTCCTTGCCACTTTTTTAAATATTAAATGACAAATTTACTCACAGATTTAAATTTTTAGGAGCCTTGTGATCAAAGGAAAATGCTCATTAAATATGGCTGCATGCATGTGTACCTACATAAACATATACAAGTTTTGTGGGCCGATTTGGAAAGAAAGATGTCAGTTTTTGAATTCGCTAATAATGGCTGAAAATAAAACGCTTTTTTTCAATAGTCTTTAGGCAATTTTTAAATAGAATAAGTAATCAAATCAACATATATATAGACAGAATTTAAGCCAACAGAAGATATGATCTGTCATCCTTTTGAATGACCTTTAAGAATACTTGTTTCTATCTTACTTCATTAGCAAAATTTAACCATCCCAAATATGATCATGTAATAGTAGAAATATAATAGAAGGTAATTAGAGTTACCCTCAAATTTACTCCAATAGGGACAGAAACAATGATATTTTACTCAAACGATGTTTATAGCAATGAGTGTTTAAAGAAAGCAATATTCGGACACAAAACATATACAGCTCATAAAGAAAACATTAAAAGTTCTAATGAAATCAGAATTAAATAGATATTATCTCAATTATATAAATTTTATCTACTGATGAAATAACTCAAGAGATATATATAAAACCAGATACAGAATATTTTTATCAAAATGATATTTTCTATGTTAATTCGTAATCGGACAATCACTTTTTAATTTTAATAGTAGTTTCATAAACATGTATAAATAAATTAAAAACAATAGGAAAATAAGACTTTCATTATGAATTTCAATTTTATGAAAATATTTAATTAGCCATACTGTAATTGCTTCAGTTTTTCATTAATAACTTGCTATCTCAAATCAAAAATTTTGCAATGCATTTACAAATCATGAAATTTAATTTCAAAAAGACAGAGCTGCAAATGAAAGTTTGCTTTACCGTAAAACGTAGAAATAAAAAAAGAGATTTTAAGCTCTTTTAAACATTTGGATAAGTATCCATTTTAATCTTCAAACATTCAAACTTAACAAGTTACGATCGAAAAAATGTTCCACAGAATAATTTTTAATTTAAAATCGATAATGCCACTTCTTTGATAAAAAAAAAGCATCTTCAATTGATTTTTGTTTGCTAATTCACCACTTTGAATCTCATCAGAAATTCAGAGCTAAATTCTCGCTTACCAAAGACTTTCAAATCATTTATTCTCCAAATCAAAACTTCCTAAAGATAAACCGATCTGAGAAAATTCAACAGAAAACCTCTAATGAAAGAGTAACTTGGAGAAAATTAATCCTTGCATGAAGTCAAAGAAACATGTTCAATCCTGTTTCCCTTAGAGAAATAATGGTAAATTGTACTCAACTTCCCTTTCTTTTCGCTGCCCGGACATTTTAAGCAAAACCAAAGCAATTAGTTTCTATGTCACGTGTTGATTTGAAACGGATCCGGGTTTTTTTATGACCATTAATGCTAAACCGCTATTCACTTCCCAATCTTGCAAATGCACTCCGAAGAGATTTAATACTGGTAAGGGAATACAGTTGTAGAAAATAATAAGCCCCGATGAAACGACGTCTCAGGAATTGATCTCCGCAAGACATTTAACGTTTCAGCAATGAATTTGTAAATGAAATGGATTTTTTCGAATCGCTTTCTGGTAGATCGTGCCAATTTATTTTGCCCACGCAAGTTAGTTCTCTTTTTTGTGCAAATTAAGTCTACAAATATATAGGTGCTTTCTACGGAGTTGCTTATAAGATATTGATCATGGATCTTGGGTAATATAAAAGTGCAAATTAACATCGTAAATTTATTTTGGAATTTAAAATATCTTTAACAGTCAAGAATATTTCATTTTATCCAACAAAACATCATTATCTGAATAAAACTAGTATAGTTATCTTATAGAAATACTGTGATAGAGTTCTCAATTTTGAGATCTTTTATTAATCTATTTATAATAAGGTAATATTATATATTTCAGATCTGTCTATGGATCTATTTATAACAAGATATATTTATTTCAGATCTATCTACAACATGGTATATTTATTTCAGATAAATCTGTTTATTAATATATCTATAAGATATATTTGTTTATTGATCTATAATAATATATATCTATTTATTGATCTATAATAAGATATATCTGTTTGTTGGTCTATCTATAATAAGATATATCTATTTGTTGATCTATCTATAATAAGATATATCTATTTGTTGATCTATCTATAATAAGATATTTTTATTTATTGATCTATCTATAATAACATATATCTACTTATTGATCTATCTATAATGATATATTTATTTATTGATCAATCTGTAATAATATATATTTATTCAAGATCTATTTATGATGAAACTTATTTGAGATCTACTTATCTGTTTATTTATGATGAAATATTTATTAAACTATTAAAGTTGTAAGATACATACATTTAGCTGAGAACTAATCATTGATATTGAGATATATTTATTTTCTCATTCTCGTTTCAGAGGGAACTCCTAATACATAATCAAAATTCATTTTATTTTGTGATTAAATGATAAGTAATCCTGGATTTATTTAAAAAGATAATTCTTATTAATAACATGCAAGTGTGCAGAATTTGAAACTTCTGGCCTCTCAGGAAGTGAGTGAAAAAAATTCTATTACAATATTTAAAATACACAAACAAGAAGTAAGTGGAATTAAATAGAAGAATTTAAAACTGAAATGAATCGATAAGATACATCTTATTTAAAATTTAATTTATTATGCATATTTTAAATAGAGCCGTTCATAACTGTCGCAACTCTATTTTTATATTTCTTTCATTTGACGGCCCTGAAACAAAATATTTTCATTACATTGATATGTAAAATATTCCTAAGTTTACAGTTATTTGTGATTAATAAAGTATAATTACATGTAAATTAGATATTAGCAAATATTTAAGAGACATTTGTATACATGTTAGAAAGATATTTGTATGTGCATTTTTATGCATATATATACGATTATTAGATACAATTTATAAAGATTATTTGTATGCTGAAATAACTGCAATAATAATTCTTCCCTGACAAACAACTATTGTTTGAATATTATGAAGAGTTTGAATACTGTGATAAAGTTCATGCCTTATTAAAGGAAGAATTTATATTTAAATATTTCAAGTTCAAAACTACATTGTGAGTTAATTGGGTAAAAAAATTAAATATCGAAGTAACAGTGTAACTAATTAAATATTTTGTATGAATAATAAGACGCTGGCATTTTAGTTTGAAATGTTAAGCGTTGCTCGCGTAAATAAAGCAGAAGTTAAATAAATTTGAAATGTAGTTTCTGAAAAATATATTTAAATATTGTTTTAATATGCCATGTTTATAAAAAGAACTAAAAAGCACAAAATATTTTATACTTGGGCTTAAAAATATAAATGAGTCCAGGTGAATTTTTTTTCTCAGATTTAAGAATGAGGTGTATTAAAAGGGCTTTATTTAAATAATTATTTTGCTTGAAACATAGTTTCTTTCTAAAATAGCTGTTCTTAACTTAAAATAAAAGATTACATTTGAAATTTAAATCATTTTCAGATTTAAAAAGTTACGAAGGGAGATATCAAGCTAATATTAATGTTAATGTTAATTAACAGAAAAGAAAAAGAATATAATCTTTTCTATCACTTAGATATATTTGATTCAAACTCCTTATGTGTTTTCTGTACTATTTAATTAAATGACAACTTCCCTTTCGAGAATGTACTATCCAACTGATTCAACAAAGAATTCATAGAGTATTTTAAATATTTGAGGATTATTTGCAATTTTTGTTACGAATTATAGCGTCTTTGAATGATCAATTACCTTGGTCAGTTAAATGGCGCCCTCAAATCATATGATAAAGGGTTTTTCATTCGTATTTTCGCTTATAAACCAGAATCCTGATATTTCAGAATACGTTTAATAAATCTTTAAGATATTTACTAAAATGAAAATAAATGAATAAGTTAATGATCAATAACTTTTATTTTCATTTTTGAGATAAAAAACGTTTTTTCCCATAGATTTATTTTTCAAAGAAAAAAATTCAACTCCTGTAAAAATTCTGTACCACCTAAATTTACATTTTGATCAAATTAACACAAATAATTACGTCCTATTAATATATTTGTTTTATTATTTTATAAAATTAAATTTCGACTTCGGTATTACAAATAAAGTATCACTTTTTTGCTTCCAGTGCAGTCATATACTACAATAAAATAAGTATTCGTTATAAAAATAATAGCAATAAGTCCTGTAAAGTAATTTCATATTATTATAGATTTAAGCAGAGCCGTATATAGATCCTTAATCATTCTGTCTAAAGCATCTCTTTAAATTAGATAACCTACAAAAGCTTTTAAAAAAAGTTGAAAAAGAAAGCCTTTGTTGATTGAAAGTATCAAGGAAATCAAATTCTAGCAAACAACTTAGATCAAGCAGTAGATTTATTGATTTAGATCGCTCAACTCCTTTGGGCTTCCTGTTATCTAAACTTTGAAGTTCTATCTACTGAATGCAATTTCTTCTCGTCTTTTACTGCTTAACTTTTATAAACCTTTCAATATGCACTAAAGTTAAATGGAGTTTAAATAGTGATTATGAAGAAAAATGGTAATGATAAAGAAATAATTGTTTGTAAAATTATCATAAGAGATGCAAAATTATTTCGGATCATACCAGATTTTAGAAGAGCAAGATATAGATCTTTCTTAATAATGTCTAAAACATCTCAAATTGAAGAGTTTGCTCAAGTACTTTTAAAGAAACTTAAAAAGGAAATTCAATTGAATTCAAATTAATATAAATTCTTTTTTACAGTTTTTTTTTTAATATTTCTATTTGAATTTTTGTATATAAAGTAAAATAGAATCTGAATAATAATAGAGAAGAAATATGGTAATAGTAAAAACCCATAACAAATTTATAACGGAAAATTGTTTAGCTATCCTTAATCATCCTGCATGAAACAAATAACTATATATCCTACGTATACTTTAAATATATGTTGAAAAAGAAAGTTACTCAATGCAAATTTTTGTTGTCTTTTTTGCACTTTAATTTTTTTTAATATTTCTGTATGAACTTTTTTTTTTACTTTTAAATGGAATCAAAATGATAATTATTAAAAAACTAATCATGAATTACTACTTTTTTTTACTATGAAAGGACTAACATGAAAAGGACTCGAAATGTAGAAAGATGCAGAATATCTTAATTCAAGTTATCTATTTTAAATGTCATTTCAAATGTTTTGAGCTAGTTATTCCATATTTTTATATGCCATTTTAAATAATTTCAACTTTTTTTTCATTTACTGTACTATCATGTACATACATTCATGGCGTATTATCCATCCAGAGTTCACAGCTATTCAAACAATCCTAGTATTCATTTCTTATTAACTATAAATAAAATAATTTGATTGCGTTATATAGTAATTTGAATTGTTTTATCGCATCTTTCTATTTCTATAGGTTGTCTCTTGCTGAAGGTAAAGCAGTGCCAAACCGCCATAATTATTTGTTTTGGCTTACGCCATTTTTACCTATTTACAAATTTTATATTTCTATGTATAACAGTTCTAAAAGATATCACAAGATTCATGACGTATTTTATTTTGGATCAGATGTCTTGGGTCGCATTGAAAAGATTTCGGACAGCGCAAGTGATGTCTATGTTATTAGAAATAAATTCATGCCCATGCTCTGCATTCTTTGAACTGTTCCGCCACTTCAGTGTCAGAATTTCCCTTCAATAAATAGAAAATATTGCTTATAACCTTCAAATTCCAGAAAAAATCAATATTTTCTGAATATTAGGATCAAACAACTAGACACTGCTATTTGAATATTAACGAGCAATCGAAATTTCTCGCCTCCCGCGAGCATTTTACATAAAGATAAAAATTAAATAACTACAGGGTGTTCCGAAAGATCATTTACGAACTCTGGAGTTGAATTAGGGATACAGAAACAGATCAATTATACAACAAAGCATAGGGATGCAAAGGAGCCTCCATTTGTCACTGAAATAAGTAAAAATAAATAATTCCTAAGTTAAAATATAGAATATAGACTTAATAGAATAGATCAAGAAACTTAATGATTTGTTAAAAACTTGTAATCAGCATTTAATTTTTATTAACGATATCTTCCACGCCAGATTGATAAGAGTAAAATTCAAAAACTTTGATAAAGCCAAAATCTTTATGTAAGTAGTTTATGAGATTAGCAATTTCGACCCAATTAAATACTTTTTTTTTCTTAACTGACTCATTCTAACAAAAAATTCAGCAAATATAAATAATGGACATTGCAGCTACATATGTGTATGTTTCACATCTCCTAAACACCTGGGCCAATTTCAACCAAACTTCTCTCTTATATTAGTTAAAGCATGAGAAAGAATAATTTTATCAAGTACAAATATTAATTAAATATTCAATTCATTAAAAATTAAGGAATTTTTTTGCACTCTTATTTCGGAAAAAATTAATTCAGAAAACAGATTTTTATACTATCTTAAAATTAAAACTTTTGGCCTTTCAGTAGCACCAATTTAATTTATGTTCAATTTCTTCTTCAATAGTAGAATTTCTTTAAATCAACACACACGATTTTGAAATACAGTAAGACTCTGATCTAATCTACCACTATTATTCTTAATTTCTATTCATATCGTTTAGAAATACTCTTATTGGCTTAAAAGAATTATTTAATGGTAAGAGACATTAAATAATTTATATACCCTCCATCTTCAAGCAGTTGCAAATGACTAAAATCCATGGGCAAGTAATCAAGTGGTATGGTGCAATAAAAAGATTATCTTTTAAATAATTTATACAAATTTGTTTATTACATTAGAATAATAAAATATATAATAAATTATATACATATATATATAATTTAATAATATAAATTATTAGATTAAAATATTCGCTGAAATATTTTTATTCCGAGCAATGACGGATATGTCAAGTAATATCCAATAAATTTCAAAAAATATTTCAAATACATGACGCTCGATAGATAAATTTTAAATTTTAATAATTTCTATTAAATCGGAAAAAATTTAGCTAAACACTGTTCAACATTAAAAAAACAGAATACAGAAAATACGAAGTAAGTCACCATAACGAATATTTAATTATAAGGTGCTTGGTATTTATTAAAAATAAACAACCAAAAAATGTAAATGGCAAAAAGTATCGAGTGCCTGTTTATACTTAACTTTTTGTACTCAAATAAAGCAGATTAAAGCAGTGAATTATTTTCATGCATTTTAATTCTGATAATAAAAAACTTTAGCGATTATTTATTAAAAATTTATACTTTAGAAAAAATTGATATGGATAATTACAATTTTACTTATAAAAACAATGAAAAAAGCTCATGCATTCAATGACTACTTATGCATTTGACTATTAAGAGCAAAGAGCTGAAACTGAGAACAACAGCGTCTTAAAAAGGCTTTTAAGTGACTAACATATTTTTGCCAAATAATAATCCCTAAATCCAAGACTACAATGCAGTTTTTAGCAATATTGAAATGATATATAATTATTTTTTTTAAATCATGATAAAAAGTTTTATAATCAGCATTATTAAAACAAAACCTTAAGCCATATTAAAATAATCTCAAATATTTTATTTTGTTTATGCTATTTGTGTTTAAAAACATAATTTTAAAAAGTTTGAGATAAGATACGATCGATTTCTTTTTAAATTAGATTTCAGATTATATCTGTAGTAATTACCCTTTCTTATACCAAATAGTAAGTATTTCTCTGTTGACTTGTACCATAATTCAATTTTCAAGTTATCAATAAGAAAAATAACAATAGAATTCATTCACTAGTATAATTAAAATGTTTTGCTCTCAAATTTAAGTAGATCGATATTACTCTTTATTTCCGGTAATTTTTGCAAGAAAATATGTTTTTGTGTTCGTTCTAAAATAGACTATACAGATAAATCATGCCCTCTAAAGCATACTTATTGATTAATTCATGATCTTAACTAGAAATCTCAAGAGATTTAGCTCTTATCCCTACTGGAGCTAACACAGAAACTAATAGTAACTTTTCGAAACAAACTTTCTCTCCCAGCAGTTTCAAATCCCATCAGTTAAAAAAAAATAAAACGAATGGAAAGGAAGATCGATACGGTGTTTAATTTTTGAGAAATTGACCTGTGTAAGCAATCTCGACATGAAATACGCCGTCTCCAAATGTATTTGAGAGTTCTTTGCCATCCACGTTCAGAAATTGACAGAAATTGCAAATTTTACGAGACACGTAGGCCAAAAAAATAGCTGAGCAATCAAATTTGTAAGGAAATAAAACACTTAAAAAAATCCTTAAAATGTTCACTAAAAACACGACGAATCCTTTTAGATATTTCATTGTTCAGAAAAAAAAAGTTTTTTTTATGTGGTCGCATTAAAAAAAACGAGGGAAGAAGAGGAAGAAAAAAAAAAGGAATTTTTTTCATTCCTTTTATTCGTTATTATTTCTTTTACAATGCTGGGTAAGTAAGAAAGAGTTCAAAAATAATGTTAAGAGAGCAAGGAAAAAAAAACGAAAAAAAATGTATAAATATATATTTAAAAAAAAAAAGAAAACGACTAAGAAAAGAGACTTATTCATGCTCCCTGAAGCGAAACCAGACCCGTTCCTTTCAAGAAAAAAAACACCAAAATTGCAGGGACTGATTCAAAATGCAAGCTATCCTTTGCATGTAATGAGCCGAAAAGGACTATTATTGTAGGTGACTGGGACTGTGGGGAGTTCTTGTGGGGAAAACCACTTCCAGGGGAGGAGAAACACGCGCTCATAGGGTCTTCCTGATTTGTTAGAATTCTGAAGCACTGGATTGAAGTCCCCCTTTCTTAGAGTTGTATACGTAGTTGTGTTTCTCCATCATGTCACATTTTAGAGGTTTTTCAAAGAGCAAAAAAGCGGATCTGAGCAATTCAGCTTTGAAGAGGTAAGGAATATTGGGGTTAAAGGATGGCCTGTAATAAAGGTCGTCGTTTATTTCAAGTTCTGACTTTTGCAAAAAAATGCCATTACTGATGTCTTTAAGCCTTTGTTATATTCTAGGTGGTTCAAAAGTAACTTGTTCTGTCAAAAGAACCGTCAGAGGAATTTCCTAAATATGGGAAGAAATGCTTCTTATAATGAGATGTAATAAATATGATCAAACACTAATAAGGGTTTCGATATTTTCTTCTCGGTGTACAAAGTAACTGCCGATTCAAAAGATCATCTTCAAAATGATCTTTTTTGAATAAATTCTTTCTAACATAAACTGTCGTCTTTATACAGTAGTACACGATTCAACTAAAAGAATCATTCCGCGTTTTTAACATTATTATGTTGTTACTGAGTTTAGCATCATTTAATTTATTTGTTCGATTCCTCGAAAATTTGATATAACTATTCTTTATACATTAGCAGTTTAATTCAGATATTATAAACTTATTTATTATTATAGCACAAAACATTTAAGAGAATTGTATCAAAATAAAGCCACATATGTAAAAATAATCGATCCTTAAATTATGAATATTTGTAATTTATTTCTTATGAAAGCAATATTTTTATTTTGAATGCGTATTCGCTAAAAAATAATAGCTGATTTTAAAGTTTTGTGTTTTATGAATAAGAATTATACAAAAATAATGTACAATAATAATTATTATTGTTCAAAAACACCTAAAAAAATTTTTTTATTACTAATTAAAACGTAAATTATAGCTTTAAGTGAAATTTTATAACATAGATATGATATCTTAAGTAATTTTTTACCATTTCGTACACTTTTGTAAATTCGAAAACAACAACAATTTGTACAATTGAAAATAAAATAAATCCGTAAATTATCAAAATATACGAGCTCAATAAAATTAAATTTTCTACCTGCACTATAAAAATGTATTCCTTCGGGACTTTTCAAATATTGCATTCAGAAAATACTTTCCTTTAAAATATTCAATTATTTTTAGGAATTTACTTATCTTAATTTAATATCATCTTGAAATTACACAATTACGAGCAATAATATGTAAAAGGACGTTATACAAAAAAAAAATCATTACGATTTATTCTTTCCTTGCATTGTAAGCAAATTTATTTTTAATAAATTTAAACTTTATTATTACAACTTTCTTTGCCAGCTATCGAATTCCATTGAATTTCTTTAATTTGTTCAATTCTTTGATTTACTTTCTTTGATCTTTACATTTCTATATTTTTAATATTCTACCTTTATTCATCAATTTTCTATTTTAGCATGCAGAGAATTTCTTTCTTAGAGAAATTTAGTGAAGTTGTTTATGTGTTAGAAAAAGCTATAACAAAAGGATAATGAATTATTATAGGCGCTAGTGATAACGAAAGTTTTGAAAATTAAGGAAGAAAAGTCTAAACTTTACTGATCTTTATAATTATTTTTATTAATTTTCTTACTTTATTTAAGAAGATCGAAGTACAAGTAATGCTATCTTAATTCAAAATTTTCTTCAATTTTTTCAGAAACATAAACTATTCTTTTTTGGCTCAAGACCGCCAGAAAAGCTTAGATAGTATCAAAAATTATTTTTAAGTTTTACCATACATCTATTTTGAACTAAACATTAAATAGTCTACTTAATTATAGTAGCATTAATAGATTGTTTTAATGATTGTATATAGCAATGCTCCGCAACCGGTGTGCCGCGGCACACTGGTGTGCCATGAGCCAGATGCAGGTGTGCCGCGATCAAATACATTGTATTTGACATTTTACAATTTTTCATCATGTATTTAATACACAATGGCAATTTTTTTCATAATAGTGTCTATTTTTCTAAATATACTAAATAACAATTATTATAACTAAATAATTATTCAATGGTACCCTGGTGAGAACATATTTAAATAATGACATGACTTTAAAATTATACTTCTCCGAAGTTCCATTAGATGTTTTCTGGATTTACGTTAAAAAAGAATATCCTCACATTTCCAACAAAGCAATCTTAACATTACTTCCATTTTCGACGACATATTTATGTGAGCAAAATATTCAACTCTTGTATTAATTAAAAATGATAAATGGTCATACTTAAAAGATCTTGATCAAGAACTTCGGGTCGCGGTGTTAAATATTTGATCAAATATAAAACTTTTGAGTTCATTAAAACAAGCGCAGGTATCACATTAATAATTATTATGATTGCGTAGAAATAAATATGTTACGGTTTTATGTATGCATACCTTTCAAATAAAAAACAAACATTGATTGTAAAGTTTGTGTATCAATGAATGCCTATATACTTTAGCTTCTGGTGTGCCGCGGAATTCTAGAAAGAAATAAGTTGCGTCGTAGGTGAGAAAAGGTTGCGGAGCACTGGTATATAGTACATTTATCAATAAAATCACATAATTCACACATTTTTTTTACAAGTCTAGATTTCAATTTGAAAAATAGAGTGGTAGCTATTTGGTACATGGATTGTGAAAACCCATGCCAAAAAAGGTTCTAAGTGTTAGAAAAAAATCGCTGTGGAAAAAATGAGGTTAGAATATTTATTATGTTACTAAATACTTTCGCAGGCAAACAATTCACTTTCATTTGCAGTGAGTTTACACACAGTATCTGATACTTTATGAAAAATATTCATACCCTCTAAAGGACTTAATTTCCTATTTAAGACTGTGCTTTTGTAAACTGTATTTCAGCAAAAAAATCCTCGAACAGGTCACCATCATTATCTTTATTTTGATAATTGCCTGCCGATGTGTACTAGTTTAGTTTAGTTATATTAACGTCCCATTGTAAAGCAACACTAAGGCTATTTTCGGACAGACCTCGTAATTTTGAACCATGCACAGATGACAAGGACGCCCCCTGAACTGGCATCCCCCCCTCTCCACACAATACCAGTGGGAGGACATTTGGCGTGACGGATTTAACGTGCAAGAGTTCCCCTCACACGACGATTCTTCGGTAGAATCGAGTCTCGAATCTGAAACCCTCCGGTTCCGAAGCCGAGATCTTAACACCAGACCACCGCGGCCCTTCACCGACGTGTACTATACGTCGTTGGAGATTTTGTGGTAAAAGCCTATCTAGGAACGTGGAACGACTTTCCAGCTCAAATAGTTAAAGATATAAATTCTGTTAGTAAAATGTAGGTCCACTGTATTAGTATAAATCATATGAGTCATATTTAATAAAACTTTTTCAAGAATTTCAATGACTGGACTCCGTAAGACAAACTTAAGAATACTATTTTTGATGCTTCTAATGTGTCTTTGTTACAATGCTCTAACTTTCAAAATTAAATCATAATAAACAGAATTAAACATCAAAAACAAATTTTAAACATAAATCTACTTTAATTTCTGAGAAATTTCAAATCTTACCAAGATTTTATCAAAATTATTTTCGTTTCCGATAGTTCTTCATGTGTCAAAGTTCTAATATAGATATTTTTGCAAAATTATATGCAATGAAATATAATTTTTTTATGAAAGAAAAAAATATGGATGTAAAATATGTAGTAAGTAGGCTATTGAATGTTATTTGATCTAAAAGAAAAATTTTGGTAGTTTAAAAAAGATTCATCAGGCTGCTTATTTTAATAAAAATCACGATTTATTCTCCAGCTTAAGAAATTGTATCTAGACAATCAAACGTATAATATATAGGATAATCCAGAAAATTAATAAACTTCTCAAGAAGGCAAAGCAAATATTTATATAATTAAAAACCTATTATAAAAGAGTTCAAGTGCTTTAAGTGGATATAAAAGTGCACCAAGTTTTAACAATACTCTTGTACAATTCAAAAAAAAAGAATTTTCAAGGGCACTTTTTCTTATATAAAAAAAAATTTTTAAAAAACTTATTTTTAAAATTTAATTTTTTTCCGACTCCCACATTCGACATTTGATTTCTGAAATGAAAACTGTAGTTTTGTTTTTAATAATAAAAACCACCTTTCTTAACCATCTAACGTAATCTGTTATAACAGCATAGACATAAACAATCACTACCTAACCCATCCAATTAGAGAAATATCTTCGTTAAAGGAGTAAAAGTGACTTGCACTCGAACCATTTCTCTACTAGCGAAGGAAGCAAAATATCTGACTATTTAAGAGGTAACCTCATCGAAGAACTAATGGTTCATCCTAGGAGGTGCTGTAAGAATAAGCATAACTTTACTTATGGCTTATAATCATAAAAATTCCATCTTCGAAAAAGAAATGCCTTACTAGTGCTCTATTATTTGAAAGCAATTTTCTTAATTCTTGCTACAAAAGTTGTAATATTTAATTTTATACATATAAAGTAAAATCGACATTCATTATTTGAAAGGAATATTTGTAAAAAGTCATTTTAAAAATATATTTAATTATAAATCTAAACTAAAATATGTTTTTAAATTCAATTTTTTTTACCACGCAATTTAACACACAATGTTAAGTTTCATTCAGTAAATCTCGTTGGCGAATAAGAAAATTTCGAGAGAAAAAATATTTAAAGCATGTTTCTGCTGAGCATTTAATCAATCTAAAGTCTTTCTATTTAATTATTGGTTACATTACTTAAATTTCTCACGCAAGACAAAAGGCTACCTAAATCTGATATAATGATATTTTTCCCAACTTCTTTAGCTATGCAAGAGAGAACCTTAATCGAAAAGGCAACATTTTCAATCTACATACTTTCAAATATGTACAGAATTCTGTTCGGCAACAATATATATGTTTATTGGTGATTTAAGAACGCCGTGAGGTGGCCATTATACAAAACCCAGCAAGCTATAACCAACTTCTCCCTGAGGCAAAGGATGTAAATTTCCAATCTTTGGAATAGTTTAATTTCGCTAAATGGATCGCAATCGTAATGATGCTAAAGTACGAGTTCCACCATCCAAAGCACTCAGGCAAATTGCTTCTATTGACTACCGTGCATGCAAATTTCATACTATGCAAAACTTTTTCCCGCCCTTTTACGCCTACCAATTATCTACTGACCGCCTAAAATGAGAGCAGTAGCAACAGCACGTAAAATTTGACTGCGATAAAAGTTTTGTTAATAGCAAACAACGGTAGGCCACAGCAGCTTTCGCTGTATTCCATTTTCGGAATTAATTGAAGCAGAAACAGGACTAGTGGTGCCATCTGTTAGTGAAAATAATACTTTTTTAAGTACAGGATGTTCGCTGCTTAGGACTGAAGGAGCTCATTTTTTATGTGGTTTACATAGAGTTTCTTCCCTATTTGTCAATGCCCTTTTATCATTTTCCTTCATTTTCTATATTTAACGGAGTAGTAGTTTATTTGATGCGGATGTTCTTGCAGTCCGACAGAAATGACTCGGACTTTTATTCGTGTAGAATATCAATCTACTCCCTCATAAAATATTGGAACCAAATTGTTTCTCAGAATTTACTTGACAAAAAAAATAACTCTTAAAATATCTTTTAAAAATACTTCTATTCCCTATATAATGATATTATTGAGCAAATCATGTACTGTCTTATAAATATTTCGGAAAAAGAGGAAAGTATGCATAGAAACTGTTTTAAGCATAATATTAATTTTATCCTACTTTTTTTACTCTAAATACGTCCTTGGTGAAAAGATAATTAAAACCTTCTGGATAAAAAATAAAATTTCTTGCAAAGACTAACATTTTTTTCAATTCCTAGCATTAGTTCACATTCTCCCTATATATATTTATTTATTTTGTTCAAATTTTCAATCGTTAATAAAATACTTTTTTATTCATCCACTCAAGTTCAAATACATTTTTTAACTTGTACTGAATGACACTCGATGTTAATACAGTTTTTCAAAAATTAATTCATGAATTAAATTTAATTAATTTTTAATACTTTAAATAGAGTTTTAGCAGTTTGTAATGCAAATTGAAATCAATAGGAAGTAGCTCAATCGGTAAAATGCAAAACTTTCTGTATTATTCAACTCAAGGTGAAGAATGCGAGTTCAATTCTTTTGAAAATCAATAATTTTTGATACTTTTTTATAATTATTTAATAAAAAGTAATTTTTAAAAAAATTTCTTTGTTGACCTAAGTAGGAATTGAATTTTTTAATAAAATTACATTACTTGTTCAGTTTCACTCCCATTAAAAATTATTGCACAAGTAAAATGTTTCTTCAAAGCAAAGATATATCAGAGCAATATAAACAAACAAACAATATCAGAACAATATAAACAACAAAATTTGCTATCAAAGTATGGATATTTTTATTGA
This sequence comes from Argiope trifasciata, assembly GCA_026543055.1. NCBI lineage: Eukaryota > Metazoa > Arthropoda > Arachnida > Araneae > Araneidae > Argiope > Argiope trifasciata. Next base: position 5,286,485 of record JAPMOQ010019132.1, read on the forward strand.
TGAAATGGGATTTGTAAAATTAAGGGATTTCTCAAATAATTGCAAGGTCAGTTGAATACTTAGTAATATTTGAGGCTCATACAAGATACATTAGAAGAGTAAACGGATGATTGAACTTATATAAAACTTCAGGAAGAATTTATTCACATTTTCCATTTAACGAATGCCTTATACCCACTAAACTGAAAACCCATGCTTCCAGGATATGTCACCTTCTGAAATATAAAAAATTGAGAATTCCTTAGTTCCATCTCCTCGCACTCATTTCATCGACTTTTATTTCTTATAAAATCTCAAGATTGGAGTCAAGTACTACCGCTCTTCCTTTTCTAGAGGTATTACAAAATAAAATGTTAACAGAGTTTTTAATTGGGCGGTACACTCTATTATGTAATTTTGCGAATTACTCATTTAGTGTTATGAAAATTTTTGCGCATATGTATTATATGCAAAAATTTAAAAGATATAAATATTTTTTAAAAAATTGAAATATTCCAAAAGACTTAATTTTTAACTTTTTTCAATTATTTTTTTCTTACTATCTAATATAAATTTTTTGGAACAAAATTGTCCCAATAAATGAGAATTTTTTAGAAATATTTTCATGCACACTTGCTGAATTTTCATTAGAATTTAAATTTTTTTTAACGAAAATTAATTTTTATCTATAAAACCTCGAATTATAAAATATATGCCTACTTTCTTTTAATATTTAACCGAGACATGTATTTCATTTTTTTAATTCCCTCAAAAATTAAGACTCTTGGAATATTTCAGGGGTTCATGTATTAAATTTACTTGCTATATAATTTTGGAAAAAGTCATTAAAATGTACTTTTTTCTCTAGGCCCCTAAAATAATCATTTAATAGAACAATACATTTTATAACATTATTTTGGTAGAATTTAAGCACATATTTTAGTAATGAAATGATTTTAAAAAATCATGTTTTCACCCATTTTTGCATATTTTAAAGTTCACTATCGTCTTAAACATTAACATCGTGTGATTCCCACAATTGTTTTTCAAATTTATTTCATTACTTTCAAGCCCAATTAAACTATCAGAATGCTCCATTTTTACTTTGAAAGTTTTATTTAAAATATATATTCCGATGTGGTTAAATGTTCATTATTCAGTTTAATTGACATGATTAAATTTTTATTATACGTGGCTAACCCTTGGTTAACTTAATTTTGTACTTTCATTTTCACATTTATAATATTCTTTTGTTGGTTTCGTGTAATTTTAAACAGTTTCAGAAATTGTCATTTCGGAGGCAAATCTTAGTTTTCTTATACAAGTTTAGTTTCAATTGATTCTAAACTTTGAGCCCGTATCTCCTGAATCATTGAATATAATATTAGAAACCTTTTTCATGTAAAAGAACTTGAAAAGAGAAATTAAATTTTAGGGATGAGGTTTCAAATGTAAAAGTTTTGAAGATAATCACGTTAAACAAGTTCATTTGACACTTTCCCATTGCAAGCATTCATAGCGACGTCTAAACAGGATTGACGGAAAACAAATTTGTTCAAAGTAAATAATTAATGAAAATTTATCTTTTATACCTACAAGACAAGCAATAATTATATTCTCAATATCCTAGTTTATAAAGAAAAAATATGCTTTTTAACTCAATTAATTTATAACTTATTACAAATCAATTTGCAAGAAAAATTTTTTAATGAATTCCAAATAATACCTTATTAGAAAAGTGAAATTTTCAGTGTTTCTTCTCATCACAAAGTATTTAAAACTATGAAAAATATAACAAAACTCCTCAAAGAATCAGTATTTTCAATAATAAGACAAGAAATCTTGCTTAATTTTTTCCTCATATGGAATGCTCGATTTAAATTCATCTTAAGATTTAGAATTATCTTTTTAAATAACAGTACACGAAAGCTGATATCGAGTTGAAATCACTGTCTTTTAATGTGATCTACTAAAAAAGCTACAGAAATCGAGTGAAAACCTTGAATTCATTAGCAGAAGTTTTCCTTTTGAATTTAGCTGTTACAATAAAACCCAGTAAAAAGAAACTCCTTCTAGAATCAACGCATTATCCAAATTACCATGAACAGCTATATGGAATACATTCTGCGATTTCCGAAGTAGTAATCTTATTACGTAATTCAAAAAAAGTTCTCTTAATGATTTTAGAGCTATAATGTGAGAAATCATCTTTTAACTTCATTAACTAAATATTTCCAATTTTTTAAAAAAAGAATTTAGGAAAACAGTCAGTGAGTTGGAAACCTCTCTCACATCTTGCGAAATAGTATACGTTCTAAGATTTCGCAAGTTGTAATCTGGATTATAGAATTAGGAGGACACTCCTTTAACGATTTCTAGAATTTAATGCCAGAAATCGTCATTAAATTTCATTAATTAAATATTTCCAATATAAAAAAAATTAGGAAAACAATCAGTGATTTAAAAAACTCTCTTTCATTTTACGTAATCTCCAAAAATAAATCAATTACATAAATCGAATCAAAAGTCTGAAGTTCATAAACAAAGAATTTCCGTTCGAATAACCCTGCTTGAATGCAAAGCGGTAAAAAAGAAATTCCCTCTCAAAATAGTTTTCCGACATAATTGTTTGCACAATGTAAATAAACTTTTCCTTCGCATAAAGAGTAAACTAGTGGTAAAAGTTGTCAAACTATTTTTGAGGAAACTTTCTGCTTCCCGTTCATTTTTCCCCATAAAAGATAACAAAACCAACCAAAGGAAAAAGAAACAGCATCGAGCGAAACAAAAACAACCAAACCCAAATCCGGAAAAGAAAATATTTCAAATGCCAGAAGACTGCCAAGGGCACAACTTTGATTGATTAAATACCCTTGAGCATGCACTTTAAGTTTGTCAACGAATAACAATAAATAACAGTAAAAAGATGAATGATTCCCCAACGCTAATAAGGGCGCATAAGATTTGAAGGGAGGGAGTGAGAAGGAAATGAAAAAACAATCGAATGGGGGGAAATAGCAGAAGTGGAGGAGAAGGAAAAATTCAAATACAAATCAGCAGCAAAAGCAGAATCGTTGGAGAAAATTACTCTTAATTTTTAAAAACATCGATATTTTTCTTCGATATTTACAAAATTAACAACTTCTCGAGATTTCTGGTGGATAATCTGCCATCAAGAGGGAAAGTAAGAGATCGGGAATTTTAACAGGGTTTGTGACAGAAAAAGGAAAATTATACAAAAAATGAAAGAAAAAAAATCAATGATAAGTGGGGGTTTTTTTGTTTTTGTTTTTGTTTTAAAAAAATGATATGGGTATCACTTGATCATTTCTAGTGCCTATATTAATTTTTTTTCCTCCAGACAATGCAACGCTTAAAAGTGAGTTACATGCGCTTATCAAAGGTAATAAAAGATTGTAGCATTTGCTACTTTTAAACGAGATTCATAAAATTATTAAATGTGGCATTTCACGGCTGGAACATTTTGCAGGAAGGGGGAAATATTTACTAAATAATTTGAATTTCGTTTTACGAAACACATCCAAGATTTAAAAACACCTGATTCAGAACTTGAAATTTAACAACAGATTTTAGAATAGTAAGATAAATATTTAAATTTTTAAACTACATTTTTATCTATTTTAAATGAACTCTTTAAAATTAAAATAATAAAAAATCTTAAAGAATAAAAATTGAATTCATAAATTACTGATATTTGAAAGATATGTTTTGAAATGCCTAAAAATTCTTAATAAATTGTTGAAGACTACCAGAAAGACTATAAACCTATTCCGTCGTAATATCTGGGGAATCTGATTTATTATTAGCAGCAAATAGAAGTTAGATAACCGATTGCGAAAATGAATTTGTTCAATGCTTACAGTATGTTTAAGTGAGCTCTAATTTATTATATATAACTATTTTTACAAAGTAACCTAATTTCTAATTTTGCTTTTAAAAAAATGAAATTTGCAATATGTTAAATGCTCAAAATAAATTAAATTTTAAACAATATTTACGGAAATAATAAAGGAAAGTAAATTTTAAACTTAAAATTTCGAAGTTTAATCATGATTCGATCTTTAGATCTGAAATTTTTACCTTAAAAGTTAACATTTTGAAACAGAGCAGTGACGATGAATAATCTTTTCAGGCACAAAAGACACTGCTGTCTATCCCCTCTTTGCAACCCTTGAATATAAATATTACATAATAAATCGTACATTTATAATGATCGTGAAATATTTCATTTTACATGCATTTAATACATAACCACGTTATTTTAATTCAGTGGTCTTGAAATTTCTATTAAATTAGCAAAACAATAGATATCATAATGAAATTAATCATAAAAACCTATTTTAATTTGGACAATAAAATTGTTGATTAAATCAAGTGAGAAGGGTGAAATAGAAATTTTAAGCTCAAATAAGTATGAAATATCTTTTCCTAACCCTATAATTTTATATAAAACTAATTTCAAATCAAATGCCCAAAAAAGCAAAATATACCCGTTTTATTATATTCCCCTTTATAAATCTTGCGCAGATACATCACTAAAGAAAAGAATACAAATTATTAGAGAAATAAAACGACTGGGTTCCAATATACTAAATTCTCATGTAATCATATAGTCAAAATTAGAGATAAAATGCTCGCAACATTTTTTTTTTTTTTTTCATTTTTGTCAGACTTGACAGTTTACAAAAATTAGCTATCTGCCTATGATACGTATATGTATTTAAACAGCAAAAATCATATTTAAAAAATAATAAGGAAAATAAAAACATTCGGCTCTATCAATAAATGGCATAATATTAGTAATAAGCTTCAAAGTAATATTTTCTTCAGAAAATTATTGTAATATTTTTTCCATTGGAAAGAATCATGCTTTGATTATAATTGTTTTTGATTTTTTCCCTCTTTTAATTACATTTTGGCACTACAAGTTATTCATTAATAAAATATTTTTTGACGATATCATTCAATTAATTTAATAAAATGTAAAATGTTACAATTTCTTAAATAATAGAATTAAAATCTTGTTCTTCATGTCTGAGTCGAAATTCTGAGTATAATCTATCGATAAGGGAAACTTTATCTGTTAAGTAACTTAGAATTAAATACGACTAATTAATTTGCATCTCAGAATTTAAATTTTACTCTTTGCGACTTGCTTTTAATTCAATAAATATTGAACAAATTTTGCGTTATTTTTTTTCATATCGTTTTAAAATTAACCGATGATAAATTTATACTTAACCGCTTAAATGTTTTTTCCTTATTCTATACATGAGTCGATTTATCGAATTTTGATAGTTGTAAGAAAACACTAAACCCTTCATAAAAATTATAATTTAATAATAAAATTATTCGCATACATAGACAAATCAAGTATTCAATGGATTTCCATTTGAATCAAAATGAGAAAATATTCCCAAAATGGAAGGAGTCATCTTATTAGATAGTAAAGAAAATAAAATAGTTAAGTGGCTAAAACTATAATGGGGAAAGATGCGAATAAAAATTCCTATCATGCAATAATAAAACATAACAGATGCAATAAGAAATGTTTATAAATAAACTACGCAGTCATGTTACGAATTTTTCTGATAAATTTTGATTGATATTATAAGTTAATTTCCAAAATATTATTGCAAGTAACAGCTCTACAATCAAATCCTGTTTTTGCCTAATTAATTTAAGAGTTATAAAAAAGAAAAAAAAGAAATTTTAAATACAATGACAGTTTTCAAAGCTGAAAAAATTCCAGACATTGTAAATTTGAAAGAAAATATCAACTTCTATATCAGTTGATTAAAGTCATATTCTAAGTTACACATTCCATCCGTATAATACCATCGTTAAAATGCCGTTATGAAGTTCTTGATGAATGCAAAGAAAGTCATTTTTACTCAACACGCCCAAGTGAACCACATTTATCAGTAATGACAAATCTGCATTATCTGAACCCTAAAAAGGAACCAAAAGGCTGAAAAAACTACTTTTAACCAATCTTTCTTCAGTTAAGTAATGATGCCTAGCAGTATAGAAAGCTACAGTTAATACTGATTACTCTTCTGCAAAATGTGAACGAACCAACTAATGAATTAGTACGCATAGTGGTCGTAACCTTCTTTGAAAGGTGAATCACTGATAACCGAACACCAGACCTTTTCTCGTCATCGATTTTGTCATTTCCGAAGCGATAAATCGATAAATGATGTGAAGGCAGAACTTTAATAATAATAAAGATTAGACCTTTTGCTCAGAGGGGGAAAAAACGCGAGAAAAGTTTGGGGGACAGAAGTCGTTAAAGGGGAAAACTACATTTCTAAGCAATCTAAAAACTTAGTAAAAAATTCTTTCAAAGCAAAAAGAAAAAAATTATTTATTTTTGGCTGATTTAGTATTTTTTATATCTGTATATTATTCGTAAAAATGCACACCTGAGTGCATTGAATAAGTTTTTTTCCTTTCTTTCTCTCTCTCTCTCTCTCTCTGTGTGTGTGTGTGTGTGTGTGTTCTTTCTCTTTTTTCTTCTTCAATTTGATTTTTAAATATTCTTTTCTTCAAAAGAATTTTAAAAGAGAAGAAATAAATTCATAAAAAGGAATCCCCATCATCTCTGATAAATATCTGGTGGGTTATCACAACAACGGAAAAGTGAAATGTAAAGCAATTACCATTATGAGTTCGATCAGCAGTAACAATCAGGAAGTAGGAACACTCTATTAGAAATCGATGAAAAAGAGTGCCCATGCTTCCTGAAGTTACACAAAATATCGCTACTCAGATAAAAGTTACTGCTCACAATCAACAATAAAATAAATGGACTAGGGAAAGGTACAATTTTTCGGATTCCATTCGACATAAACTATTTTATGACAGTAACAAGCTTAATGATTTTCCATTCGTTACTATCTACATTTTAATAATAAAGAATGATAGAAATTACTGAATTTTCATCTCTTTTCTTTCATTTAAACAAGAGTTTGATACTTTTCAAACGGGAATTAAAATCATTGTTATTCAATGAATATATTTGAAAGAATCTCCATTTAAAATGTTTTGTGAAGGCTGAATATATTGAAATGTTTAGTTTATTTCAGATCAAATACCTAAATAGCTTAAACTAAAACAACAATTCATTGATTAAAATTTAGTAATTGTAAAGGTTAATCGCTCCTAAATTAATAAAATATTTAAAGTATCTAGATTATTTTATCAATTATCTTTCATTTGAAAACCGAAACGTCTAGATAATTTTTGATGGATTTAAATAATAAATATAACCGGTCTGTCTTAAAACGCTTATTATTTTTAATTACCCATGTGTTTCAATTAAGGGGGTAGTGGACTTTGGGCAAAAATAGACAAAAGTATGGAATTCATTTTATCATTTCCTTGCTAAAATGTATGTTTATATTCAACTAAAATAGTGTAATATTGCTAAAAAATTAATATTTCAAAGTCCTAGTGAAAAAATGCACATTTTAATTACTTTAATCAAAATTATATAGTAACTAAATTTAGATATCTTTGAAATGTCTAAGATGTCTCAATTTTTAAAGAAATTAAAATAATAATAAAGATTAATAATAAAGATTTCGGTTAAACATTAAAAGAAAATATGGTATGAAATTTATACTTCGAGTTTTTTTAGATAGTTAAAAGGGAATTTTAATTCCGAAAAAACAAAATTCTTATGAAAATTCAGTAAGTGTGCATAAAAGTATTTCTAAAAAATTATCATTTGATTTTATTAGAAAATCAAACATAGTTTTATTCCAAAAAAATTTATAATGAATTATAAGGAAAAAATACTAGAAAAAATGAAATTTTGAGCCGCCTGGAATGTTTCACAATTTAAAAAAAAAACATACGTCTTGATTTTTTTTAAATAATATTTCGTCTTAAAAGGTTTTTATAAGAAATTTGACGTATTTATATTTTAATGCTCATGTATAAAAAAAATCAAAACTAAGTGAATAATTCGCAAAAATACATGATCGAGTTCACCGTCCTCTTAACGGTAATAGTTAAAAGGTAAATAACATACACTTTTAAATGAATTATTCTGTTATCTTTAAATTTATCTTAGATCAGATGTATTTAATATTACCTAGATTAATCTTTCTTAAGCACTTAAGCAGGTTGAAAATAGTGTTGCACTTTAAAATTTAAAGAAAATTATTTTATATTGCTGTCGCTGCATAATATATGTTTATTTCATAAATGTTCTCTTCTTAATTTAACTAAATACAAGCAAAATATCAACAAGACAATCATCTCAAATACTGACAATATATATTTTTAAAAAAAGGAAAGCATGTCATTAAATGGATGGTAAAAAATTAATAATGGGATATTTTTATCACTGACCTTTTATAATAATTTCTTTTGTTTTCTTGTTCACAAATAATATATCAAAGATCTAATTGCAGCTTATGACTGCTATTTTTTCAGATTTTGAAATGCGTTTCTAAAATAGTTAAAATTGATTTTAAATATGCTTTGCCGAAAGAAATAAAATCTCCATATAAATGTTGCATTTTAAAGCAAATATTCTTGTGCTGTCGACAATGCATTTCAACTGTTGAAAGACTGCTCAACTCAAAAGCCTTTCAGATATGACATATTTTAAGTAAAATTTTTCTTTCTTGAGCTTGATTTCAAAATGCATAAAACATATTAAATCATAATTCGTGTGAAATACGTTAAGATAATTTATATTCAAAAAGCCTACTATTGATCGATATTTAGCTATACCGTGGAATTAATAATGAATGCGAGGTTTACCCTCGCATTCATTAAACTGAATTTTACAATTTTCTTTGGAATGGCGAATACATATTCCATTAAAGCAAATAATGTTTAAAAACATATGGAATTTCTATTTTATTTTCTTTATCTTTTTTCTATTTATACTCCATTTCCAAGAAACTTTCCTTTTACATTATTATTCACACATTTTAGCTTCAGAGAATACCTGCTTTTAGAACACTATGATAAACTTTGGTTAAGTTCAAGTGAACTTCTCTTCATTTTAATAAAAATATTTACGAAAACTTTATTTTTTTTAAAAGGCGATTTTCAAAAAACACTTCTTAACATGTTCAGTTGCATAAGAATTTCTTCCATTTCCAACCATTTTTTAAAAATATGGTTGAATAATACAAGATTTCCCCACTTTACAGACACTCATCGTACATATCTATTATTGGACTGAAATGTACTTCTCACCTTCAAACAAATATGCTCCGTTTTTCATATCGACTCGAAGTGCTACTTTACCTTCGCATCCGCAAACAACTCGAGTCGACTCCAAATTTGAAATTCTCTTATCTTCCGAAAACTCCATAAAGTAGGGTAGCAAAACCGCTGCTGTGAGGGAAAGAGAGGGGAATAAACTTTTCCCCTGGATTGCCTAGTTACTCAGACTTCAAATTTCACTGCAAACTATGATCTAACTAATATTACAGAATAACGAATAAAAAACCGTCCCTTTCCTCCATTGGCTATATAACAGGAAATAAAATTTTAGTGCACCTAGGTATGGCGAGAAGGCCCTTCCAAAGCTTCATCATCTGATCGATATCCCATTCCATTTTTATAGAAAACTTATCCTCCGGGCAAGAGAATTCCTTTCTTCGAGACGATTATGAGATTTTATATATTTCGCTTCTCACCCGCTTTCCTGATATAGCTAGGAATATTTGTTACACGGGCAGACTCTCCCAAGAATATATCCTGCCAAACGCATCTTATACAGTTCTTCCAGGAACCAGTATGATCATAAATACCAAAACATCTAAAAGAAATTTTATATATATATATATGCCGGAACCCCCCTCAAGTTGCAGTAGCAACTCTGGATTACGGTCTCAGAACTTTATATTTTCTCTCTCTCTCTCTCTCTCTCTCATCGCCTCTTCTATTCTCAAAAAGCTTATTCCTTTCTTTTTTATACCTTAGCACCTTGTAACCTACGCAGATTGAGAGTGTTGTTTTAAGTGAGCCAAGAATCGAGCCTAAATCGGCATTCTTGTTCTTGTGGCCATTTGAGGAACTTTGAAAAACGATTTGGGAGTGAGAAAATTGGTTATTGGTTGCGAGAGGAGAAAGGAATAAAGGGAAGAATAGAAGGACATACGGAGCCGTAAAGACCTGTTCTTATCGAACCTGTGGTCTATGGGCTATTCGTTCCTTTCATTTTCTTCAGAGTACATGATTTTTTTTGTGTGTATGTGCTTTTTCTTGGTGTCTTTTTTTTTTTCTTGCCAGATGTTTGATCGAGAACGAACGCAGTTAAGGTATTTTAACCTTTCCACTAAGATTAATAAATAATCTTTTATTAATGTAATAAAAAGCAGAATTTATTTCAATTATCTTCTACACATCACTCTTTACTTGATAGTTCTTATATAATATAGTAAATAGAGAAAAAATGTTTTCAAGTTGTATTCTAATTTATCATCAGATGACGCCCCTTAAATAGTATCAAGTGAATTCATTGACTGACTGATAGTTATGCCTTTTTAATGAGAATACATAGCATTTTATTGTTAATGAGAATATACAAGTGTAGAAAATTCCAAATATCTATCATTTCAAGAAGCAAGTGAAAAATCTATTATGAATTTCCATTTTCACAAACATGAAATAAGACAAATTATTTCAATTTCAAAACAAACAAAAATAAACCTTATTCACAATTATAAGTAAAAAACTGTCTTTGAGTAATTATAACCAATTATGATTTTATAACTATAAAAATTATATCTTCTAACAGATGATCCTTCAGATCCTTCATTCTCAGCACCCTCCTCCACCTCTTGTTAGCGAAGAAAATTAAATTCAGCCTAGAATAAACAGCTCTCCTTGTATTTCATTCCTTCACCAATTCTTCAGTGGCAATAATTCAGAGTTCTCTTGCTTCATTTATAGGAGATAATTGCAAATCATGTATCTCAAGGTGGACCTACTAAGAAGTCTTCAAAACCGAATATTTGCAATCGTTTCAAATCATATCTTTTTCATCTTGATTCTGAACTCGTGAATTAATCTCGCTTTACGAGTTCAAGCTACATTACTTTTCCCACTCATGTTTTTTCAATACCTATAATTAGTTCACACTCTCCCTATATATATATATTTATTTATATATCTTGTCCAAATTTTCAATCGTTAATAAAATACTTTTTATTCATCACTTAAATTCAGATACATATTTTTAAACTTGCAGTAGATGACACTTGGTATTAATACAGTTTTTTTGTCAAATATTAATTCAATAATTTAATTTAATTTTTAATGCTTTAAATATAGTTTTAGCAGTTTGTAATAAAAAATGAAATCGACAGACAGTAATTCAATCGGTAAAATGGTAAAGATTTCAGTATTTTTCACGAGGAGGTGAAGAATACAAGTTCAATTCTTTGCGAAAATCAATAATTTTTGTATACTTACTTTTTGATAATAATTTCTTTGATAATTATTTAATAAAAAGTAATTAAAAAATTATTCTTTGTTGACCTAAGTAGGAATTGAATTTAATAATTTTTATACATTATACTTGTTTACTTATTTGTTTGAACTCTATTGTTTAGTATTTTTATTACTGTATTTGTTTTGTGTGTATATTTATACGTTTAAATATCCCCATTCTGTTTTACTCGTTTACTTCTTTTATTATTTTTACACATTTTTTATTATTTGCATTTATTTCTTCCCCTTTGGCTTTTATATTATATTTTTACTACCCTCTAAAAAGATTATTATTTTTAACTACACTTATTTTCTTAATTATCTTTCAACAACATGAAAAAAAGATAAATGCTTTAAAATATAAGATTTTCTAATAAATTCCAGAGCATTTCCTTTTTCCTCCACTTTGTAGCAAATTAATAACCAAACAAGAAAGCTCGTTCCTGAGTCAGATCGTAATTTACTATGATAGAATAGATATGAATGAAGATCTAATTTGCATCTTTTTCGCCTGTGCGTGTGCTTGCGTGCATGCAAATGCCTTCTCTTTTTCTCTCATTCTTTCCTTTTATCTTTCACTTTTCATAATTTTTTGCTTTAGAAACAGCATTTATTCTCAATTTACAATTTTGCCCATTTTCAGTTTTTATTTTGAGATTATTTTTGTCATGTAATTTTTGAGTATTCACAGTTCTTGTTGCCAACATATTTCAATGAAATTTTGTAACACACAGGGGTAGTCCACTCACATGAGCCCGCTACAGATCAATCTTCCTTCCATTTTTTACTAAATTAAATTCCGAAGCTGACAGACTGACCAGAACCAAGAAATATCATTGGCTTCAAGGGGGTGTTGTGATTTGTCTTCAGCTTCAAGTTAATGACACTCCTTAAACAATTTAAGGCTCTAACTGCAGAGCCATGGAGTAATGTTATGTAGGAATTATTCTCACTTTCGACAGAGATAATTCTAGCAACAATTCTTGCAAACTCTTTATGGAGATTTTTATTAAGTGTCCTTGTATATTAATTGACGCTTATATTTGCGTCACTTAGTTCTTTAGCTTATAATTATCATTAATTGGCATTTTAAGTTTAAAGCAAAGATATAAATATAAAATCACAACAAACCTTCAACTTCTCAAACAGAAATAGGATGGCAAAGGGAACATATAAAAGATTTAAATATATGTGAAATATTTATGTTTCAGATTTAGAATGCCATTCATTCAGATGAAAATATTGAAACACTAAACAATTTTATTAAAAAAATTGTACAAAAAAATACTGTATCTGAAAATTAATCTATTATACTTCTACTTTTACTCAGTGTTTCATACTGAGCGAAACCCTGGAAGGTTGTATCGGTTTCACCTACGTAAAAGTAAGGCATGAAAGAATATTGGCCGAGAAATAGCATCTCGATATTTTGAGCTTGAGAGAAACCTCTTAACGCAGTACGGGGCTTTATGTTTGCATGTTTTCTAATACAGTCTGGAAAAGGTTTAGTTTTCTGAAATAAAAGAATAAGGCACAGTTAAGAAAATTGAGTTTTCTCTAGAAATAGAGCGGAAAGCATCCGAGAAATTTTGAATTTCCAAGTAGGATTGGGCTTTAAAAAGGCATATTAGAATTATTTAACTGAATAAAAGTTTTGACCACAGATATTAATTCTTCATTTACCTTTTTTTTTTTTCAAAATCGTTACTCATTTATAATACATTTTTTTCAGTAAATTAATGCTTTGAAACTATTAGAAAGATTAAATATAAATTTTATTTTAGTATGGAGTTTATTTAATAAAAGTTAATAAATTTATCTTTAGCCCGAAGAGTCATTATGAAGAAAAAAATATTTAGTTCCCTTCATGGATTTTGTTGAATTTTTAAATAGTATTTAAAATTATTCTTTAACTATTTAACACAACTACAAAACGAAGACTAAATAGATAAAACTCGGTATACAGATTTAACATCTAAAGTGTAGATGTGGACCAAGTTTTAAATCAAATCCGTCAAGGGATTGATCATATATCTCTTTATACTTTCTTAAGCATGTAAATGCTATTACTTAAAAATACAATGAAATAAATATATGCATTGGCATTTTATGTGTGATGATCTTATGACTACAATTACAAGTGTCAGGCCAAATATTTTTCTTAATTACGGGGGAGGAAAGGCATTCAAAGTACGCATTCAATTTTCCTCTACTTCCATATTTAACACATCCCAGCAATTAATGGCCAAACAACACGTTCTAAGAAATTCTTTCTTAGTTATTGTTCGCCATTGGCATACAGCTTATAATACACAGATACATATATTAAAGTGTATGCGAAAATTAAAGTGTATGCAAAAATTAATTATTAATTACCACTCCGATTGAGGGGAGTTTTTTTATCTCATTCAACATCGCAATATATAAATAGCTATCTAAAAGAAAAGAAATTTTGGCGGAATTTAAGAAGAAATGCATAGTGAAAATATTTTAACTGAAATAATTTCACTTGCACATAAATTTTCAAAAGTTATTGTGCAAGCATTCAACCTATCTAAACTGAAATTTATTTGAATCAAGAGATAGTGACTGAACTAACAACTACTTTTATTGGTAGAGCTGACACTGTACCAATAGACAAAGGAGTTTCGCTTAGGAGCTGCTACTGGTTACGTCATTAACCATCAGGATTTTTCTTCACTTTCTTCATGAAACTGGTATGTCTATTATCTAGCCATTCAATAAATACTTTTCCTCTTTTTATCCTACTATATCTATCCTTGTTCAAGAGCCCTATTGTTAAAGTATGAAGTTAAAAATACAAAACACTATCAACAGTCGAAAGACACAACAGACTTTATTTTTGAGAAGAAACAGTTAAGTGCAATCTCTTCCAAAAAAATATTTTAAAGTTTCGTCTTCCGTCATCTGGAATTTTAATTTCATTTTATTCAGACTGCTTTGGTTTGGTTAGCTTAATGTCCCGTCTTGTAGCTGCATGAGTATTATTTTGAAGCGACACCCAAGGCCAAGAATAACATTTAATTTGACTACTACTTCAAACTCCCTTGTTATACAAACTTCCTAGTTTTCAGAAACACAAATCTCATAATATCTTACCAAAATAAAATTTAAAATTTAATAATTATAAATATGACCTGATCTCTTATGTATTCATTCATTCATTCAATTATTAATTTATTATTTTGTTTTCATTTCAGTATCTCATTTGAAAAAATGCCAAGCTCTTATTTGTGATGCTTATTAATGAAATAGTTTCATATAGTAAATTTCCATGTCAGCATCTCATAATATTTCAAAAATCCCACTTTAATTTTGTAATTCCTTAATAAAATAAAAAGGAAAAATGAATAATTTTATCTTGCTTTCTTGGGAAGAAAACGTTATTTATGGTTTCGTTTTTATTTAAACAACCATACACATTCTTAGAAGAACATTAACTCAGCATCTAAAAATTAAAACAACTCAGTTAGGATAGAACCGTATTCTTTTATTACTTAAAGCTTATTCACGAAATAGTTCCCTATACCACTTAGGCTCTCGCGCTCCTCCATTGCATCCGGCATTTCCGAGTTTCCCCCAGCAAACCTGAAGTTCCCAAAACTTGAAGTGGTACATTAGGGCCAAAACATTTAGGAAAAGAAGTCCTACCATAAAGGAAAGCAATCGGCCAAGAGCGCTTTTTGGAGCTCAGGTGGCACCTAACAAGTAGATCGACAGTAGGCGTTAACAAGCAGATTGGAGATTGGCTTCTGCTTCTGGTAGAACAGTCACTAATTTTCCCCAAGGATCAGATGCGCAGCTGTTAAATCATATATATCTGTCCGAAGTGGGAAAATAAAAATCTAACTCTAAGTGATGATACCGCTGGCTATTATTGGGTATTTCGCTTTTTATAGAAGATATGTCTCTCATTTCTGGCGTCTGCTAAGCTTAGACTTCTATTGTGATGTAATGACTTACAAAAAGGTTTTTTGTTTAATGACTAAAGGATAATTGTTCGAAAAATATGCACTTAGAATAAGATATTGCAAGGAAAAAGGTCGAATGAGGAACTTTTGTTTAGAATTAATGTATATAGATAGATAAAATGAAAGTTTGAGAAGTACTAATCTATGTTGAAGATCAAATATATTACTTTTGTTTTAATACATGCAATGCTCTAAAACAGTTGTCGATATTTTTGCAAGGCTCTGTAAATAAATTACTCCCTGTTATCAAACTATAAGGAAACTGTATTATTAGAATGCGATATAGTAGTTGAGTTGTAGCAATTTTTGAACACTATTGCACGGATACTGTATTTTCAATATGAAATGCTGTAAGGATATTGAGTGCAATTAGCTTCTGCCAAAAGCGCGAGTGACCATACTGGAAATCCGCTTGCCCTGCTAATGCATCCATAAATGCTAAATATGCATTTTCTTGACGGTAAAATGCACTCATACTAGGTTGGATCATAACAGCCACAACCGAAATAGCTCAAATCGATTAGTCATAACTCAAGCCTTTCCATAGGATGTTTGTCCCATCACTGGAGGGGAAATAACTGGACCCCATAACGCTATATCCATCAAAGAAACAAGTCATCTTGCTTATCTGGCATTCTCTCATCCACTTACTCATGGTGAATCGCCCCCCACTGGAGATCATTTAAATGATCATCATATTAAATGATATTTCGACATTTTTTAAACAGAAAAATCTAAAATAACAAAATTTAACCAAGATTCCTTAATATTTATCATAGAAAGTCCAGAAAAATTGTTATCACAGAAATAATTTTCAAATTTGAATGACCGTCGTTTACTTTTATTTCTAATCATAGAATTTCTTTCAATGTTTTAATTTATTTTTCTTGTTTTATTTACGTTTTGTAAATATCCTTCTCCTGAGTGTCAGATTTTAAAAATACAGTTATATATATATAAATTAGCAATATAAGAGAAAACGAAACTAATTACGGAAACTGAACCAAAAACCATGTCGGATTCGAACAAGACTAAAATTTAAATTTAAAATTTAAAAGGCAATCATAGTATTTAGTGTGCGCGAATGCAGTTATATGTGTGTGTGTGTGTGTGTGTGTGTGTGTGTGTGTGTGTGTGTGTGT
>JAPMOQ010019132.1:5303550-5318372 GCA_026543055.1 Argiope trifasciata
GTGTGTGTGTGTGTGTGTGTGTGTGTGTGTGTGTGTGTGTGTGTGTGATTTATTTTTTATGACAAGGTTCAAGCTATTTTACTATAACATTTGAACACTACTAAACTTTGAGTCAACTCTGGAATTGTTTATTGTTTGTAAGATTTAATGACGCAAAGGCTATTTTCTAACCAAACCGTGCCAAATATATGATTGAAATATCTGAAACAATAAATGAATTTTCACTAAAAAATATTATAACAAACGGCAGCTAAGAAAATGTTACTGTTGTTGAAAAATGGAGTTCTATAGGATAAAAAATATGAAAAAAGTCAATAGATAAAAAAAAGCATTGAAAACTAAATATATAATACTTATAAAAGCCAATGCCGCATAAAAAGGAAAAATATTCCATGGAGAAGTTTTTTAAGTTTAATAGGTTGGGGATCAAATCTGCGATAAGTCTGTGGTAACTTTAATATTATTTCCTTTCTACAAAAAAATTTGTATCCCATTAGTTATGTCAACTTATCACTTCAATCATAAATAACGCAGGCATTTTGAGAAAAATGGCAAAGTATTATAGTCTTATTTTTCAAATTTTCCTTTTAGTTCAACCATGTTAACAATTGTTTCCTTAACAGACATAAATTAATACTTTTTACACACCTGAAAATAAATATTAGGGTACAAAACAGAAATTTAACAAAGAATATCGCAACAGTTTTATATACTATTTCGAATTGTTAAATTTTAAAGCACTAATAAATAAGATACATCCATATGTTATCGCTATCACTGTACAAAATATGAAAAATCTGTTCACTTAGAATCTCTAACTTTTAAATTGGAAATGTTATTATCATCAAAAAATTTTTAATTTTTTTTTATACAGACAACGTTTTTTAAAACTGTAGCATAGCATAATAATTTATTTCTCGTAAAGACCAGTTTTCGAAAATACTTTTATTGTCAGATATTTTTTCTCCATTTTTGACAAAAATGAAAGTTTGAACGTTTTTCTTTAGCAATAAATCAATTTCAGTTTGTCAGGCAATTAGGATTTATGTTTTTTTCTTTAAATATCTTTCGTAGAAGTATTATCGTATTTTGTTTTCTGGCATTCAAAGGAAAGAGTTGATTTATTTTTGTTTAGAGAATTATACTTCATCACCTTCAAGAGTTTTCATATTTGGCTCACACGGAAATAAAAATTATTAATTACCAAACAATAATTATTGCATACCTGGAGCCATCTTGGGTAACGTTTTTATTATCTGATACAACCGGAATTTGCTATGCACAGTAACAATAATACATAACAGCTCTGGGAGACATTTATGCATATTGTCTTGTTTAGTCAAATTTGATTGCGTAACAGAAACAATTACTTCGTTTCAGACAACAAACAGTTCTCAAAAGGTTAATATTAAGAATATAATAAACTTTATTTTACAAAACTATAACAACTCATCGCATCCCACCATTTATTCAATGTTTATCTCAATTACAACAGGGCTGTTTCTTTTACTTATAAGCTCTTGATTGATTGGTTGATTTGATTTGATAAAGCTTACAGGAAGTTCATTATTACGCTACGCCATACAAATTTTTTGTGCAAACATATGTTCCATAACAAACAAATAGTTGTATCTTAAAAGGTTTATTAAAAGTTCTGTTCTATGTTATAAATAGTTAATTATTTGTTTGTTAATTAATGTTTAATTTGCCTAAAACCACTTGTAAAAGCTTTAAAATATATATAAAAAATAAGTAATATTCAAATAAAAAAGAAAAACCTTTTTGAAAGGTAAAAAGATGAGTATAAAACACTTTATGAAAGATATCTTAAAATAATACAAAATTGGAAATAGTGAATGAATTGGTAGGATGAGGTGCCGTTCTCGTTATCTGATCACTGTTCAGAGTTGTGAGGTCTCTCCCCAAATAGTTGTCCCAGAGCCTCATATTAAAATATTAGTAAATAACCTTTTTTTTTAAAAAAATCAAGGAAAATTTAGATATCGTCTTCCTCTTCATTTCTCTCTTAAAATAATAATTATACGCCATTTTTCTAATGTTCTATATACAGATTAAATAGTACTTGATAAAGGAAGATTCTTAGAAAAAACTTTTAAATGCAAATAATTCAAAATTATCACAAAATTTGTTTTCAAAGAGCTGAACACAAATTATTCAACTTCACTATATTCAGAAACAAAATAAATCATCAATATTGCTTAATCATGATAGTTTCGACACACTATATAGCACTTTATACAGCATTTTTTATTTATATATAGCACAAAACTATTTTAAGAAAAACTTTATACAGAGAACTTGGTACAATTTATATAACTGAATTACAACCAGAAAATTTTTTATCGGATCATTAAAATTATTTAAACATGCATGCCTCATCATATTTGATTATACTTCATACAGGAAATGCTCTCAAATAATTCCTTTATCAAGCATAATTTAAAATTATTAAAACTGAAATATTTTTCTTCCAATTATCTGCACAGAAATAACACTATTTCAGAAAGTTCAAACAGGAAATATTTTATTCGAAATAAGCAATATTCTTGAAGTCTTTATCTTTCTTTTTATTTCATGTAAGTTAAAAAACATACGACCAAAAGTTATCAGCAACTGAAACAATGTATAAAACTGAAGTATCTCTTAGCCTCTCTATCCATCATTCCAAACATAACCGTCGTCTCGTTTTCTTCCCTAAAGTAACACAATACCTTTCAACTTGCTTAGCTCAGAAGTCTCGCTTTTTTCTCTTTCTACACAGCTTATTAGTGTCAAAAGTTCTAGAAATCTCTTGATCAGAACTTTACTACTGTGGCCAATTTTCCAATTGAGAATCCCTTCGGTATTATTTAGACGAATACTATACACAATCACTGACTTTTGCTGCTGTTGCTTTTTTTTTCTTGCTCTCCTTTTGATTGCTTTCTCGTTTCTCTTTCTTCACTTTTACTTCGATAACAACTGCTTCGGCGACAAAAAACGACAGTTTTTTTTTTTTTTTTTTTTCGTTTTACTTTTACAGATGTTACTCTCCTAGTCATGTTTTTTTCTCTTCTTTCTACAAAAGATTGACTGGTTTTGAAGAGATTAATACTTCTAAAATATAGAAATAAGTCGAGATGCCTATTAATGTTAGTTCCTGAAAAATAATGCAGTTTTGGAAAAGATACAAAATGTTATTTTGGCAAAAATATTTATTTAGTGAATATTAATAAAATTTTCGTTGAATAATACTGCACATAGCACTTTAAGTTTCATTAGCACGTTCACTGTCACTGACGCCCTTTCACTTACGCTGCGATTCATACCTACTGTTTAATTATTATTTTGAACCACAGGTGAGTCAAATAGCAGTTCTTTCTCTATACATTTAAGTCAGTGACTGTCAGTCAATACCCTTGCTTCTCACATTTTCCTGTGGTACATGAAATGCACTCAACTTGGTAATTGGGTTTATTGGTGATAAGAGTTTATTGTGCATTGATATATTGAACATAAGATAACGATATTTAAAAAAAGATCTGCTGTAACAATTGGCATTTTGAATTAAAATTATGTTTCGTTACAAAAAGCCAATAGCTAAATTGAATCCAAATAAATTTTAATTCATAAATATATGGATATTTTAAGGTCGGTTTAAATACATATATTGGTAAGATATATGCGTATCTAGAGGGATATCATTACCAACCGTTTGTTTGTTCATTTTGCGAAGTTTAATGGCTCAATTATCATATTTGGCAATGCTGCACCAAAAAAATGTCGTTACAAACTAATACCTGACAATAATAGACTTATTTCAAGAACTCTTATGAAAGGGGTCTCAATTTTCTTATTATATGTGCTTATATACTATTTTTTTAATTAATAGGAGCACTGTGGTATATTTTAGTGAAAAATTGGAGTTTAAATTGCTAATAGACATCACTTTTGCGAAACTGGGAAAAGGATGCCACTGTGTTATGAAATACCTGCATACAAGTACAAATAATTATATATAATTGCATGTAGTATGTGAAACAATAATGTTAGATAAAAGAGTACATAAGTAAGAACTAAAGAATTGAGATTATGGATAATGCTAAGGATTGTCTACGAAGCGTTAATCCCAGACAAGAATTTATAGCGTCAAATACATTTGAGTATTGATTGCAACGTACTCGTCAACTTTTGTATGAAATTAAAGTTAGATCTTTTAAATTTGTTAGGGAAAGCAAAGGCACAGCAATACAGTACATAATCTATTACGCTATGTTTAAGAAATATATCATATGCATTTAGATTCAAAAAACATGTATATAAATGTACGTGTGAAAATTCAAACATAATTAGACAAAAACAAAATAAAAACTGAAGTAGAAAAGAAAAATATCTGAAAACATATAAATAAAAGGCTAAAAGGGGAGAAAAAATATAAAACATTGGTGAAAATAATGATTTAAGTTGTAATTCAAGAAACTCTGTGAAAATTAATAATAAAGATGGGAATAAAATGTAAAATAAAATCCGAAACAAGGGGATCAACTCATTAATTGCTCATCAAGCAGTGAAATCAATATGGATGGCAAAAGTAATTATAGCAATTTCTATAAGCAGAATCAAACAATTAAATGAAATACTGTCTTCACCTCAAGCGCTATAGCAGGTTACAGCAGTGTAAAGGAGTGAAAAAAGCGAGCAAAACGAAAATATATAATAGAAATAATTTAACCATTTACGCTCGATAGACGACTCTCTGCTGGCACGATTTTCTCTACGGCAACTTGAATGGCGAGTGAAAGGCGGCAATCTTTGTTTATGCTAGGTGGTTACTTCCAATTGATTGTAACACGGAATTAATCCGTGAATGGGTTCCAAAACTATTTTTCTTTCGTAGGAAGAGTAAAAAGGTGTATCCGAACGGAAATAAGATAAAATTAATAGAAATGGAAAATTCCTCGAAGACTGTCGTTCTGGCAATTTCTCTTATGTTTCTTATACTTTCGTCGAGTGGGAACAGTTTTTTTATGTACTGATTTTGTTTGAAGTCAGGTAAAACACACGAAATAATCTACTATGCCCGGATAAACCAAGAATGCTCCTTGATCACTGTTTCCTAAAAATATTATACGAAAATAAAATTCAGAACTTAATCCTATAAAATGATATTCTTAAAGATGTAAATATGGAAAAACTATTAAAATATAAAATTTTCTTAAGTTTATTTGTATATAACATTTTATAATATCTGTATGACACTCCTCCTATATGCGAAAATGGTCTAGAGTTGTTATCTCGTCTGATCAAGAAGTGGTCGAGTGCAGAGGGTTAAAAGAAAAGTGGATAGCAGACCAAGATAAGTCAAGCATGCAAATATTAACGGTATAAAATAAAGATAATGTGTATCACAAAAGAATAATGTAAAGGACATGGATGTCTTTTCGTGTGTGAACATATTGATAGTAATACATTACGAATCATAGCGTTGTTGGTTCTAAAATATATTGAAAGAAAAAACTACTCTCGATAGAAACCTAAAATAAATAACTGAATAAAAGGATAACATTTTTCGAACTTCCATATCATCTCTTCAATATTTTTGACATTTTTATCTGATTCCCTTCCGAGCGGTATGGATGATGGAGAAACCATCTTCTTCAGCAAGAAATATAGACCAAAAATCGAAAAAGCCAGAAGGCGTGAAACCAACGTTTTGTGAATACAAAAATTAGGAAATCATATTTCTTGTGAAGTTCGGGAACTCCATTTGTTCACTCTGGGTACTTCCTCAATGGTACCTTTTTTTGTATTACGTAGTTTATTTTTTTATTTTTTCTCTCACTCTTCAACGTGGTGTGGCGGTCGTGAATGGCATAAGCAAGAACATTCGCTATGCACAACCTGAAGTCCGAATGCTGTTCTTATCCCGAGCTTTCTCTTGCACCGTGAAACAAATAATTTAGAAGTATCACGTCCGACGATTATCCTTTAATGTCTACTAAAGGATCAGTTCGAGGTATTTATGTCATTTTTTACATCCTTAGTAGAGTGTTTGTAGATTTTCTGGAGAATTCTGCCGTTTGATTCAGGAGATTTTAGAACCATCTAGTAGCCACTATGATTTTGAATAAATATCAAACAGCCAAACATCTTCTGAATATTACTATCCTTTTCTTGATATCCGCTTTATTCTTTTACGTTGCTTTTTTCAGTCAAAAGACCATTGGATGAATATTTGTCCAAAACACGCGTCAAAACGAAATAGATTTTCAATAATTTTGTTAACGACCATGGTAGATTTTAACAGTTTATCAATGCTAAATTTCACCGAATTTAAAAATGTAATCGAAATAATTTAAAGTGGGTTTCCGCTATTTAAATGCAGTGCACTTTGCAAGCAATGTTTCCATTACTAACAGTGACGACTTGTAGCAATTCAAAAAATACTTTGAGTCGAATTAGCATTTTTTAGTCCTAAGCCGAGAAATACATTCGAAACTGCCATGCCCCACTAAAGAGAGGAAGGTTGACTACAGGTGCGATTGTTTCTAGTGAGATCAAGGTTCAAATACCAGCATTATTATGACCGAGTCCTAGCCATGAGACCCCACACAACACTATACAGAGGTTTGTTTAGCTTAGTTTAGTTTTATTGTCCCATTTTTAGACAGCCCTAGAGCTATTTTGGGAAGGAACTCGTAATTTTGAACAGGGATTAGATGACGAGAAGGACACCTGAACAGGAGGCTCCAATTAAAAACTTCCACACCACACCATCCTGAGAACTTTTTCCCCTGATAGATTTAATACGTGCCAGACCTGCTTACTCGACGGTTCTTAGGTGGAATCGGGTTTCAAACCTGAAGCCGAAATTTTACCATCAGGCCAACTCGGCCCCACTTTATCTGAGAAAACTACAGGATAAGCCATACCAGCAGGACATAACAGTAAAAACTGTATAATATTACGAAAATTGCAATTTTAAATAGATACAGAAGGTATTTAAAGTGTCTTCTCTTCTGAATTAAAAAAAAATATTTCAGTGTTTTTTTGTTTTTGTTTATAGTTTCAAAGACTCTAAAAATTTGATTTATTGCTTAAAAATCTATGGATATTAGTTTAATCACTCTTAACTATATATGAAACTAACAATTATCACATAACGTATGTTTCAAATTGTGTTCGTGCAAGCCAGTTTATGTTGTCTTGAAGACTACAAAAGTTCAGATTTTTATTCTAAGTATCCTGCTCATGAGGCGTATCGTGCTTCGTATTAAGTATAGAAATCAAGCTTGCACTTAGATCCCTTTTCCTTGGTGCCAAATTTTGGCAAAGAATATTAATTTTATTAAAACATACCGAATTTCATTTATTTCAAGGCCTTGCGTATCTTAAGTATTGTGTTTACATGGATGTGAATGGACAGAATAATATATGGTCAAACCTTTGATAGATTTTGTTCAAAATTTGTTACGGATCAAAAGAATTTCACTAAATTTTATCTAGTTTACTTTTCCGTAGTTATTTCTAGTTTCTAGTTCCGTAGTTTTTATTTAGTTGCGTTTCCGTTTATTCATGTTCACTTGAACATGAATAAACATGGAGACGAATTTCCTGTTAATAGTTTCCTTTCATATTTGATTAATGTCTACAAATTTGATATAAAGGTCTAGTGCAAAATTTTGATCATCTAATTCAAAACGTGTTCAGCTAATGTCACAGATATAGCTTCAAAAATGTGTTTTTCGGCTTGAAAAGTAGAGATTCGTCAAATCTCGTCGTCGAATTTTTCGACGATTGCAGTACTTTTCTTTGTAAATTTCGAGTGCAAAAAAAAAGATAAAACTCTTCCAGGAAATAACAGATTTTAATTTATGATCCTTCACTACCTCTTAAAATACTCCCAGTAAAATCTCTCTAAACTCCATTTATCGCGATTTTAAATTTAGAAAACTTGATGCATAAGCATCGAAACTTGGAACTGAAATGCTTATGATAAAGAACTTTTCTTTTTAAATCTGCATTCTTCCACGGACTCCCAGCACAATTTTATATGTGCTCTTTCAGTGTTAACCAAGCTTAAAAAGATAAATTATTCGATAGTGTCAATGCCAATAACCTAAATTAAGAATGAGGTGTTATTTACGACTTCTTGGGAAAGTTTCGACTTTCACCCTTGGCTCGTTCTTTCCTTCCTTTTTACTGTGATGATGCATTGTGAAACCCTCTTTAACTAGCTGCGGTTAAAATTTGACAGCAAAATTAACGTTGGATTTTTCCCACTATTGGCACTTAGAAACATCTCATACATCGAAATGAAAAAAGTGCTCCTGTGTATTCTATGTGTTTCTTATTTTGATTTCTCTAACTTTGCATTTTGAAAGAAATTAAAAATTCGGTTTCTATAAGACTCATTCCTATTTAACATTTTCTTTATTCTGAGTAAAACCTCTGATGGGGTACTTTGAATCTATCGATCAAATTTTCAGAATGAACTAATGAAAAAATAACTGCTTTTGTTTACTTTTTTCTATAACAATCCTTAGTAATTCCTATTCTTGAATTTGAGATGTTGAATTTTGTTTCTTAGAGTTTTAGGATGAACTTAACAGTCACTGATAGAAAAAAGAATTTTTAGGATAATAAATCAAAAGTGCTCCTTACAAAATGTTAAAACCTAAGGAGTTTTTAAAAATATGCTTTTACTAGTATATGAAGAAGTAAAAAATATTTTTAATCAAATGTCTGGAGGTCAAAGGTCATAAAAGCATGTAGCGCTTATGTAGAAGCACTAATTGCAATGAAGTTTTAATCACATTCATAAAATATTTAGCTTCATAATCAATATTTAGGAATTAGCTTTTGACATTCATCGTGGTCGAATTTCCTTATCATACTGTTTTCAGTACCTAGAAATTTTCAGAGATTTCACCATTTTTTCATTGAATTCTAGAGTTTCGAGGGTAGTATCGAGAAGAAACATACAAATAAAAACAAAAAGCATCGATATAAATACAAAACAACAAATAAAATATTGTTAAATACCCAAAAAAACAGGGGAAAAGATAAATAGCGAAGAGTGCGAAACAGAAAGAAAAATATATACATATAAAGAAGATTATAAATAAAAAATGCTTGAATATGTATTTTTACCTTTTGCATTCTAATTTAAAATTGATCTATAGTTCCGTATTTTATTATAATAATATAAGTGTTCTTTAAAATTCTCTTAATAATAACGTGCTTGGGAACAATTTTACTTCTTTTCCTATATTTAGATATTCTCTCATACCTAAAAAAATTTAGCATACTTCTTTTTCATTTTGTTTTTCCTTTTCTTCAAACACATTTCGTCGTTGTAATTCACTCGAAATCTTGCAATGTATTTTCTAAAATTCCATACTAAATAATGCGTCTCTTTTTTAATCAATAAATAGAATTAAGCGAATAATTGATAACCAAGTACTGAAAATGCTATACAACTACACCATCGTCGTGGACACATAATTGCAGAACTTCAAAAGTAACTTTGAATGTCCATGTTCAGAAGTAAATATAAATTCCACAAATATAAAATAGGTCAAATTATATGAAAGTGCGTGACGTGTGTAGTTTCTTTGTTCAGATATTCACATTTAAATAAGCACTGGTGTTTTTCAAATAAAATTTAACTATTCTGAACCAAAAATTGACCTAGACAATAGACTGAAAATCTGCATTCCATTAACCCTTTTAAACACATGTCCATAAATTAAAGATAAAGCAAGTTCAGGAAAAGAAAGAGTTAGGAGCCAAACAAATGCTACTTACTTGTAAAGCCTATTTATTAAACAAAAAGTAAAAAGCAAAAAAAAGATGCTATATGTATGATATCATTAATAAAAATTGAGATATTTTCTCCCTGAACCAAATTACAAAAAAAAAAATCTATTTACAAAAACCAATATTACATGGTTTGTAGGACTGTTAATAAATAAGAAGTCTCCCAGACGATGCAATACAATTCGTACAACGCTTAGGCAAGCTGGGTATCAAATTATCGACCTGACCTTGGGGAATATAAAAACATTCATCAAGCAGTGCTCTCCGAATTTCCAGTAGACTTGTAGGAGGTGGTTGACGGGCTGCAACTCGTCGGCCAAGCATGTCCCATACATACTCTATCGGATTCAAATCCAGTGAGAATGCTGGACAGTCCAAACGGGTTATATCCTCCAATCGAAGGCATTCGTTTACAATGTTTACACTGTGAGGACGGAAGTTATCATCCATAAACACGAATTCTGCACCCAAGGCGCCCAGAAACAAACCTACTTGTTGTTCTAGAATGACGTCCCGATAGATTTGGCCTGTCATGGTTACAATTTGAACATACTGGTCAGTTTTGGAACCCAGAATGATTCCTCCCCAAAGGATCAATTCTGCACCACCGTAACAGTATCGTTTAATGATATTCTCTTGGTCGTAACGGGTACCTGGAATTCTCTATATGAAAGTCCGGCGAGAATCAGACTGTAAGTCAAACCTGGACTCGTAGGAAAACACACAAACCCACTGTTGCGGTGTAAGTAATGCATACTGTCTACTGCAGGCTAACCACAGGCGACAGTGAGTTGAAGTAAGTGAAACACATCTGATAAACCTACGAGCATATGAACCTATCTGCCCTAAGCGTTTATATAGGGTCTGCCTTGAAACTGTCGTACCAATGACTGAAAAGAGCTGACGAGGCAGGTCTCATGCTGTGCTCCGTCTGTTTATTTTGGCAGTAACTGCCAAATATCGACCTTCATTCAGCGTTGTAACTCGGGGGTGACCTGTGCTGTAACGTCTGCTCACACTACCATCATCTTGGAATCGTTGCCAAAGCCTGGAGATGACACTCTGGGCGATTCGAAGTTCATCGGATACTTCCAGCTGGGTACGTCCACATTCCAGACAACCAATAATTCTGCCAAGTAAAAAAATCATCCAAATGCTTCCTTTGTGTCACAACTATACGACCATTGCGCTGACTAATAACGTGCTAGGGAACAATTTTACTTCTTTGCCTGAATTCCTTATGCATCATTCCCTTACACTCTCGTCATTGTGACGTACTATCTTTGTCATCTGGTGACTTCTTTCAATTTCCATCTGATTCTTGAAGATGTGCGTAGTCATTTTACTAGTGATATGTGTATTTTAGAGTCCGCTTTTGGAGTGACTCTAAGTTATCCTTAATATATGCACATTAATATGTTTAAAAATTCGTGCTAATCATATTATGATCAGTTCTTTCAAGGTCTACAGCTCTTGATCATCTTGTTTTCTTTTAAGTGTACTCAAATAATTGTTAGAGCATGTCCCAAAACATTGAAATGGTAAATATTTACAGATTTATTTTATCCATTACGAAACATGCAAAATTACAAAATTTCAATAAATGGTTGCAGAAGAATCCTTTTTATTCAAATCCTCTATCCGTATATACATATATAAATAGAAATATCAATGATGTTACAACTTTGAAACCTTGAAATAAGCTTCAAATCAAAAGACTATTCAAAACAAGATAACAAATTGTGTCTGTGATTCCTTTGATACTGGATGGGTTTATTATTTCTGAAAAAATTTTAAATCTATGCTTTGAGGAAAATGGTAATTTTAAAAAACGGCTCCTCTTTTGAAGTTATTTAATCAAAATAGCAGCAACACAGCTACAATTCTTCGACAATTCCAGAAAAAGAAAACGTTGGACATGAACAAATAAGGGATCGTGGCGTTCAGAAAACGGTTAAAAATTTTCAGACAACAGGTTGACCCGACCTTCTTGGCAGGGGAATAATACATTAGTAGTGATAAAGATATAGCTACGACTACCATGCATTAAGCAAAATTTTCGCCATATGATAACGCAAGCTTACCAGCTATTACAAATGAAATCTGCATGTCGATTTCCACATTGAGAAAGTTTTTGCGTTACTATCCATATAATATTCAGATAATGTAATATTTAATACAGGACGATACAGAAAGCTGTCTAACATTTGCACTGCATTTTCTTGTACGAATGATTGTGGATGATTCTTGACACTGAAATATTCTATGGGACGAATAAGCATATTTTCCTTTAAACGAACAAGTGAGCACACAAAACGGTCGAATTTGAGCTAAAGGGAATCCTAATGTTTAGTAATTCTGTGTTTAATAAAAGCGGCAATGGTATAAAAAGTGTGTCAAATCAATTGCAAATAGAAGTTGGTTGTCATATTCATAAAGAACTAAAGATTTTTTACTATGAACTTATTTACAATGCAAAAAGGCATTCATTGCCACCTGCAAAAATTCAAGAAAAAAAATGAGAACCCAGAAAAAGAAAAAAATTTCCAATGCATGAATAAAGAAGCTTAACTTATAAATGAGCAAATTTTAGACTGTTTTATGAAGTGGAAATACTTTTTTATATTAACTGTATACTTAAAACTCATTTTTCTCTAACTAATTGTTTCGATAAAAGTTGCAAACTATTAACATGATATCTCCAGAGTTAATTCCTATTTTTTAATGAAATTTTTAGGAAATGTACTTTATACTATTGTCAATGAAATTAACTAAAGGTTTTGATGTACAGTAAATATTTTTTACTTAGCCTTTTTTGTAGAAAATAGTAGAAAATGTAAGAATAACGTCTGCATTCCAACATAAAAATCTTCATAATATTTTTGCATTTTAATTAATATCTTAGATTTTAGTTCATTTTGAACACAATTTGTTATATATGTTACTTGTAAAGAAAATTTTAATTACTGTAGTAGAATTTTGTGTAAATGTTAACCATTTTGGTTAAATTTTGCTAAAATTTACATCAAATTTGTCAATTTAAAAAAATGGAACAGTCACAATTTTTTTGAGTTTTATTGCTTTTATACTCTGACTAATACACACCAATTCAAGTTTGAAGAATAGCCTTTTAAAAAAAAATGATCTCGAACATAGGCAGTAACCGACGTTAGTAGGCATGTTAATTTCTCATTTAAGGTAATACCAAGGAATTTAGTCTAACACTGCTGCCTTAGAAGAATCTCTAATGCAAATTTCAGGGTGCCAATGGAACCACGGATTCTACAGAAGTAAACTCAAGACTGTTGTATGTTTTTTTGGCACTTTAGACTGCATTATGAATCATATTAACAAATTTTTCAAAAAATACTTCTGTTTTAATGTTTTTTTCTTAGGGTGGCAGTTTTAATTTGTTTTAAGGCATCATAATTAGAAGTTGAATTATAGCGACGAAAATAATTCCAAACTCTATGTATTATTTTTGTTAGCTTCCGCATGCACATCGTGCCAACCACAACCTCCAATACTTAGGGTTTTAGTTATAACAACGTCCCGATTTAAAACAACACTTGGGCTATTTTTAGACAGACTTCGTAATTCTGAACCACCGTCAGATGACAAGGACAAAACCTGAGCTGACACCCCTTCCCCAGGCTTCCATACCATACCAACGGGGGACATTTGATCCTGACTGATTTAACGTGCATCAGCCCCGCTTACAAGCGATTCTTCGGTGGAATTGTGTCTCGAACCTGAAACTCTCCTGTTCCGAAGTCGAGATCTTACCACCAGGCCACCGCATTCCTTTCAAAGTTTAGGGAATTTCCACGACATTTAAGTTGTCAGTATCCATTGTGTTAGGATTTCAATAACTGTATCAATGTTATTTATTTAGACTACACCCGGTTTTAATTCTGAATAAAAGCTTAAGTTGCCAAATAGATTTGTAGGAAAGGTCTATGAGGTACTACAAAGGAATAGTCAAATTGTTTCAATAAAACAGGAAAGTAGTCAATAATAAAGGTTCTCGTCCATTGTAAAAGCCTATTTATTTTATTAAAATTAAAGGAACACATACCACCACGTTCACTGCTTGAAATATTTTATTTATGTAATGAAGTATGTTACAATTGTCATTTAAAATACACAAATGGCATAAAACAAGATTTTTAAGTTTGAGGCCTCGTGAATTTATATCACTAATCACTACTGTTCCTAACAATTGTGCATATTCAAATTTCCTAAAATTACAAAAAGCAGCTGTGAGTGGATCTATATCCAGTTCTAGTTCTTAGGTGGCAGATATATGGTCTTCCACTAACCAATTGACGTTTTGTCGTTGTGGCACTACTGTAAGTGACGATTAGCACTAATATCCAAGGCAAGTGTCTTGGGAATTGCGGCTCTATCATGAATGTTTTATTTCTGAAAGGGTCTCCTAACTGTAATTATTGACACTTTAGAATCTAGAGGCTGGCTCAGCTCTGCAGTCACTTTAGCTGTCGTTATTATATTTTTAGACATTGTAATCCGCTTCAACACCTGTCGGTCTTTTTCACTCAGCCTCTGTTTACGTTTACCATTTTGTTTTGCCGAGCTTGTATTGTTGCATAGTCTGTAAGCCATCATGACTTTAGAAATTATACCTCTAAATGCCTAAAAGCTTAGATATTTCGGTAACATTTGCTCTATCTATTCGGGCTCCTACATTTGACTCCTTTGAAAGTCTGCGAGATACGATATTTTACGCTTTTGACAAAAACTCAAGACCTATGTGACTTTAGTAACACTTTATCACATACTGCCATGATAAATAGTACTTTTTATATGAAAAACAAGGTAGGTAGGATTATATTTTTGTGAATAGAGAATATAATGAATTGTATGTGACGACGCGAATTCTTAAATCAACTTTTATTCACAAGTTTTTCCATTATTTTGATACCAACCAATATCTTTATTATATATATATATATATATATATATATATATATATATAT
>JAPMOQ010019132.1:5318382-5337612 GCA_026543055.1 Argiope trifasciata
TATATATATATATATATATATATATATATATATATATATCAAATTAATCTTGCAAAGTTTACAAATTCTTTTTTTCCACTAGGAACTTACACTCAACATTTGTGCATATTAAAATAGTGCCCTTCACTACTTATGGCCAAACGGAAAATATAATCCTATATCGTTGTCAGTATTGTTACATATATACTAATATTGGCACAGGTATATATAAAGCCATATACCATGTACATCCTCATTTAGATTCTATGTGTTCTCTTAGATATTTTGATTTAATTTTAAAATTGTTTATAACAAATTTCTTTCGTCATTTATTTAAGAAATAAATTAATTAGCCAAATATTTCAAATAAAATATGAGCAATTAGATATTCAGTTTTTCTTTTAAATATTCCATTAAAGGGAAAATCCATGAAATTATGAAAATTTACTTCATTTGTAAAAACATTAATAGCAAGTTAATTATATGTTTAAAATTTTGTATTAATGCTTTTTATTTTTAAACCGATATCTATAGAAAAAAGACAATTACTTTCAATGGCTTAAAAAGGTACACCACTTATGCAATTTTAGTTTATAACAATTTGCACTAATTTGATGTTCTTTCCAAGCAGCTCCTACTCCAGATACGAATCATTAGTTCTCTCCAGAGACAAGAAGAATCATCCTCAATCATTCTGACGCTTTTCTAAATAGAAAAATCAAGATATCTGAATCTTAGAGAGATCAGGAGGCCAGCTTTGATTAAGTATCTTCTCGTACATACCTTTCACTTGGAGCTTTTGCAAGAGCCCAGCGCTTTAAATTCGCGTTAAAAGATATTAATCTTAGTTCATCAAAATTTATGCGAAAAGAACGGTATAGGCGTTGATAATTTAGCGTGTCTTGAAATTCCTTTCATGTTTGGCAAGTTCTGGTCCATAATTGATGAAGTACCTTGTCCATCAAAGCAGACTTTAAATGCTTAAGGCAATGAGCTCAACTCAAAAGTTGCCAACTCTGTTTAGAAATGAATTAGCTGTCAAAATCTTTTTACCCCACGAAACGAGATTTTCCCTTGAGACTTCTAAATTCTTTTTCTAAGAGCTCTAACCTCCCACCATATTTCGCACCGTAATTGAATAGATAGGCTATTTCATGTCTTAGCCCTTACCATCCCTCTTTTTACATTTTAGAGCTACGGCAAGACCATTTTCCGTCGGCTTTTTAAAAGAACGTACAAGAGAAGGAGAAGTTAAAAACAACAAAGAAAAAAACTCGACTCTGTGGCGGGGAGGGAAACATCTGCTTCATTTCCGTTAAGTGGGCAGTGAAGATTATTGATAATGAATTATGAACAAGGAGATGCTATTATTTTCGAAAGGCTAGGTATATGCGATTTAACTTAGAGTTGCTGCTACTGCTTTTGTTTTTACTTAAAGGACGCCCTACCCTCCCTAGTGGGAGAGAAAGTGATTTCTGATTTATTACAAGTTTAATGGAATAACCCACTACACAGCCACCCTTTTGTTTTTACCTTTGCGGTGCCTCAAAGACAAAAATGTGTGCGCGCGCTCCCTAGAAATTAGTTCGGAGGAGAAAAAGAGTGCGTTGCTCCTATAAAAAAAGGAGGAATGTGAAGGAGAGAAAGAGGAAAAAGTTAAGCAGCAAAATTTGATGGATGTTTGCTTAATACTAACATCGTGATATGCCTAGGCAGAAAATGGAAGGATCCATCATGTTGTGATTTATGGTACTACTGATCGCTCAGTACAACTCTGGTGATTCAGAAATGCATTTATTTATCAAGACTGATGTATATTTATATACAATACTTATTTTCCTCCATATATATTTTTTTATTATATTCCCCAACTTTTTCTTTCCTCGTCTTTTTCTAACTTGATGGTTTTAACCTGGGATAAGCGATGACGTATTTTAAGTTCAAACTCAGGTGAAAGAGGACGAAGAGTCTTTAAAAAAACTCTCTGGGAAGTAAAGCGAAAGTGGGGCAGCTATATAAATTTCATGGATGGGGCGATTATTTAAATTGTTTGCAACAAAAATGGGTGCTTTCTTGAAATATGAATTAATATGACTTATTTTTAAAAACGTTGTTTCAAACAAACGACTTCACGCTTTTGCAAAAACTCGCTTAAATTCTGCATCAAGCCAAATATGATTAATGATGCTTCTCTTTGGTACTCTCTAACCTTCTTCAGATTGTTAAATATTTTTGAACACTCATAATTTATGCTCAGAAATTCAATACTAATTGCAAGTAATTTCTTTCGTTACTTATTTTATTTCATCCCCTGAAAATTATACGTTGTCTAAAAAGTATTTCTTTACCTCAAGAACCAGTTTGGAAGTACTATGTTCGAACATTGAATTACAGCATTTTTACATTTTTAAAAAATCAAGTTACTCAGATATGTTATAATTCTATACAAAAATTACATCTAATAAACAAATATCTGAATATTCGATGGATTTTCAATTGAATCTAAATAACTAAGATTTCGTTAAACAGAAGATGATCTCTAATGCCAAAAGACTGTCTAAAGTTGATTGCCCTATCCCAAACCATTTTTATAAATATTTTGTTCTAAAAAGTAATCTATATTTGATCATTGTTTCGATAAGCTTACACATGGTCCTTTGCTGTTTGCAAAAGTCCAATATCATCAAGTAATGCCTGCTTGGTGGTATTGCTCTTTGGCGGCCTCATCAAGTTTCCCAAATGGCAAGATTTGGCTAGGTCGGGGTATTGCTTGCGTAATAATAAGCTTGCACAAACAGCTGTTTAAAGCTATCGGATGATAGTTCGGTGGGTTCTTTGTGCCTTTTCCTTTTCAAGAAGACAGATTATAATTGCATATAGCAAGAACGAAGGAATGCATTAGTCTACCAGATTCTTTTATAAAGATGTAGTAAATTTTTGCACTATCAGGTGTTAAATTTTGTATAGAAGTAGCTAGTTTATTTATCTCTGGAGATGATTTACACATAGTCGTGGGTAAAAAGTATCATCTTCAATGATCAATTATAAAAAGGTATTGTTCGAAAAGAATTAACCAACTTTTAAACATTTTATATATTGAAAATTTTATAAGAGACCATCTATACATAAAATAAGAACAAGCTTCAGAATTTCTATCGGAAAAACATTTTCTCATTCAATTTTGAAAGTTCTTTCTGTAAATCAAATTTCATCTGTTTTATTTTGTTTCATTTCTTTCAAAATAATAAGCCAACAAAATTTTGACCTAATATTAAAATAAAATTTTAAACTTCTGTTCACGTCAATAACTATTTTTTTAAGATATATTTTCATAACCAAAGGAATTCTTAAGATATTTTACACCTTTTGCACACATTTTTCTATAAAAAGTAATTTTTACAATGTGAAAAAATTAGAAACATAAATTGAAAAATTTTATACGGTAGAATGTTTTGGTTTGGAATATATTGAAAGATAGAGTCATTTTATGAGTAAATGCTAAATTTTAGTTCATACTTTTAGTTTTTCGTTACATTAAGTTTCTTATATTGCCTTTAAAATGTAGCATTTAGAGGCTAACCCCCAAACTTCAAAATGTCTACAACATTTTATTTAGTATTCAAATGCTACTGATCATACGTTTCATGAATCTAATCTCATTCCCCACGTTTTTGTAGGAGTAAAATAATTTGTTTGGTGCCAATAATATGAAAAAAAAAGATTTCCATTGCCGTAATGTTTAATTAATATTCGTTTAAATATGAGATATAATCTGTCATTGTCACAGGCTAGAATTTTTACTCATAGATCCTATCATATCAATTATAGAAAAAGAAATTAATGGTATAGTTTAACTTGGGAGTTTTTTTTTTTCGGTATAAGAACCATTATCGGCCAAACTTTTGGTGAATTTAAATAAAATGGTTGGAAAATAAAAATAATTAATTACATTCCCATTATATATCTAAGAAACTCAGATTTTAAAAAAGTGAAGAGCATGCCTTTTCAAGCAATTGCTTCTTGAGCTGATGGTTGTTTGTAGTAATTAAAAGACAGCTTCAAATAGTCCCTATGATCAACTTTACAGACTTAATAGGTATGAAGTGATGAAAATCCTGTGGGACTTTTGTCTACGCAGCTAAAGAGTGTGATGAGAAAGATAAACCTATCTGCGAAACTCATTGCCATGTTAAAGCATGGAATCACTCTTCAGCATTCAAAAATCAAAAAAAATGTAAAATAACTTATGAAAAATTGTCTTAAATAAGGTTCCAAAGAACAAGATTAAGATTAACGATCAATTATATTTAAGATAGAGGAATAAATCAGTTATAGAGATTCCAGACTACAAAGATATGCAGATAAATATCAATTATATTCAAGCTACACACATGATACTGACATCCAAACAGATTTAGATTCAAAATTGCATTTCAATGAAAATAACCAATCTTATTTGATAAAAGGAAAAACCTTTTATCCATACTCTAAAGAAAAAAATTGAGATTAAAAAAATCCTTTGTAATTATTTAAATAGGTATAAGCAATAATTTAGTTTTAGGTATAAGCAATAAGTCTTTTCTTCCATGATAATGCTGATGAATCTTCCAGTGAATTTTTGAATTAAGCTCGTAATAAGAGTTTTAATCTAATAAATGGTGATTCCAACT
Organism: Argiope trifasciata; assembly: GCA_026543055.1. Taxonomy (NCBI): domain Eukaryota; kingdom Metazoa; phylum Arthropoda; class Arachnida; order Araneae; family Araneidae; genus Argiope; species Argiope trifasciata. The sequence goes on from JAPMOQ010019132.1 coordinate 5,323,032, forward strand.
GCCGAAGACTATAAAGAAAGGAAACTAATTGAATTTTAATCTCTAAATGCATTGAACATATGTAAAAATAAAAATTAGCCAACATTTGTCTCAGGATTTCTCAAAACAGATTTCCCAGATTTCATTGATTTTCTTTTCAGTAATTCATAAAATGAAACAGAATAGCCGAGGGGGGAGGTCATAATTCCTTTAGTAGCCCGGATATATCTACTTCCTAACTAATGCCATAAGACAATAATGAATATTAAAGGGAAAAGGTGTAATTCTAAGAATAAACTTTAAATAGCTTTAAAAGACACACTGAACATTTGATGTTACAGATGAATCTGATTAATAATACCGAAAATTTAGATGACTATTTTACGGAACTTTTAAGGGTCACCGCCTCTGTATTAGAGAAATGCAAGGTCGAAAGTACCCGCAGCTAAGAAAGACTGTAAGCCGATTTGAATAAAACTATTTCTGGCTGCCTCAGGCTGCGAATCCGTGTTTAAAAAAAGCAAGGCTCGGAATGACGATCTTATATTTAGCGTCCAGTCTAAATATAAAATTGTAAATCCGAGCCAGGCTTAGATTTGCATAATTCCTTACATATTTATAATAATATTCGAGGGAAATGAGGCAGCACCAAGCTCTATTTGTACCTATCAACACATAATGATAATAGAAACGTTAAAGCGATGAAAGTGTCTAGTGGATGCTGTGGAAAACATTGGTCAAAGTGTGTTGATCATTTTGAACCACGGTCAGATGACGAAGACGACACATAAGCTGGCACCTCCCTCTCCTCTTCCAGAGGGAGGACGTTTGACCTGAAGAGTTTAACGTGCAACAGATCCACTTACTGGACGGTTCTTCGGTGGAATCGGGTCTCGAACCTGAAACCCTCCGTTGTTAAGCAGAGACCTTGCCACCAGGTAACCGCAGTCCTCCATTTCTTCCCTCAAATACGCTACACATATTTTCAACACAATGGAGATCTGAAAAATATCCAGACTGAAAGATAAATGGAAAAGTTGACTTGTCTAATGTTAGATGTCAATGTTTTTCAACCCATAAAAGTCGATGTTTTCGTTTTCTTGAGGAGATCGATGGCACTCTTATTGGTGATTGGCTATGAAATCTATCCAAATGAGAACACAAATATGAGTTGCGATGATTCATAATTGAAATATTGCTTTACATTTTCTGAGATTATGAACAAAAAATGATTTCCTTTAAAAATTTAGAGTTGGGTAAACAAAAAAGAATTGTTGTAACTTGGGAAATGTCGCAAAAAGGTTTCATTCTGTGATCATGTGATTATAAAACAAATGTCTAGATAATTTAGTCAAACGGAAAAATTGTAACAACCAGTACATTCACTTTACAATGATTCAGAATCTAAAAAAGCCCTAAATTTAAGACAATTTTATTTTATCTCCCACCAGTGGTATGCAATTTATTGTGAGTTACAACTCTGAACTTAATATTGTAACTCAAATTTGTTCAAAACTCTTTATTTAAAAAAGTAACATGTTAGTTTCACTTCAACAGTCTTCACTTGCTCCTGAAAGCTGGTTATTTCTCTTTCCAACCATCTAGTAGAATTCGTTTTTATAAGATAAACAAGTACGAGCCTCCCATGTGTTAATTACATGAATAATGTAACGAAGGTTTAACCTCGTCATAGGAACTCAAAGAGCCGAATTATCAAATGAGGCCTGCAAGAAGCCAAATTTAATTGAGACAGCTGCTTGTAGTAAATAAATACCATGTTTTTATATAAAAACTAAAAATTGAAATTTTAAATATGCAAAAAATATTCATTCGGTAGAAAAGTGTTCTTCTAAAAATTTATAAAAGACCTTCATTTTAGTACTTCCATCATATCTAGTAAAGCAAATCTGTTTTCTTTTAATTGAGTAAATACTGCGAATCGGCTAAAGGGTTTGGATTGGATTGATTGGATTTTTATTGCACAAAAGTCAAATTTGATCCTTCTGAATCAAGAATAAGTTTTAGCTACATTTTATAATAGAAATAATTCAAAATTGAGCAAACATTATTGGTTTGCTATCAAAGTTAATCTACATTACGATTTATGCTATAATCAATTTTTACAAAAAGACCAGTTGAAAAAAAAATCTTAACTTAGAATGCAATATTATAGTTATTAAAACTTTTTTAAATCTCGCTTTGCAATATGTATCTTATTTGTAAAAATACGATATATAATAAAATAAAATTAATTGTTCTCAAATGTCTTTTTCTTTTTGGCCCAAGAATCAGCAATGCCATCTGTAAGAATAGCAAGATAACTTCATGGTTAGTAGGACTAGTAGGAATTCCGATGGTAATAAAATCCAGTATTAGATCTTTCACCGAGAAGTCTTGAGTTCCAGCAGTTCAAACTTTCTACTCTATTGTCTTATGTGAACTTAATTCATACAGATTACTCGGTATGATAATCAGTTTTAAATATATATTTTTAAATATTTTTACTATATTTATAATTCTGAATTTAATTCAATGTAACTTAGGAAACAAATTATTTTTACACAGGAGTATAAATTCAAATTTTTTAACTGCACAAAAATTCTTCTTTCCAGAATTTTTGGAAACCAAGAATTACAACAAGTTGCCCACAACAGTAAAGGTTATTTTCCTTTAAAAGATTCTACGGACACAACAATAGTTTAATTATACTAAAAGTTTTTTTAAATAAAGGAATTTATAACTAGGATTACCACATAAAAAAACTAAATTAGATAAAATAAAATGTTATATTAATAGGATTGATTTTTAGGAAGAAAGAGCCAGAATCGGCTATGCTGTGCCAAGTTAGGAACAGGATATGGCTTTTCAAAGACTGCAACGCTTGCCCTACAACAGCTAGTTCCCAAAGACTACTAGTCGATAAACAGGAGAGGGTTAATCTTCGATAGCCAGACTTACGTAGAGATATAGACTAAAGGTAACTCAACGGAATCTTACGATTCTATTTTCGTTTTCATGGGTTGCCATGCACAGCAAACACGTGAGTTTAGTGTATAAAAGTAACCGAAAACAAATTGTCAAATCAAATTGAAAAGAACCAAATACAAAACTCAAAAGAGAAGAGAAAACAGATTAAAAAATATATAAGAATCCATTACCCATCTTTACTTATTGACAATAAACCGCATTGTAGAAGAAATATCTGGATATCTTGGGATTCGCACTCTCGTACCCGCCCAAAAAGTCAGCTATTGAGGGATCATTCTATATGAAGATACATTTTTGGAACTTGTTAAATAATATTTGAATATTATATCTTTTTCATATAAAAGCGTATTAAAGGTTTGAAATAACTAGAAACCACAAACTTTTTGAAATAACCAAAAATCACACAAAAAAGATTCATATTCCATTGAAAAAACAGTAGCAAAATATTCACTTAAAAATTTTTATTTGTGTAACAAAACGTTGTTAGTTTTACACTTGAATTTAAAGATCTAAATTAGTATTTTCAAGTCGGAAAGTCATTTGGAAATGCTGAAGTCAAAATAATTAGATATTTCATCTGATAAAACAAAACGAGTTTTTCAATGATAAATATGATTTGTAACATATTATTTTAAATCATTCATCGTGATTTAAAGTTGAATTTTGATGGAGAAAGAACATGCACTTTTGCTTTGAACAATACTGTAGAACACGTCAGCACACTACTTACAATGACTATTCCGTTATCTTTCGTAGAAATTTGGCAGGGGGGGGGGATTTATCATATCATTTGGTGTAATATGATTGTACATATGATTATTTGTTTGTTGATGCACTTTCATATTCTGAACTTCTTAAAGAATATCCGAGTATTATTCCTGTCTCATACAAAGACAGAATAAATAGAGGTGTGAAAAAGATGTGAACATTTCGAAATGAATAAAAATGACAAAAAAATCATTCCCAATCTCTTCAAGAGACTATCGCAAAATATATATATATATATATATATATATTATTTACAAATTTCTAGGTATGTGAACTATCTTTGCTAGCTTTACATTATCATTTAGGAATCTAAATTACATTCCTAAATCTGCAAGCCGAGCTCCTTGCATCTAAAAATGCTTAAATCAATAGAATCCGATTTCTCATTTAATGAAAGGAAGCGAGTATTTTAATGAAAGTAGTTACTATGATTTGTATGTATATTATTTTAAATCATTCACCACAATTGAGAATAAATTTAATCTTTATGGAAGAAGAAATATTACTTTTGTTTCGGATGATACCAAGCAAGATGCTCTTCCGCTGTTTGGAACGGCCAACTGAATATCTTTTCATAGATATGATAGACAAGAACACATCCTATATGGTGTTAAGTGATTGTATGTAAGTGGTGAACTACATGTTCAAACTTTTCATTCTAATTTGGGATTTGTATTTAAAGAATATAGAATAAATATTCCTGCTTCATTGAGATGGGAAGGTCAAGAAGGAAGAGAAAAGATTTAAGGCGTTTGAGATACCCAAACTACAAGCAAAGTCAGTCAAGAGTTCTTGAGGAAATAGTAGAAAAACGTTATTTAAATCATTAATATATCTGTGTATAACTGAAATTACTTCACGTTTAAAAATTCCCCAGTAGATTCTCAAAAACTTCATTTCTTGACCTAGTAGCTTTTATTAGTCTTATATCTGAAAACCAAATTTTTCGGTCTAAAAATGTTAAGCAATTTTTCCAAACTTTTAATTTAATAAAGTGAATTAAGTTTTTCTGTTAATTTGGTTACTACCATTTATGTGCATATTTATTTTTAACCATTTATCATGACTTAGAATTGAAACCATCTTTACGGTTTTCATGTTACTAGAACAGTGCCATTATTTTAGTAACTCAAAGTGTATTTTTCCAGAGAACAGAGTATCCTTCAAACAATAAATTATTTTTCTTTTTACAGCATTAATGAACATTTAATAATATGACAGAACATGGATAATGGTTCCTCTTTTGATAGTCCTGCCTCATACAATTGAAAAACAATATTTGTAAGCCATTTTTCAGTTTAATCAGCTAATAAATTAGGAGAAAAAAAGATTACTATAGTCTTTTTTCATATAATCCGGCAGACAAATCAATCATTATAAATTTTCAGAGAATTAAAGCTTGTGGCAATTTTAATACAAATAGTCTTGAAATGTTTTTCGCAAATTCTTAAAATACTTCATGAAGGATTAAAAATGAGGAAACTTTTTTCGCGTTTCTTTATTTGCTCGTCCCTCGATGGTAAGACAGGGGGTTCTCCAAAATACTTTAGCATCTTGTTTTCTTCTTGCTTCCAGTGGATAACCAAATACTCTATGCCCTGTGCATGGTGATCCATTAGCTCGGTCATGCACTGTGGTCGATTGATTACTCAATCGCTAACCAGCCACCTAAGTGGTTAGTAAGCTAGAGATCAAGAGAATGGATCACTTCTTGAATATGGCGTTAGAAAAAGTCACGGTGTACAGAGGTAACACCAAGATTATAGGTTCTGCCCAACATTAAAATAAACGCTGAAGCTGGAAATATCCAGGAGTCTTCATCTTGTTGGACTCCGTAGTGAGTGATGACTTCCGAACCTGAATCTCAACCAAAGTCACATGGGCGAAAAGATCCTGACTCCACCTTCTGTAAAGATTTGTCTTGAGTTGGCATAAAATGATTCACCTTCTATAAAAAGAAACAATTCTATGTATTTTATTATTCAACTAATATCGAGTAATAAACTGGATAATTGTTACTACTTAAAATAGTTGCATAATTAAAATCGACAAAAAACACTTACATGTGATTATTTGCTGGTCAAAGTGGAATCCACAAAGAAAGCTAAATAAATATTAAAATTAGAGGGATTTTCGACCATTCTTACTTCTGTTAATCCCCATACCCCACTGAGCTCGTCTAAAGGTTTTATATGATGTGATGAACTTTTCAGTGATTTTTAGAGGCAATTGCCAATGAAATAAAAAAAGGTTTAAATAAGGTTTCATTTCTCCTGGCGATTTTTAATTTGTAGCACTGTGAATAAAGTTGAAAAAGAATTATCCTACTAAAACAGATACTACTATCACCGGAGCAGAAAGGATATTAAAACATTATTCCAATGTTTGATAATGTCTGCTGTTAAATCTATAGTTTAATTTACACCACTAAGCACCGTTGAAAACACAAAACTTTTTTTCGCAATTACACCTTAATCTATGCATGTTCTCCCCCCGAAAAACACAAACATTTGCATTGTCTGCAATCAGCCGCAGAAAATGATTTCTTCCAATTAGGAAGGCAAAACACTTGAATACAATATATTCTAAGATTTAGAGGACCTAATATTGTTTGGCTCTAAGGCTGTCTCCATCTAAATCTCAAAACTGTGAAAGACGCTATTCTCACATTATCCCATTGAAGCATAAATAGGTACCATTGTTACTTCTTTTTCTTCTACAAGTTTTTTGCTTTACCCTATAAATCGAAAAGATTCATTTTCATTTCATAGCTTTGGTGAAGTTGTTTACATCTTGACTTTTAATGTCTTTAATGTGATTATGGTTTTAAAAGCGTAAAATTCCAGATCCCAGACTTTTAAAGAAATCAAAATACAGGAGATGGACTAGATGGAGCAACTGTTACCAAAAGATAAAAGCTTTTAGAGGTACGATGTCAAAAGTCATGATAGTGTACCTGAAACAGAGCAGCAAGACGAACTCGGCAACGCAAATCAGTGGTCGGAAGGAGAGACTGAGGGAAAGAAGCCGATAGACATTTAATTGGATTACAGTTCCTAAAGAAAACAACGGCAACCAAAGTGACCACAGAACTCAGTCAGCTTATCAAATCAACACTGGAAAAAATAAGTATTAATATTTACATTTAAGAGGCAAAGCAACAATTCCCTAGTCATTTGTCACAGATATGAATGCCAAACGCCATAACCCAAAACCTGGTCCATTCGTAAGTGGAAGACAGTTATATGGCTAAACGAATCATCTTGTACATTTTCCTCACAATAGGATGGATACGCGTTTGGAGGATGTCTGAACAAGCATACGATTGCGCTTATTTCCTTCAGCTGTCAGGCAATGAGATCGATTCTACCATGGCATTTACAGTCATATCGTGGTTTTCAACTGTCTCAATCGTAACCATGAAAGAAAGGCTCATCCTAAAATGTAAACTTTATTTCCTGTAGGAAGTGGAGTTTTCAGGATTATAATACTTCGATTTATACAGTGAGGCATGGCTAGTCGCAGGTGATGATCACGAGGTGGAAGTGAAAAATCTACGAACTTTGACCTATATAGTCCCCGACCTCGTATAGTCAAACGGTTATATTTTATTTCAGAGCAATCAATCCGGAATCACTATCCTTAATCACCATCTTTCCAACGAAATTTCACAATACTTCCATGAATATTGGTACAATATTCTTCTTGGGCCGTTGTGGCCCGGTGGTAAAGTCTCGGCTTCAGAACCGGAGGGTTTCAGGCTCGAGACTCGATTCCACCGAAGAACCGTCGTGTGAGGGGGTCTCTAGCACGTTAAATCTGTCAGGCCAAATCTCCTCCCACTGGTGTGGCATGGTGTGGAGAGGGGGGTGTCAGTTCAGGTGTCGTCCTAGTCATTTGACCATGGTTCAAAATTACAAGGTTCGTCCCAAAATAGCCATCGTGTTGCTTTAAACGGGACATTAATATAACTAAACTAAACTAAACAATATTCTTCTTAATTCTTTTCAGCTTTCGTAAGATTCGATTCCCGGAAACTCCAATTTCTATTGCGACTATTTGATTTCAATTCTTGTAAGAATTATAATTTTCTGAGATAATAAGTTCCAACACTGCTCGTTTCATCAATCCGATTACATTTCGAAATCAATGCTCAGATTGAAAGATGACAGTTTCTATGTCACCATCGTATTTGCAAATTAATTCTACAAAATAAATGTGAATCAAGAGTTTAATTCAGATGTTTTCTTTTTTTTTTAAATTAAATAATGAAAGAAAATTATATTGATAGTTATAAATAATCGAACGAATTACGTAGTGACTGACATAAAATAAAATTTATCTTTTAAGAGTAAAAAATTGAAACTCAGTTAACAGAAGCTCATTTATTGGAAAGAATTCGGAATCGATTATCAAAATCTGGCCACCAGAGGCTCTGCATCATGTTTATAAGATGACAAAGGCAATTTATTTCATAAAATGTTTTTACTTAGACGTTTTCAGTTAGATGTGTTATTCGGCTATAAAAGTGTCTGAAGTGAATAACATTTGTTTCTTGTGATTGTAAATATTAAAGTATGTTTGGAGAGTTCATTGGTAGTCGTTGTCCCTTTACATATATTTAAAATATGGAAACAACCAAGAGTATTTTTTCATTTTCTTTAGAAAAATTTTGCTATCAACATTTAAAGAAATAATAGAGAATTCTCAAAATTTGATAAAAATGTTACTGCATTTACAAGCACAGAATTTGATACATGTAAATTTTATTACTAAAAGAAAATGTATTACTCCTTATGATGCCCCCCCCTAGTGTTGGGGAACAATTTCAAAACTATTTTTTTACTTGAGAATGGTTTTTTATCAAAATATCCTTTGGTTTTACACAGACGGTACATTTTTATGGTTTATTTTTTTAACGAGATTTTCAGATTCTTCAGATTTTATCGTTTTTGGAAATTTCTGTAATTCTTAAACATTTTTTGTGGGGGTGCAGGGCATAGATCACAAAACCACCCATTCATAAAGCTATCAAAGAAATCTATCTTACCTAACACTTCCAAACTTTATGGTTTTCGTCAGCAGCTCATCACTATTTAAGAACCATACTGCACCTTTCTCGTTCAAAGGCAAAATGTTGCACCGAGTAGCTTATGATTTCCTTAATTGTTCTTCTGAAGTACAGCCGTATCTCGGAAAATTAGTTCACGATACATGGTGCAAGAAAAATCCCTGGTGTATTTAACATTTATTATATTTTTTTCCGTATTTCAGGAGTAAATTTCTGCTATCCAAATGTTCCACTTGAAAAAGGTGTAATATTAAAGTTACTGGTTCAAAGTACTATAACCATAGCTGTGATATTTACCCTTTCTTAATTGAATCTAAATTGCTCGAAAAAATTTCTTCAGCTTTGTGACGATTTTTTACCATGATAGCATAGAGATATAATTAAATCAAAGGTACAGAGAGGAATGGCCATCTGCGTTTAAAGTATTAAATTCTTGTATTATTATTTTTAAAATATACTTCCTAAGGTGAAAAATGAACTTGAATAGCTCAGTGAAACCAATGTAAACGCTTTCTTATTTTCTACCCCGTTGGTGTGGAGAGGAGGGTGCCTGTTCAGGTGTCGTCCTCGTCATCTGACAGTGGTTCAAAATTAAGAGGTCCGTCCCAAAATAGACCTCATGTTGCTTTAAAAACGGGACGTTAATATAACTAAACTAAACTTCTCATTTTCTATATTTATAAATTCTTACTTTCCAATTATTATACTTACACACGTTTGTGTACTGCTTTGTGCTTAGAAAGCTTCTATTTTATACTGTCACATGGTTTATTTTCCAAAATGAAATACTCACTTTTTCTGTAAAATATAGACTAAGCTGTCATTGATTTAAAAAATGAAAAGAAAAACAAATGTACAAAATGCAGTGCCGTTTTAAGTTAATAGAATTCTTTTTACGTGACAAGTTTGACAAATCAATAAAATCTTTAATACATTTAAAAAAAGAAAAAAATCATGTCAAAGAATTTCATATTTTACTGATTATTATACAGAATTTATTACATTTAATTCCTGTGGATACAAGCTTTATTGCAATGCATAGAATAATTTTCTATGTATACATAAATCAAAGCTATAATTTATTTTATAAGAAAGATACAACCGTTTTACGATTTGTTTTTTTAATTTTCAGGCGGGAGGGAGGGGGGAGTAAGAATGGAATCTCTCCAAGAGGGATCATTCCGGTTGTCAATTCCTGAAAGTCAAAGGAAAATTTTATAGAAGTTTAAAATCGTCATAAATTTTTTCTTCTACTGCATCTTACTGAAATGGATTAATAATGACCATTATTACTTTAAAGGAAAAAATGATAAAAGAATTTATTGGTATAAGTCCCTGTCGAGTTCAAAGAATTCTACGAATCTTAATAGAGAGTCTACCCAGGGAAGCGAATAAGAAAATTAATTTGATTTTGCTTAGATAAATAATTTAAATGTCGCTACAATAAATGCTAGTATTTGCAATAGTTATTAGAAGGGCATGATTAACAGATTACATAGAGCAACCAACAGTTTACCACAGAGCAAAGTTACCAAAGTCAACTTTAAAATGAAAACTAATGCAATGTATTATGATATAGTATCAATAGAAATAATTCGCTTTGGTGGATGATCTATTTTCTTTCTTAATACATATCTTGAATTTATACAAATAAACCAAATTTAGGATACAAACAACGAAGTTCGCTTAAATAATAAATACTGATTCAAAAGCAGCGTAATGAAACGTTTAATTTTTCGCAATACACCAAGTCTACAAAACACAGATTATTGCAGCTAACTATAACTTCACAAACATTTAAAGATTTAAACTGAAATAATATTTATCAGCAAACCTATTATGAAAAACAAATGCTTATAAAATATTTTTCATTCAGAAACAAAAGTTTAAATTAGTCATATCTCAAAATTAATTTTACATTTGTGACTTATCGGAACGACGATGAATAATATGTCTTCTTTATGCTTCAAATATCCCCCACCCACCTCATATTTAGAGTAATAAAAATTAGTTACATTATCAAATCCCAAGTTGCATGTTTTAGAAAACGGATATTTGATGCTTTTGAAAAGCTTGTGGTGCCATCTGTTTTTTGATTTGTGAGTTATTTTTGAAATAATCCTTTTTGTACTTTTAATCTTGTGTTTCTGAATTACTTATTTCAAATTAATCATTTTACCTTAAAAACAATGAATCAGGTTTGAGTGAAAGAGTACAACTATTAAGAATTGGTATTTATATAAATAATTCAAAATTTCATAAAGATTAAATGTTTTCTTTCAAGCAATTTATTCACACTTTTTAAGATAAGGTGCCTTTTTATTCGTGCCACCATTCAGTTTTAAAGTTGCTCACTTATCTTATGCAAACGTAATTCTGTGTGCATTGTAAAATTAAAATATAAGCTCACCTCAAATAAATTAAATTATTTCATTCTGTTAATATTTAGATATGAGCAAAGTTAAGATTTTTTGGCTTCATTAATACTTCACACTATAATGTTTTCCTTATTTTATTCCTTAACTCTATAATTTCTTGATCTATGCACTCACTATCAAGGATAAAGGTTAAGAAAATTCCATTTCACTTTGTGATTTATATACAAGATGTCAAATTCCCGTCAATTTAAAATCTTTTAATGACGGGACCAAACATTTCTTTCTTCACTTATTTGGTCATAGATATTGACAACAAAATCAACCTTTCTCAATAGCACAAATTTCAATAATCAAAACATCCTCATTTTTCCATTATTTTATCAAACATTTCTTTAATTTCCTTTGTAATGAAATTCATGAATTCAACAGTCTTTTAGCGCATATACAAACATGTACACAGTATTTTTTATTTGTAATATCCCCAGATCTGAAAAAATAAAACTCTATAAAGCTGTATCAAATGCTTTACAAATGGTATCTGAATATTCCTTTCACCTAATTTTTTTTCATTGAGTCCTGCAGCAAACTAAGAGTTCTCCCTACAGTTTTTATAAGCTTACAATAAGAAACGCTCTGATTTTGCGTACAAAAATATTTGTTTAAACTGCTTCAATTCACCCCACCGTTCTAAAAGCATTTCTTCTCTATACATTAACACATAAAGAAGTCATTTACACTCTATCCTAAAACTACCTTCCAGAAGTAACCCTTCTATATTATTTTTTTTTTGACTTATTGCACTAGCATACCTACTTTCTTATTTCAAAATGGTGTATCATTGTCAAATTTTTATAGATAAGCAATGTTTGCTCAAAAATTATCAAATCATAATTCTTTCCCTTAAAAAAAGGGAGTCAAGATGATGAGGTTTAAGGCGTCTATGAAAGCCATATTAGTTCACATATTTGTAATTTTTAATGCCTACAGTAATTGCCAATCGACGGCAGACAGCCAACAATTTGAGGAATTCAAATGAGTGCTGCTGTATTTTGATTTTATAAATGATAAAAGCCTAAGCAGCTCTTCTGCATTCTTTTGAGGATGCTGGTGATTTACAAGTGAAAATGATCTGGGTCTATAAGCAAAAGCCAGAAATTAAATCAATTCAAGTCACGATCCTCACAGTAGAAGTATCAAATATCCGTCGAGGCAAAAAATTGACCCCATCAATATTCAAATCTTGGCTATCTTTCTTTAACTTCATCGTAACTACCATCACATGGCCCAACCATCAATGAGAAATACTGTCAGAAGGCTCTGCAATGCCTTTTTAATAATTATGCGAGATACAAAGATCGGATCTTGGGCAACGTACAATTGAGCGCTCCATTTCAAAAATATATTTGTTTTTTCCAATTTATAATTTCATAATTAAAAACATTACGCCTGTACTTGGTCAAGCTTTATACTCCTGAGATGGCTCCATAGTATTTCTAGCTTTTTCCACAAACTAATAATGGCAAGAGACGTAATATTAAATAAGAATCATACAGAAAGTAACAGATCAGAGGAGCACCATCATAAACGAAGCATTCTAATATTGCTTCGGAAAGCGGTCGATTCATTAGGATAAATGCTGGCAAACCAAAGGTAACACTTTAGAGAATATAAGTGCAAGATAATTCCATCAGTACGAATATTTATGGCTAGCAAAAAATCATCCAAATATACACATGAACTTTTTATCTCTGTGATAGATTAAACAAGGCTTTGTTTGTTTTTTCAAATAAGTGATATGCTTAGATGTCCGTCTCATTTTCATATTTAAAAAAGTTTACAGCAATCAAATGCTTCAGATTTCACAGTTCAATCAGAATTGCATTCTTTTACATGTTTGTCTTTCTAAGCTCGTAACCGTCAAATCCTGATAACAAATGACATAAATAAAGAATTTTTTTTAATTTTATTTAAAAAATGTTTAATATTATTAAAGAACCCTGTTAAATTCACAAAACTGCAGGAAGCTCTAAATTCTTAAAATTTAAACAGCTAACAGGTGCATTTTTCAATTCATGAAACTCTAATTTGAACCCTTATTCCTGTTTAAATAACTGTAAATCTAATCAATTTCTTGAGCCCAAAGGTAAAAAAATTACATTGTATGACATTCTCTTGTCCCATTCACAAGAAGCAGCATTTCCCGACAGCTGTGGTGTAGTGTGGAGAGGGGGGTGCCACTTTAGGTGTCGTCCTCGTCGTCTGACCGTGGTTCAAAATTACGAGGTCCGTCCCTAAATAGCCCTCGTGTTGCTGTAAACAGGACGTTAATATAACTAAACTAAACTAAACTTCCCGACAGCTGCTCACGACATGTAACATCCTCCATTGTTAAAAGCCACCAAATTTCGAGAGTGGGGGATCTTCTTATCATCGACAGTACGCATCTGGTCATTAGACCACACGTGAAGTTCATTGTGGGGAAGAAACCTGTAGCAAAAAGGAAAGAAATGTCCAACATCTGGATGCCGATTGGTCCCGAACGAATATCGTTGACAAGTGTTCCAGAGCGGTTGCTAGGACGTGTCATTGATGGACAGTCCCACGCCACGAAAAGAGGCCGCGGTGGCCTGGCGGTAAGGACTCGGCTTCGGAACCAGTGGGTTACAAGTTCGAAGCCCGATTAAATCGAAGAACCTTCGTGTAAGTGAGTTTGGTGCACGCTAAATCTATCGGGTCAAAAGTCCTCTTTCTGGTGTGGTGTGCTATATTGGAGAGAGGGTGTCAGGCTAAGGTGTCATCCTCGTCATCTGACCGCGGTTCAAAATTTCGAGGTCCGTCCCAAAATAAGCTTAGTGTTGCTTCAAAAAGGGACATTAATATAACTAAACTAAAACCCACACCACGAAAGACTCCACTAAAACCCACACCACAAAAAAGTGAAATTTTGGGTGAACGATTGGCCGATGGAAAGCTGACGTGGGCGGATGGAAATTGAGGAGGCGGAGTTTTGACCGAGATAAAGAGCGGGTTTTGCTTTGAAGAAAAAAAAAAACACTTTTTTTGGATCGCGAACTGAGCCTTTTGACGCTCCACCCTGGTAGCCGTGCTGACTAACATCCTTGTGTTAGTGTTTTATTTTGTTAATTATCCGAATCAATGGAGAACTTTTTCCACGAACTCTTTCACGATAGACCTTCAAATGTTGTGTAAATAGCAAATATTTAACCTAGATTGGAACTAGCTGTTCTATTGTAAATAAACAAATTACCTAAAATTCTACTCTCCTATGTAATGAATCAAGATCAAGTCATTACAATTGCAATATGCAGAATTCAAAGCAATTTAAAATCTTAAAAATTGTGTGTGTGTGTGTGTGTGTGTGTGTGTGTGTGTGTGT
>JAPMOQ010019132.1:5337712-5367641 GCA_026543055.1 Argiope trifasciata
TGTGTGTGTGTGTGTGTGTGTGTGTGTGTGTGTGTGTGTGTGTGTATTCTTAGACCCATAATGAAAGATTATTTCTTACCTTACTGAATATTTCCGAAAGCATTTGCAATTGCATTCTTTTAAGCAGTAGTGAAAAAAAATTTAAATGCTCTATTTTAAAAAATATATTGTGAGAAAGAAAAAGAACTAATATTGTGAGAAAGAAAAAGAGAAGAAAACCTGATATGAGAATGAAGTAGCTGTTCTGATACAGAACCTATCAAAAGCATACTATTTATAGAGTTAAAAGTCAGAAATGTGCATTTCTGTGGTTATTAATATTTGAAGAAAAAAACAATTCCAATAATTATGACTACTTTTAAAGATATTCAGAAAATTACGAAAAAGCTCTTGTTAAGAAAATAAGATAAGTTCCTGTTAAGATAATTAAGAATAAGTTCCAAATTTTCAAGTAAAAAAAAATTACTGAAGTTTAACATAATAAACCGTTTTTCCACCAAACACATGAATCTATGATCAAGTAAAGACCTTAAATTCTTGCCTCACTCTTTTTAAAAATTCATAGTTTACTGAATCTAAAATAACTTTATAACTGATTTCTGAATAATCAAAACAGCTGTTTACAAAATTTGATATTTCGATGTTTAAATTTCACAAGTAATTTAAGCTAATAAATAAGAAACTTTAATTCTACAGATTTTCATTTGCCAGTTAGAAAAAGCCACTTTTTCCGTTAAATGTCTTTATTTAAACTGCTCTGTTATAGAAATTAGAATTAATAGATCAGTTGTGGATCAACTGAATATATTACAGTGAAAAGGCAAATTGAGTCGAAAATCGCAAATAGATGGCGCCACGTATGGTTCATAAGTTTATCTAACCTTATCAAATATCGTGGAGAAAATAACGGTATAAAACAAACTAAGCTTCTTCGATCTTGAATAAAGCATTAAGAAAGTAAAATACACAATTTTTATTAGAAAATTTTCCGAATATTTTTCCTGAAATTTAAGTGGAATATGTTTTGACTCCAAACTTTCCTGAACATTAAAGTAATATTAAATGTTAAAAAAATGTTTTATAGAAAGTAATGAGAAGATATTAAAATATAAAATTGCAGGATAAAATATTTAAGATAATTGTTTTTTCTTCCCAAACAAAAAAGCATTATTAATCTGTTTTTCGATTTCATGATCATTTTTAGCGTCAACCAGCATTTTATCACATTGTAATTTCAGTGTAATATTTTTTAACTTAAATTATTCGTATAAGAGTCATTCTCGGTTTCAAGAAAACTGATAAAGAATGCACATTTCAAAGTTTAACGTCATTTTTCTATCACATCCATATTACTCATACATTCGTATAAAATACTTTTTATAATCATGACATATGTCAAATCTCCCCAAACAATCTGAGATTTCCTTGCTATTCGATCTGTTAGAATGCCTTTGAAGGGGATTTGAGGGGAGGATTGGTACGATTTCCATTTCAACCTGTGATGTGAAGGACACTGGCAGCGAAAGTGTGGGAATGAAAGAAGTTTACAGCCGAAATTTCACACCAACGTGAAGGTATTCCATCCACGACAATAGTTTCAAAGCACAAAAATTAATTTGGTGGCAATCCCATTTCAATCCAATCCCCACAACATATCAAATTCATCTTATATGTTTTGTATTTTAAAGAGAAGTCATTCTACTGTAAAATAATTGGAATAATAACACTTGTAGTGATCGTTCCAATTCTCGGAGAAAGCGCACTAATGCATGAAGTATGTTTCATTGTTAATCATAAAATGGCCTTGAGGCGCATCATAAACAGTAATCCCGCCTCGCAATGAGGACAGAGCAAAACAAGCAGAAAGCTCCCAGCGACAAGGCTTGCGATGTTGCTCCTTATGGAATAAAGATGCATTTTTCATATAAAACGGAGTGTGATTACCTCCAAAACCTTAAATGGAGTCTGATCACGACAAATAATATTATGGATTAATCAATCCTCCTAACACTATTTCTCTGATTTTGAGGGATTTCGATAATACGTGACCACAGGAACCGAATTATTTACAGGGCCATCCTAGGTAAAATCTATTGATGACAAAAGAGAAATATGAACCCAGCTTGTATGAAATTTTAACTTTATGCTTATTTTCTAATATATGTTATATAATTTAAAGGCAGCTCCTGGAAAAACAATTCAATTTATGACCTTCCTGAATTTGAGAAATTCAGGGAGGTCATCAGTAGCATTTCAAGCTACAGAGAATTCGTTTGGTTTTAAAATTTGTGTCACGAATAGCTGTCTCATAGTATTTTATATAATTACTCGTTTCCTTTCTCGAGTAATTCGTTACGAAAACGAGCAAGACGTTTTTTGATTTTGCTACTGGACAAATATGCGTTTATAACCTGAGTTACTACAAGGCTACTACTAATTATATTTAAGCTAATGTTCAAGCTTTTAATAATGGTTCACTTTCAGACACATTTTTTAATCAAATAGAAAACTTATCAAGCTAATAAATAAAGAACTTGTCTTGCACTTTGGTTAAAGTAACTGTGTAGAAATTAACACTCATTCATCATAAGAGATCCAATTTTTTAAAATAAACAAATATAATGAATATACGATTCACCAGACGATGGTAGACAATATTTTTGACATCGGACCTTGTGTTTGTGAGGTATATTTGTGTTCAGGAAAATAAAGGAAACTCTAGTCTGTAAAAATACTAAATGGGAAAATATTTCATCAAGATTTTCTTCTGATGTTCCGACATGAATTTCCTTGTCAGGGTTTGCAAAGATCAACGACTTAGAAATCTGCAGAGTACAATATTGAAAGTGATCGTAATCGCCTTGGATAGCCCAAAACATTTTAAAAACCAATAAACTGGTCGCGTATAAAACAATGTATAAAATGTTTAATCACATCAACTAACTTTCACTTGAAGAAATCAAAGAAAGCAATTAAGATAATCTCTCAAAACATCTCAATTAAACTTCTCGAGAAAATCTATCCATCTTGGATAGATACATGATAATGATACATGTCAATCATCCAACGCTTTTTTCATTTTCTCAAAAAATTAGAAATATTTCTGAATCCGAATGGATAAAACAAAATACCAAGAATTAAGATTCCATATAAAAGCCAAAGGCTTAAATATTGAGATGAAATCAACAGCATAAATCAGAATCCAAGAACATTTTTAAATATACTATGTGAATTTTTGAGTTACACTAATCCAAATTCAAGACTTAACACCATATTCCTGTAATACGATTGTAACATTTGTGCCCCAAAACAGCAAATGAACTTTTGCTAATCGTTTCTCGGACCTACTGAAAAGCAAGAAGTACATTCAACTAGAATTTCCTGGCATAGAATCACCTCTCAAGAACAGTTTTGAAATTAGAAACTGAAAAAAGTATTAAGTAGAACTAAGAATTCTACTCTAGGTACAGATACTATTCCAACTAGTTAAAAAAATTAAATTTCTGATATACTTCAAATTATCATGGACTTATTCCAAAATCAGCCTGACTAGGTAACCCTTTTGGAACAATGGAAACATTCTTTGATTATCACAATACCGGAACCAAATATACACAAGGCTAAAATTCTTTTGTCCGATTACCCCTCCTTCTGTAAAATTTTTGAATACATCTTCTCTCACAGATTAAATCATGACTTGGTTTGTAACATATCTGCATAGTAATATAAGTGGCTTTATTCTTTTTGTAACAATCAAATTTGCAATATATAACATTCACACAAAAATCACATGTTATTTTAATCACATATAAATTATCACAGGCTTGTTGAATTCAACATAAAAAGATTAACTAATGAGCTTATGCCTGAATTCAGATGCATCTTGGAACAAAATGCGTAAAGTCGCAAGAATTACAGTCTATCACTAAAAAATTAGTTAACTTTATCAAATATAATTCTATATCAATAATTTAAGTCAGTTTCAGTGTATTAGTAGACAATATTAAAAATAACTCAAAGAAATCAAAATTCTCAGTCAGAATCCCCAATATTTTGAATTTTACGCATTCTCAATTAGCCATTATAAAATGTTAATGATTTGAAAAATAAGTTTTCTGCAGCTAAATTATTAAAATCGTAAATTTGATTTATTGTGATAGGACAACATAACAAATCATGCTTAATAGGGAAATCATCTAAAATAATCGAATTATATTACCTGTATCAACAACCAGTATTCCAAACTATCAGTTAACAATTATGAAAGTAATGAATATGTTAAGCTTTCAATGGTAGATTTATAATGAACTTATATCTGAAGTAAAACTGAAATATATGCATTTGAAATTTACAAATACTTTGAAATTCAATTCCAATATTGATGTACGTACACTGGATTTAAAAAAAGTTATGTAAAAGAAAGATTGTGAAACCCAATTTTCTCTCAACCACGATGAAGAAATTTCATCACAAAATTTTAAAATATTCCTAATGTACATCACACTGATATTTGGCGGCTGCTTTTTAACTAATTGCAGACCATTATCGTCAAATTAACCTACACAGCAGGAGAGCCATTTATCCAATCTAGGATAAGTTCACTGAAATTGGATACGAGATACAGCCGCATTCAAAATAATGTTATCTGAACACAGCTAAGCAATAATGAACAAACTCCATGAGTTCGAATTGTTAGGTATAACTTTTCCTTAAAATGTATTATTTCATCATTAGAAGTCTTGTGTAATGGATTGTAGATTCCATTTTGCCTCTAAAATATACCTAATTATAGTCTTTGATAAATATCAGGCTATATCTAAAATGGCTGTCAAACATGTGAGTACATCTTTAAAACATGTTTACTTACTCTCTACAATATGCGCTTCAAAATAGCCAAGGCACATCAGTTGATTCCTATCCTGAACAAAATCTAAACTATTATCGAAAAAGAAAAGAAAAAAATTATTTCAAAATTTCTTATTACATAATATATTTCTAATAATTTCACGGGTATTTTAAAGTTAAAGAAGCTGACATTAATAAACAAAACAATAATTATAGATTAAGCATATAAATCTGCATATAAATAGCAAAAATTACTTACTTTGCATAAATGAGCAATAACCTCATTAGTTAGTAGACGTTCCAGAAATTCTTTGAAATTCGTTGAAGGAAGTTTTGCTAGAGAGGTTTAAAAGGAAACCAGAAATGTTAAGATTAAAATTTACGCAGTATCAGAAACAAAACCTGCGCATTATGGAAAGAATTAGTTTTCAAGCCGACGTCCTGGCATACGGGTAGCGTGTATTCCCCGTGATCTGGGTGTCTAGGGTTCGAGTCTTGGTTTAGACATGGTTGTTCTTCTATGTTCTATCTGTGAGTAGTGTGAATGTACCCCCGAAAAAAGGGGATGTGCAAGTGAATGTGAAGCATAAAGTAGCTAAGTCGTACTCTTGGTCCTAGTTGGCGCTATTGAAAGAACAAGAGACGGTAAACTTCGGCTTAAATCGCCAACAGTATCAGTCATCGGGCTTGTAAAGTGCCATAAGTAACAACGCATTAGTTTTCGAACTCCGAAACTGTTTAAAAGGCTGGTTGGAGGGAACGGAAGTTACAGATTTTGAAGGCTTGAAAAATCTAATGATCACGGATCAGATTAAAAGTCGCGCACCCAGTGAGGTAAAAGATCACTTTCTGAACGAATGGGGGAAGTTGGTGGATCTAGTAAAATTAGCAGGGAAAATAGATCAATGCGAATCGTTCACGAATAACCGCAAACCGAATAATCTTTTAATCCCCGAGTGGAAACCATTAGAAAGGGGTAGACCGACTTCGCCAATGAAGGAAATAAAAAATACACCCATTGGGAAATCCGAACCCCAGTACTGGAAAAAGTCTCCTACAAAAGGAAGTTGGAGAAAGGAAAATTTTGAACTCCGGACAGCACCAGAGTGTTATATTTGTCACTCCACTGAATAGTTAAGGTTGAATTGCCCACAATTAGAAAAACTAGACCTAAAGAGTTCGTAAATTGTACAGGGACGACAGGAAATGCGGAAGCCTTATTTGCTTCTCATATGAGTAAGGCTCTGGTGAACAATGTAGAGATGTCTATTCTGAAATATTAGGGGGCCACGATTGATTTATTGAGTGATAATTATGTCCGCGCCGAAAACTGTAAGGAGAAACTGTGTATGTAAAACAACCATTAGATGTAAATTTTACTTGTCTTCCTCTCGCAAAAGTAGAGCTTCTAAGTCCTGATTTTGGATGCATTATAACAAAAGCTGCCATCATTAACTCTAGCCTAAATGGTGGCGTTTATCTGTTAGGAACAGCACCGCGAACCTGATAGCAGAACAAAAGCAAACCACAAATTTGAATGCTTTCATTACGCATAGCGAGACCGCAAAACCAGACCAGCCCCCGAACGTCATTGTTGCGGTTGCGGTTGGTTGATGGAGTTTCTGGCTTAAGAACCATTTTTGATTAAACTGCGCCAAACATGTGGTGAGATTTAATCTTATTTTAAAGGTTTTAAAATTTTCTTTCTAAATTGCATCGTTTTCCTAGACCTGTCAACCTGTAAAATTTACAAAATGTAAGAGCATGCAAAAATAAAACTAAAAATAGCTTAAGAATCAAATCAAAAAGTAAAAGCCAGTCATTTTTTTAAAAAGTGAAAAGTTGAGGATGGGGTACTTAATGAATAATGTCCTTTAATTCGATGTGGGTAGAGTGAAAACAGTGAATTCGTTCATTGTTAAATTGTGGGCATTCCATTAAAATATGAAGAACTGTCAAAGGGCATTGACATACTGAACATCGGGGTGCGGGTTCCCCTAACAGCAAATGTTTATATGTCAGCCGTGTGTGGTCAATTCTTAATATATTAAGAGGCTCACTAGCCGACTTCTTACTAGATTAAGATTAGGTCGAGAAGCCGACAATTATGGTCAAGGATGTGTTGACTGAAATCTTTTAACCCTCCGGTGAAGAGGAAGTTTCTAACCTTTTGGGAATCGGGGAAGATTCATTGGTGGTATCATAAAGGGAATGCAAAACCTTGGGGCCTTGTTTCGGAAGGGAAAAGAAAGGAAGAATTGTCTTTTGTTGAACGAGATAACAGACCCGAACAAATAAGTCTTGTTATTAATGGAGGTAAGGAAACTCTCGAAGATGAATCAGAGGGTTTGGGAATTCCATATTCAATCTCTGATCCAAAGGTGCAGGATTTTGAAGCTATAAGGAGAGATACCAGACTTTGTCGGGAAACTGTGGATTATCTTGAGAAAAGAAGTTTTTCAATTAGTCATTCCGAGGGAGTTTCGAGAAGAAATTCTAGAGTTGTGTCATGAATATACTTCCTAGCAAATAATTCTCACTAAAAATAAGGATAGATTGTTTAGACATTATTTTTGGCCAAACGGCATAAAAGAAGTTGCAAATTACGAAAGATATTGTATTTCTATGCAAAAACATGTAACAACATCTGTGAAGTTTAATAACATTTAGTATTCGAATATGACAAAATCTTGGAAAGGTTTGGAAATTCACGTACGTCATTTAGCTAAAATTAAAGTTTTAATGTTTAATCAAATTCCATCTTTCCTAAAGAGCCTTTCTTTAAACACGCCATTTCTGGGCAATTTAGAGTGCAATTTTGTAACAATTGCTTGTTCGGATCCTGAAGTAGGGATTCCCCCATGGGTACTAAGATACCTTGAAAGATATGTAAAATTAAAAGTTAGTTCTGATTTGAAAATTGAATTAAAAAATGGGGAAGAGTTTGCCATGCCATATTTACCACATCTGAGACAAGTGGTATTGGCTGGCTTCAACTTTTTTACTTAAGCTGGGGAATCTCAAAGAAATAGAACCCGGAATTTATGCATTACTCGAAAAATTGACCAATATAAAGAGTTTGCGTTTAGAAAATGGAGGACATTTAGATGACATTGCGATTTATTCGCAGAAGTGGGAGGATCACTTGAAAAAAAAGGTCTTAAAACGTGTAGGCGAAGCAAATGTCCTTACTAAACCGTCGAAATTCAAATTTGCCCAAATTTATACTAAATATTTCGAACATATCGTTGTAGGGGGAGTACGAACAACAGCGGAATCAAAAATCAAGGCCGTCTTAGATTTACCAACTCCCACTACAAAAACCCAATTTAGAGCTTTTCTGAGTTTAGCGGGATATTACGTTCACTACGTAAAGAACTTTTCAGTAATTGCAGTCCTTTTAACAAATGTTTTAAAATGGAAAATTAAAAGAGAAAAAATTACTTGGACAGAGGAATATAATCAGACTTTTGAAGAGTTAAAACGTAGTCTGACCAAAAAGCCAATATTGTACGCTCCTGACTATAAAAAGGAATTTATCCTTCAAACAGTTGCTTCGGATGTCGGAATGAGAATCGTGATGTCCTAAAGGGATGAAGAACATCCCATTCTATATTTAAGTTAAAAACAATTGAATGCTGAAAGCAACTACTATACAACGGAAAGAGAATGTGTAGCCATTATTTAGGAGATAAAAAACTCAAATACTATTTAGATGGACAGGAATTTGTAACTGAAACTGGCCATAATCCTTTTGTCTGGTTGAATTCAAATTCCGGATCGAATGCGCATTTGATGTGATGGTTTTTGGAATTACAACCTTTCCAGTATAAGGTTAAGTACAAGGCAAGAAAAAAAATTTAATGCTGACGCTCTTAACCGCCGTGAAATTCGAACGGAGGTTTCAAATTGATTAAATTCTTTTGGGTTTGTTTCTTTGTTTTGTATCTTAGATTATATATTGTATTCATGAAGATAAAAAATTTTGAATGTTGTAATTATGCCTCTGTCAGTAGTATAAACAGGGTTATTGGAGAATATCAGAATTTTTTCTTTTTAAATCCAAGAAAAATATTTTCTGCAAGGTGCTGTAACCTTCCCCTGTCCTATTCACTATTAGCGGCATTTCCCGACAGCTGCTCACTACTAATTAACGCTTCCATTGTTAAACTCTGCCAGTTTTCGAGATGGGGAATCTCCTTCGCCAATTGCTCACATCTGGTCATTAAACCACACGTGAAGTTCATTATGGGGAAGGGAAATGTCGCTTCTTCGAAGGAAGGTGTCCAACATCTGGTAGCCGGGCTGTCTCTTTGTGAAGGCATATCACTGACACGTGTTCCAGAGCGGTCCATTGCTGGAGCGCGTCATTGATAGTCAGATATCACGCCCCGACGGCGCCAGAATTGAAGGAAACTGTTGCTGGAGGATTGGTCAATGGAAAGCTGACGTGAGCGAATGGAATTTGAGGGCGTGAACTTTGGACAGCAGAAAAGTGCCGATTGGTCTTGGAAGAAGAGAGACCTGTGGATATTACGGACTGTGATTTCGACTCTCCACCTTGATAGAAAATCTGGATAACACCCTATCAGCGTCTTGTGGTGCTTTTCTGGGAATTAATGGAGAACTCTCTCCCTTGATATTTTTTCACGATTGACTTCCAACCTACGAATGTTGTGGAAATAGCGAATATTTAACTTAGAACAAATGGTTATTCTGTAAAAATATAAGGCTGTAAATAAAGTATATATCTCATATATCACTCTCTCATTTAATCGGTTGCGATCAAGTCATTACACTATCTAATAAGATGACACCTTCTATTATGGGAATATGTTCTTATTCTTATTCAAACACAAATCCATTGAAAACTTGGCTTATTTATGTATATGAAATAATTATAATTGTTAGGATTTTTTTTGCTTACTACTATCAAAATTTAATAAATCTATGCACGTATGGCATTTGGGCTAAACAGTTTAGCGGTTAAGCAAGCAGATTGCTTTCCTAAAATCTGCTTTGCTACTAATGGTTTGTGTAGAAGGCAGAAAACCATTCACTAACTTTATTTTCCTTATTTTGCATGTTTCATTATTTATTATATTATTATTGATAGTAGTCCGGATTGTAAAACAAAAATAAAGGAAAAATCTACAACTTTAATAGTTATCTTTTTAAGTAACTTTGATGTTCATTCAAAATTCTTATCTTTTGTATTACTATTTGTCATACATTAAGTATTTATTTAGAAAATGGATTTTAAAAGATGGAGGTAAAAAATGTACTGATAAAATTAAACAAAACAGACAGTTTAAATTTTCTATATAACCAAATCTGATAAAGCAGGAAATGGATTTTAAAAAGTAGAGGTAAAATTCTATTGACGAAAATAAACAATACATGATGCATTTAGTTATGCATAAATGCTTTGTTACCAACTCACAGAATGTGTCCCATGTTAGAGCTCACAATGAGCTTTGTTTTGAGTCAACGTACTTACGAAGAATGAAATTTCTTTTTTACTAAATCGGAATATACAGCAGTAATTTTTAAAGCCCGTCAGTTTTACAAAAGCATTATAAAAATTTAATAATTTTAATTTTTATCTACTGTAATATTTAATACATCACAGCATAAATTTTATCCCCCCAAATTTTTGAAAGTCATGTTACATTTTCAGCAGTGCAATTTTTACTATGTCTATAGATTCGCTGACCTACAGCACAAAATACAGATGTAGTACATAAAAATAAAAAAAAAATTTAAAATATATTTCCCTCATTTCACTTCTACAGTTTTTGAAATTTGCATCAAATAACAAATAAATTGAAGGAAGGGAAGACAAAAGAATGATAGAAATTCCAACTGTTGCAGGTTATCTCTTTGTCTATTCATAAAACAAATCGATACAAAAGGAAGAAAATTGCACCGTGCATTATGGTACATCTACCTTATTATTTGATTTTGCATCATATTCCATCGGACAACCAATCTTAATTACTAAAAAGTGGTTTTTTGTTTTATCCAATTCTTCTAGTAAAAATAACTAAGTTTTAAAAATATATTTATTTCAATAAAACAAAAATTATTTCAATTAAATTATTTATTTCAATAAAATAGTATTTATTATAAATAATTTTGCTTCAATAAAAATTAAAATTCGTCATTGAAGGGGACGAAATTAGTTTCATTGCTTTATCTATGTTTTATACATTATTGCGAATTATGGGTAGAGCTTTATAAATATTTGCTGCTATATATATTTAAGTTGGTCTATTAATTTTCTATTTAAAATCTTGTTACTTAACAATTTTTATTTAAGAATCACTGGTAATCATTATCTTCCTTTTCTTTGTCGTTGCAGTACTATAGCTGGAAAGTAAGTTTTACAGTATCACTTGTCCTCATTCCTCTTCAATGCTTAGAGGAGAGCATTTGTACGTGCTGCCATCTAGGCATAAGAAAAAGAAATATTAAAAAGCAGGTTATCTACTTCTAAAGAAAACCTTATATTTAATTTGCTTAAAAACTGCCCTAACATTCATTCTTATAAAAAATGAATTTAAAAAATAATATTTTGGGTATAAATATTTGGAACAACTTTGATATACACCCCCAAAAATTACGCGCCAAATCTGGCACTCCCTAAGGACTTTTTAGGGTTGCTTTTTAGGTAGGATTAATTATTTGTGTTTCGCGAGAATCCATCTTGGCGAGAAAAAAAAAGCGCCAAAAGCAGGTATTTTGCTTGGCGAGAAAAAAAAGTCGCCAAATTTCCAATTTTGGGGTGTATATCAAAGTTGTTCCAAATATTTTTTAGAAAAGCATTTTTTTGTATGATTTGAGGTATAATGTTTAATTTCTTCAGTGATATCTTGTTTGCATTTGCGATTTTTTCTTTAATTTTTCCTCTTAATTTAAGAAGATTAAAAGACAATAGATTCAATCCAGTGAAGAGATCTGAAATATGTTATTTTCTTTAAAAACTGAATAATTTTAAACACAGTTGAATTATTAATAACAATAAATAAATTTAATTTAAAAAGTTGATCAACACCAGCAATTAATATATAACAAAACATGCCACAATTAAACTGAAAGTCCTAGTTTACAATATTGATTTTTCGCTTAGATTACAGAAATTGTGAATTTGATTACATACGAAACTAAATTTTGGTACAGATGATTTGATATGTTCAATGTAGTTGTCGTTCGAAAAATGTGTGAATTGATGGATGGACCAGTTCAGAGCATTCTGCTCATTGCAGGTTCGAATCTGGGAGACTATATATATATATATATATATATATATATATATATATAATTCCAATACAGACTGACTTGTCCTTAAAGTAGCAACCCGCATCTAATATGTTGTTGCAATTTTGAGTTGCTATCTTCGACAGTAAAAAGTATTCTTTAAAAATATTGAAACTGGCAGATTGTTTGCACTTTATTTTGAGATTGTATAAAAAATCCTCAAATAACAATATAGTTCAGAAATATCTGCATGCCATACGTCTATCAAAAATTAAATATGACGATGATGTCGTGCTCGCTTTAACTGGGAAAGAGGATGTAGTAGCTTCTGAGGATAAAGATCCTAGAGCATCCGAAGAAGACAAAAGTCTGACTTCTAGCTCAAATTAAGATGACACACACACATTCGCTTGCACAAACCCTTTTTACGGAGGGCTCGTTCACACATCTCACCGATAGAACACAAGGGAAGAACAACCATTCCAGAACCAGAACTTGAATCCTGCACGCCAAGGTCACGAGGAAGACGGCTACCCATAAACCAGGACGCCGACATTAAATATGATAATGATTTACATTTATGATTTTCATTCCTTCCTTACTTCTTTAAACATCTATCATATTTGTATATAGTAATAATATATTTAATATTTTATATGGCATGAATTATGTTAGTTTATTGATTATTAATCTAATATAAATGGGGTGAGTAAAAGTGGTTGTCAGGCAACATTAGGGGAGGGGGCGATTTTAGATCCAGTTCGCCATGGAAAATTAAACTTTGTTTACAGACAAGTATATAAAAAATAGTTTATTAAACAATACTTTTACACTATTGTTATATGTTTTTGCTACCAACCTATATAAAAGCAAATTTATTTTCTTAAATGCAATATGTTTAAATGTCCTCTTTACGGAATTCTGCTGACTGCTCCTTTATTTTTTTTTCTCGAATACTTTGATAGATTTGATCTACTTTGTACGTATTCTCTGAAATTAAAAATATTTCTAAAAGCGAAAACTCTAATAATTTAGCACACTACATATAATGCGTATATCCTGATATTAAATATTTATTTTGATATTAAATGTAATAAAAATCTTTCATTTGATTATTCCTAAAATAAATAGCTTTATTTGCAGGCCTATAGCCTTTATTTCCGATCCATGAGTATGTCAGAATTTTCTTTTTGGAATCCCATATTCGAATTCAGGGATTCCAAAAGAAACCACAACTATGCCAGTTATTTCCCACCAACACCTTCATTATCATTAACAGTTTTCTTTTTTATACCATATTTTGCTGGTGGCTCGAAAATAGATAATCATGTTGGGAGGCTAGACGATAATCGAGTTTCATCATCGCGATATTTCGACCAACACATATTAATAATTTTCGATACATCGTAATATCACTACTTATTTATAGCAATTATAAGTTATGAATAGCATCTCTTAACATATTGACTGATCAGTGCGACTCCAATTCAAAGGAGGTTTCAATTTTTATAATAAAAATATTCGTTTTCTTTTGAATAAAAATAACTCGAAAATAATTATGTTAAAACTCCTTTAAATAAGTATGTCAATGCAAAGCAAGTCAGAATGTTATAATTTATAATATTGTTTTATTTTTTTAATATGAAATTTTTTAAAATTTTACTCTTTTTACTGCTGATTAAAGGGGTGAGACTTGTTTCTTATATTCTTCATATAAAAAAGAGGAGGAGGAAACGACATAATAATGCTTTTAACAAGTAAAATTAAATAATTTTAATAAATCATGAATTCAAAATCTTATGTTTTGAAAAATTAATTTTGTATATGAATTATATAAATTTTTATTCTTATTTCAATAGTATTATTGACAGGTTTCATTTAAATATGCACAAGAATATGTTATATAACTGAAATTAACCATTCAATTTACAATTTCAAAACTACAAAAGAGACGAAAAATAATAATTCCGAAATGAGTAAAACATTTAACAAATAATATGGAGAATAAATTTATTTATGGACAAATGATGTAATATATTAAAAATTTTAGAAAAGTACTGATCAAATAAAAGAAAAATATGCCGTTATACATCATCAATATAAACTCAATGAAAAAATAATTAGCAGTTATCTATAATGCTGTGTTTCCGAACATTAAAATTCTAGTTAATTGTCTTTTATTTTTATTAATCTAATTATCTATTTTTTCTATCAACATTTTCGCATATTAAAAAATTTGAAATAAAATTTAAAAAAATTAACAGTAAAATAAAACGTTGTAACCGTAACTGTTTCATCGGCCCTCTATCGGCCATTGCCATGAACAATCAGTCCATGTCTTGGAAGCGAGTGTAAAGCATGATGTAATCCCCGAGCATTATTTTAATTCTTATATGTTAAATGTTATTGTCGTAAATAGTTTTGTCCCCTTGTAAATCATGTCCTTTAATGTCATTAAATGTATTTTTAACTAAATTGGCATGATTTATTAATTTTAATTGTTTATCCTGATATAATTAAAATTTTGGCGCCCTTTCGGTCACAACGAGAAAAATTAAAATAAGGGGGAGAGGAGTAAAAAAGGATTATACAAAAAACAATTAAATGATTGAAAAATGGCCAATAAAATATCCTTACTTTACAAACAGAAAAATAATAATTTAATAAAAAATCTCTTACGTCAATTGAAGCATTTAATTTTTAAATCAATTCAAAATGCTGTGTATTTGAAAAGAAAAGAACATGAATAAAAAATGGAATGAAAAGAAAATTGTTTAAAACTACATGAAAATTTGAAAAACGCGCAACATGTAATCCGATGACATAAAATGAAATAATAAAATTTATACATTAAAAATCATCTTAATTTTTAAAAAATAATAAATTGTCACAAAAAATAGTGAAATTAGAAAAGAGCATTTTTTAAAGATATAAAACAAGGGAAAATATACACTTTCGGAAATATAAAAGCGCTACAGAATAGCATACAGAATAAAAAGAAAAGAAATGAACAACATATATTTTCCACTGTTATCTCAAACATTTTGAAATAAAAAATTAAAAACATTAATCTGTAAAACACTGCCAGGATTGATTCTCATTAGTCGTGCAAATTCGATCGCTATCGAAATTACCCAAAATTAGATAAGTATCGAATATGTAAAATTATTGGTAAGCTCAATAAATATCGATATGTGCTGACAATATACAGCGATGATGAATTTCTATCATCGCCCAGCCCTATTGGTAACCAAAACATAAATAAGTTGTGAATATCGATTTATTGTATCGTGATTTATCATGAGCCACCAGGTGAAATACGGAATGACATTCATTTTTTTTAGCACTCTTGAGTGTGAAAATGCGAATAAAATTGTGGATTTAATCTGAATTAATCCCTTTTGCTTTTATTTCTGAAGATGTATATTTAGTGATTACAAAAAACATAGCCAACAACCTTCTTATAGCCGCTTTTATTTTACCATAATAGCATCATTCAATTAGGGAACAGAAAACAGTTTATTCTAAAATGATATGATTAAAACGCCTTTTTATAAATTAAAACCTGACAGTATTTATAAAAATATGAACAAAAATTATGTATGAAGGTGAAAAACAATGAAGAGTAACAAAAATGAACAGTAACCGAGAGCCAAAACGAAATTCAAAACTCTAATTGTGAATATCAATTTATTGCATCGCGATACATTATTCATGGTTATGAATTCGATAAATTCGCATTTTTCGAAAACAAACAATTACAATCGATTTATTCGATAATTTCGATTACAATCAAAATCGATTTTTAGCGTCTTTGTTGGCTTTTTACTACTTAACAAGAATCATGGGATCAGCAGATCTACAAGTTACTTTCAATCTAATCCACAGTTGGGTTATGGCCTACTTTTCCTATGAGAAGTTGATGTTAAATTGGCACCGATGAGAGCACCGATTTTTACCGCATGTCATCTTAATTTTAGTGTGAAACGTATTTTAGTCGTATATCCTTTAGTAGATATTACTTCTTTCAAGACTTCAGCGTTGAGAAATTCAATCCAAAGGTTTTTAATTTTTTAAAGACAGGTTATTTTAAGTGCAATTGATTCTTTACATTCTTTTCTTATTTTTACCCTTTGATAAATATAATTTTGAGTAATTTTTTTTTTATTTGTACATCATACTCTCAACAGAAATTTCGCATTTTCCTTTGAATTTTCAACTTAATTTCAATGACTTCACTCTTACAAATCTTTTAAAAACCATTACCTTCTTTCCATCAGTTCCGAGAGACAGTTTTGCAAGTAATGGATCTTATGATATAAACCTTTAATAAACAAGCAAGCAGCCTTATAAAATGCACTTGAACAAACTAATAGATAATATTCATCGAAAATTCAGTGCAAAGTAATTTGGGGACCCCCTCCTGAAAATGAAATTTAAGGAAGTCCAAACATATTTTTTCTCTGAGGAATTCATATTATTTTTACCTCATTGTTTTGCTAGCATAGCAAAGAAACAATTTCTCAACAAATTTTTCATGTAATGTTTCTTTCGCGCCATATACTTTTATGCCGGTAGTACAATTTATAAATATTAATTTAGATTTAATTTTAATTCGAATTTTGTATTTAAATATTTAATAGTATTTATTTTTTTTAAATTATTCATCTATCTAATACCTAACTGTTTACCTAGAAAATCTCAACTACCTTTCAAGAGAAAAATTCTAAGCACAACAAACATAAACACTCAAAAAACACATTTTATTTGCAAATTTTTAAACAAACATATTCTATAAAATTTCAAAACATATAGAATCAGTAAGGCAATACTCAGTATTTAAATTAAAGAAAATTGACAAACAAAAGACTACATTTTAAACCCCAAGATTTTTTATGAAAGGTATTTAAATATAAAATAAAACTAAATATCTATTTGCATTACTTTAAAATTACGTTTTAAAAGTGTCAAAAAAAATTACAAAAAATTTATAAAAAAATAGATTATAAAACATTACAGCAATTTAAAAAAGAACAGTTCAAATTTGAAAAACATTCACATCACATTTGCAGCAATATATAATGATATTGCTATAAGAAAAGGAAGCATTCAACTTTATTCTGGTGTCAATCACCATATAAGAAAATGAAAAATAATACTTTAAGGTTAATATTGTATACTAAAAGATGCTCTGCTACAATATTCATAAGGAATCAAATGCATACTTAAAATTGTAAAAACTTTGAAATTTAAGATGTATATTTTTTCTGTTTTGATATCATAGATAGATATGCAGAAAAATTATCTTCAGAAAAATTTTTAATTAATATACCATGATTATATAGGAAGATGGTTAATATTTTTTGCTAAGAGATTATTTCCATATTTTTAACATGACATTAATTTTACAAAAGAGCTAAATTTCATAAATAATGGATTGTGCTAAATAAACACTTAAGTAAATAAAATAAATTTAGACAATAAGTGTTGAGATTTTAAAAATATTGTAGAATAGTTATTTATAAGAAAATTAATGGATGGAAAATGAATTAATTAAAATCTTTTAAAAAATAATAACTGTGGTTAAAATGACAAAACTAAAGATATGCTATTGCACTGCCATTAGAAAAAAAAGGCCATGCAAAAACTTTATTTCTATATGCTTTTCAATTCACTTATTTTTTTTGGGGGGGGGGGCCAAAAGTTCAAATTTCGTATTTCAATCTATTGTCTGTCATCTTTTCAAAAAAAGGTTTTTTTTGTTGTTGTTTTTTTCCCCTCTAAATGTATCAATTTAAAGGATATAAAGAAAACTTATTGCAACATAAAAATTACTCATAGGAATTAGCTGAAATTTTGCAGGCCATCATAAAATGAGCTAGTCCATTGATTTAGACTCAAATTTAAGCAAACTGCTATTTAAAAAATTTTCAACTCCAATTTTGAAATATTATTATCCATGTTAAAAGTTACTTTTTAATAGTCTGGAAATAACTTTTGATAAAATTTATTTTTAATTCACTATACAGATTATCCATATGAAATTTTAGATTAAAAAGATCTCAGAGCAATATAATTTCTTTTGAGTAACAGCTTTTCTGTGACTGTATGCTGAAAAATGCCAGAATAAAGCTGGGTAGATATTATTTTCTATAAGTATAGACAATTTCATTTGATAAAATTATATACAATATAATAAAAATATAAAATTTGGAATGGTAAGATTGAAAAAAATTTACGTACAAATAAAAAATACACATTACATTACAGATACATGACAATTAAATTTCACTAGTTCCATAATCATTATTTTTATGAATGAAAGAAATGAAATTAGAAATAATAAAAAATATAACCATGCAAGAAAATTTTAAAAGATATATTAGGTTCATGGAACCACAACAGCAAGAAAATAAGAAACATGCATTGAAAGATTCCAATCTATAATAAGATATATCATAGTACATAATAAAATTACAATATCCACATTTCTAATTATTTAAGAACAAAATCAATTCAAATAAGAAAAATACATGAAGAATTAACAGCACAAAGCTTTCCATTAAAGGTTTAGTAAAAATTTATAAATGCTACAGGAAAACCAATTTTTCAAAGCAAGCCTTCGGGCTTCTTCAACCATTTACCTGTGCATGTAATAGTTTCGGTTTCAGTTTCGGCTTCACCTGTATCTGTATCCATATTATTTTCATCAATAAAAGAATAAATATCATCTGGTTTCATATCAACACGGTGAATTTTAAAAGCCTTTTCCAAGTCTTTTACAGTAAGTTTCTCTCGATGACTGTGCCTGGTAAATTGATAAGCAGTTCTAATTATTTGTCTAATTTTTGTTTCATAATCAGATAATATTTGCAAACTATTACTATCCAACTGGTTTACATCAATTGAATTTGACACATGGTCTTCAGATGGATGAGTATCATCACTTCTATCAGTAGGTGGTGCAGATACACTTTCAGTGGGTGGAAAGTTTACTCTATTTAGAAGAACAAACACATGTTCTTGGGCCATTTTCATCACAAGCCGATAACATAATGACCTGTATTCGTCGTCGTCCATTTTCAAAAAACAGTCACTTCCAAATTCTAGTGCTTCAAAAATATCTTCCTGATATGTATCTGAAATTGTTGGCAACTGAAAAAGACATAAAAATCATAAGATATAAAAATATGAAGAAAAAATATGCCTTCAGTTTTAAGAAATAGAATTTATAACTGCAAATCATATATGAAAAAATTCATTAGTAATAAACAAAGATGCCATGTGCACTGCAATCATGAGAGAAAAGTGACTTTTTAATACACATACTAAAAGGAAATTAATTATTTGGGAATTCAAGAAAATTATATGATACAAATAAAATAATTGAATATTAGTAATCAGCATTACTAAACTATATTTAAAAATAAATTCAGTCTTTCTCAAAAAGAAAAGATTTTTCTAAATAACATTTATGATATTAGGCTCTCTTAATTATAACATGTGGGCTCTGTTTTACCTCCCTAATTCATTATGCTTCACAGATAAAAATTTTGTTCTTTTCAATGCTGAGGAGCAATATTTGGGTACTGATATAATCATAAGATTTGTCAAAAGAATTTTAATCAAATGAATAGCAAGAATTAGTTTTAATTATTTACGATTATTTTTTTATTATTTACTATTTTTAATTTACATATTGACAATTTATAGTACAATGTCAGTACACTGGATTTTAAATAGGTTTTAAATCATAAAATTTAAAATATAATGAAGTAATTCAGATAATCAACTAAATAAAAGATTCCAAAATAATTATCTCAATCTTCAATGTAAAGAAGCCACTGCTCTTTCTTCTCTTCAACAGTGCTACAGATTAATCTATCACTACTTCAGATATTCTGTCCTTTCACTCCTATTTCTAGATTGTGTTTATTGTAGTTAATTAAAAAAGTTGTGTTTATTGTAGTTAATTTAAAAAAAGTTAGTTAAATATAAATATAGTTAATTCTATTTAACTAAATAACAAAAAATTCTGTAAGGCAAGCAATTTTTATCCTTGAATCAGATAAAAAGTAGCGAAATGTTAATTTCAGATTCTTGTTTTTAAACTAAAATATTTTATTCATTTTTGCATAGGTGGTAATAATTGATAACTGCCTTTTTTTTTTAAGTTACTCATATTTTCACCTCTAAATATAAATTCTTTTAATATTTAGACAATATCTTAAACAGTTTAAAAAGTAAGATGAAATAGATAGTTTATCCTCTCTCATTAAAGAAGATACAATTAAAAATGTTTACAAAAAAAATTGTTTAAAGAAAATTACAGTAAGCAACCTTTTTAAAGTATTCCATTAAATTAATTTTAAACTGCCAAATTAATTTTCTACATAATTTCAATAGATTTCTTTTTAATTACATTTAAATCCTACAGGTGGCTGGAATGTAATCAAATTCCCCTTGAAAATTATCGAAAAATTGGCTGAAAATTATTTGAATTCATTTTTTAAGATTAACAGATTTTTAAAAATTCAATATATATATATATATTATTGACTTATTAGAGAAATCAAATGAAAAATTGTTTTTATTTAACCATGGAAGTGAAATGTAATTACGTTACAAACAGAATGCAAAACATTAATAGATTAAATAGGAATGCTTTTAATGATATAGCTTATTTTTAAAAATTCCCTTTGGATCCAATTTTATTCTTTTAGAACTATTAGTAATATACAATCATTTTCAATGACCTAACCTCTTTAGCTTGCAATATCAAAACTATGATGCGTTCTTTATCAAATTTCCTATTATCTGAAACGTAGCTTATAACATGCAGTTCTTAGAAGCAACAAGCATAATTATCAAATAAATTAATCTTGAATGCAAATACTATTTTTAAATATAAGTTCATATAACTAAATTTACAACACAAACTTATTGATGCTACATAAGAATTCCCTAAGAATAATACTCCCTACTATTAAATCTATAACTAATTTAAAGTTTCTGGCACTAGACCTTCATATTCCCATTTCCCATTCGAAAATTTATAGACAGAAAAAGAAAACTCAATACTAATCTATAATCAGCATCCTTTATAATATAACAGAGACAAAAAACATCTCTTGAACCATATTAATCATTTTGAAGCATATACTAAAGTAAAATTATTAAAAGGTAGCAACTCAAAACCTTGTAGCATTTTCTCTTCTTGACTTCAGTTTGCAAGTAGTCAGGTTATAGTATAGAATACAGTCATTATTTCTATTTTGTTTTTTCCCCAAATTTTTTAATAATTTCACCTTATTTCCTTACTTTTATTGATTGCATAGTGCAATCTTGATTGTATGTGAAAAATAGATCTACTGTCCCTAGTTAAAATCAATTTACAATAAATAAAATTTAAGGGCTCAGAGGGAAAAAATCATTTTCATTAATTAGCTGTCAGAAAAATTTCATTTTTGTAAATATCCCCCCCCCCTTTTTTAACCTATATATTATCCAAGATAAAATGTTAGCAGATGTGGGCATACCTAGATGAGCTTTTTGGACTTTAGCTCTGACTGTCAGAGATTCACTCATGAAAGATATAGCACAAAATCATATGCATACTACAGAGTATTTAAACAGGGTGAGTAGTGAAATTTTCTTAAAACATAAGTAGTTTACAAGCACTTTTTAACCTTTTATTTACAGATGGTACTTAAAAGTACCATTTAAATCTGGCTTATATTTACATAATATGATAATTTTTTCTTATGGTATTCAAAAGAACATGGAGGATGTAACTCAGATAGTAAATATTTAATATAAACTTAAAGTAGAAACTAAAAATATTTATTAATTTAATTAATTGATATTTTGATTAACATAAAAATTTCTTGGGTTCCCAGGGATTATTCTGCAAGGAAACTTAATTATTGGTGCAAAAATTAAGTTAAAACATTGATGGCAAAGTAATTTGATAAATAAAGGGTTAAACACCTTTAAAGGAAAGAAATTAAGGACCAACATTAACAATCGTAATTATAATTACGGAACTAACAATGAATGAAAGTTGCAAAAAAATCACTAATAGGACAAAAACTATTGAGTTTTTTAAAAAATAGAAACACAGAATACTACCAGTAACTATTGCATATTTTTCATACACATTAAAGCTAAGTCTCTTAAAATGTTGTCTACAAGTTTCTCATGAAAAACAAATTCCCGTACTTTCAATCCATATGTGAAATATTTTATTTGCATTATAGTCTGTATTAAAAAGAAAAAATATGGCATTGCCTTTTTTAAAAAAAATTTATATTTCTTAATAGAAAAAAGTTAAGAACATAAGCAACAGAAATTTCACTATCTCTTTCAACTGTTCAATTTTCTCATCAATATTTTTTGCAACTCAATAAGATTTTTTAGCAGTGAAAAGTTTCTGGTTTGCTCAAGTTGTTGAGTGTCATGTATGTCAGGTAGGCCGAGAGACGATACGATTCGTTTTACATACATGCATTAGCATTAAGATACACAGGCACGAACGAGCATAACAACAACTACAACACGAAAACTACGTCACACAGGTTCTCTCATCTGGCTGTTGCCAGATACATAACAGTTCCTCCCCGACAAAATATAGAGTCACAGGTCGAGTCTCTTTGGAGGTCTCCTGATTCGGGTTGAGCGTCGGAGTGGCACATCAGTTTTCGGCTTTCCGGAAGCGTCTGGTACCGACCCAGGTGTCATATCATCACCTGGAGTGGCAGGTACAGGTACATCTCTAGATTCAGGGACAACTTCAGGTACAGGTGCAGGCGGTTCCGATTCAGTAACATCATCGGATACTGGCTCATCTGGAAAATTCAATTCTTTATCGTAAATTGGAATTTCAGTAGCAGCTTGGGATAATTCAATCGACTTCCCACATTTCCTTATTTGATCTACGTGTCTCTTCTAAATTTCATTTCCAACTTGTATGCTATAAGTCAAGGTTCCATCTCTGTTTATAATTGTTCCAATTTTCCATTTGTTAGGTCCGGAATAATTTCTTACGGCTACTTTCTCCCCTTCCTGAAACTCACGCAATATAGATTCTGTGTCAAGTCTCGAACTCTGTTTCTGAACAACTTTGTCTCTCAAATTTGGTTTAAAAAGATCAAGCCTAGTGCGAATACATCTCTTCAAAAACAAGGCACTCGGAGTTTCTCCCGTGAGAGAATGTGGAGTTATTCTATACTGTAATAAAAATCTTTGTAATTTCACATTTAGATCTCCAGAATCACCTCTACTTGATTTCAACGAAGCTTTGAATTATTCTTTCAACTATTCTTTCTGCCTGTCCGTTCGTAGCAGAATGGTACGGTGCTGAAGTTATATGTTTAATATTATTCAGTTTCAAAAAATGTCGAAATTCGTAACTAGTAAAACTTGCGCCGTTATCACTAACCAAAGTTAAGGGAATTCCATAATGAGCAAAAAGAATACGAAGATGATGAATTGTAAAACTAGCAGTAATATTTTTCATCGGAATGACTTCTATCCACTTCGAATATGCATCAGAGACTACAAAAAACATTTTCCCCATAAAAGGACCAGCGTAGTCAACGTGTATCTTTTGCCAGGGTCCATTTGACCATTCCCAAGGATGTCGATTTATCCTTGCTGGTTCGTTCCTCGTTGTGATACAAGCTGAAGAGTTCTGAACAAAATTGGCTATACTGGCATCAATACCTTGCCAATAGCAGCAGCTTCTAGCTATGGCCTTCATTTTGATAATTCCAGGATGTCCAATATGAAGTTCTTCCAAAACTTGATTCTGGTACTTTTCAGGAATGCATACTCTATGACCATACATTATGAAACCATTTTGCAATGAAAATTCAGATTCTCTACTTTTCCAAGGCACAGGTAATTCAGTTCCAGATTTTAAACTTTCATACAGTTCGAACAATTTCCTATCAGTTTTAGTAGCTCTAGCTATGTCAGCTGCTGTAACAGGCATTAATTCAGTTTGCGAAATATTTGTCACGTCTGCTTCAGTCAAGTACTCACAGTCCCTGTCAACTGCTAGTGGTAACAATGAAAGTGCATCGGCATTGCCATGATTCTTAGTGTTTCGATACTTGATTGTATAACTGAATGCTTGGAGAAAAAGTGCATAATGAACCATTCGTGTTGCTGATAGACATGGTAAACTACGATTAGGTGCGAAAATTGATACTAGGGGTTTATGATCGGTTACGAGATCAAAATGTCGACCAAATAAATATTGATAAAATCTCTTCACTCCCCATACGATACTCAATGCTTCCTTGTCTATCTGCGAATAATTACGTTCCGTTTTAGTCAATGACCTTGATGCAAACATTGCTGGTTTTTCTGAACCATCTTGCATAATGTGGCTTAAAACTGCTCCTATTCCAACTGGTGATGCATCAGTTTGTAATACAAGAGGTAACTTAGGATCATAATGGCATAAAATTCGGTCTGAAGCAATTTCTTGTTTCAATGCCTTGAAAGCTTTTTCACATTCTGCAGTCCACAAAAATTTAGTACCCTTCTGCAGTAAATTATTGAGAGGAGCGACACGAGTAGATAAGTTGGGAATAAATTTTCCGTAGTAATTGACTAAACCCAAAAAACTTTTCAAATCAGATACAGTTTTTGGAACTGGTACTTTTGTAATTGCATCGATTTTTTCTTGTGTTTTGTGGAGGACGAATTTATCAATTGTATGACCACAATAATTCACAGATTTCTTTAAAAATTCACTTTTACGCTTATTTATTCTGAGACCATATTCTTCTAGTCTCTGTAGTACTAATTCTAACCTTTCAAAATGCTCTTGATCATTTCTTCCCGTTACGGTAATATCGTCTAAAAATACGTGTACCCACGCGATGCCTAATAAAACTTGTTCAATGGCTCTCTGCCACACTGCCGGAGCTAAGGCTATACCATAATTCATTCTCTTGTAACGGAACAACCCCTTATGAGTATTGATCGTCAATAGATTTCGGTCCTGCTCATCAACTAACATTTGAAGGTATGCCTCAGATAAGTCAATTTTAGTAAAGAACTCCCCTCCTGACAGTTCAGCAAAAATGTCCTCGATACGGGGTAAAGGATACTGCTCAATTTTTAGTCCCGAGTTGATAGTCACCTTATAATCACCACAGATTCGTAGGTTCCCATTCTGTTTGATAACAGGAACAATTGGTGTAGCCCAATCACTATATGTCACCGGTTCAATGATGTCTTCTGCAACTAACCTATTAAGTTCAGTTTCTATTCTTTCTTTTAAAGCAAATGGTACTGGGTCGAGGTTTAAAAAATACCGGTTTGTAATTAGGTTTCATTTGAAGACGGCAACAAAACTTTTCCAGTTTCCCGATACCCGGAGAAAAGATTTTCTCATACTTTTGAAGCAAGATATTTAATTTATTGGTTCGAGAATTACAATTTTCAACCCGAACTGCTTTAATTGAGCTCCAGTCTAATTGGAAATTTCTCAACCATTCACGACCAAAAACTGCGTTTACTTTTGCATGTACAAAATAAATAATTTCTGTATTAATTTGATCTTTGTATTGAATTTGCACCACTGCTTGGCCAGCTGATGTTATCATAGAATTATCGAAATTCCTAAGCAATAATTTGGTAGGCTTAATGGCTACATCCGGACAAAGTTTCTTAAATTCATTCACATTCATACAACTAATAGCAGCTCCAGTATCTAATTCAAATAAACATTTATTCCCTTCAACAAAAATTTCTAA
The DNA here is from genome assembly GCA_026543055.1 of Argiope trifasciata. Classification (NCBI taxonomy): domain Eukaryota; kingdom Metazoa; phylum Arthropoda; class Arachnida; order Araneae; family Araneidae; genus Argiope; species Argiope trifasciata. Next base: position 5,363,590 of record JAPMOQ010019132.1, read on the forward strand.
TAAAATCTTATCCCTTGCATATCGTGGTGATTTAACGCTATTAACTGGTACAGTTTCAAAACAAGATTCTATTTGTTTAACTGTTTCGTTTCGTTTTGAGCGGCAGACTTTTGCCAAATGCCCGTTCTTTAAGCAATTCCTACACTGAGTGTTCTTGTGCTTACATTCGTGAGCTAAATGTTGAGTACTATCACATCTGTAACATTTCCGAAATTTATGAAACTTTTTTGTAGGTTCAAATTTCTTAAATTTAGAAAAATCTTTTTTGCTAGTTTTATCTTGCGAACTATGTAATTTTTTTATCGATACCATTTGATTCTGAATGTCACACACATCTCTCTGAGCAAATTCCATTGCGAATGCAATGCTCTTAGCTTTATCGTATGTTAACTTATCCTCTGCTAACAGCTTTTTCTGTATACTTTCGTTTTTGAGACCCATCACTAATTTATCACGAAGCATCGTACTTAAATTGTTCCCAAAGTTACAGTGTATCGACAGTTTTTGTAATTCGGCACAATAATTTGCAATGGACTCACCTTCAAATTGCTTCTTCTTGTAGAAACGAAACCGTTCTGTCATCTCTAGTGGTTTGGGATTCAAATGTTCCGAAAGTAATTTTACGATATCTTGATAAGTCAATGCTGAAGGAATGTTCGGAGTGGCCAGATTCTTTAACAATTTATACGTTGTTGCTCCCATAAGGCTTAAAATAGCAGGGACTTTTATTCGATCTTCGATCCCATTAACAACGAAGTAAGATTCTAAACGTTCCACATAACTGGACCAGTCTTCCACAGACGCATCATAAGATTCAAAATTAATGTTCGAAGATCCCATTTTCGTCGCCAACTCTTTTATCATGTATGTCAGGTAGGCCGAGAGACGATACGATTCGTTTTACATACATGTAAAGAACATTTATTAGCATTAAGATACACAGGCACGAACGAGCATAACAACAACTATAACGAACAAGTACAACACGAAAACTACGTCACACAGGTTCTCTCATCTGGCTGTTGCCAGATACATAACATTGAGGAAGTAAATTAGAATTATATTCAATTTCAGCAATTTCCTTTGCTAAGAGATATACCTTTTTCAGTAAAGAGATTGACGAACCAGGTTCTAATGTCTTACTTTTATGTAATTACGTACTTTTATTTAATTCAAAACAGGGAGAGGTTTCTACTGATTTCTACAATAAATTAGTTACGGCCATTTATATTCCTTACTTCTTCTTAATGTTATACTGTAAACAATTTCACTATTCCTAAATCCAATATTATGCTACCAATGAAAATAAAATAGCAAATAGTCAAATTCTCTAAAAATTATCCAAATTTAAAAACAAATCACGTTTTACAATAAATTTCCTAAACTTTTTTTTAATCTCCAAAAATTTCCTGCTTATTCCTATGCTTTCCAGTCAGTTGACTACCCTGAAATTACAATAGATTACTCAAATCTCAATAATAATAAAATTCTTATATTAAGGTAATTGAAGATTTGGAACTGCAGATCAAGAGAAAGCACACCAGTTGATACAAAAGATAGTGAATATTTTTTATATTATTCTGAGCAGTAAGTTTAGTCAAAAACAGATATTTCTAAAGAAAGCCACAGTAGGAAAAATAATTAATTTTTCATATTTTTTTAGTCAGCAAATATGTTTCTATTCTAAACATAAAAAAGGCATTTCATCCAAATAATCAAAAAGAAATTAATAAATAGTTGTTTAAAGATAATAAAAATTTTCATTTACAAAGCTTCAAATACATACAAAGGAAAGAAATTCGAATTTGAATGCATTACACAGAAGAAAAAATCTTTACCAGCTACATGAAAATTTAAGATTAGTTTACTGTTTTTAACATAAAGTATAGTAAACACCAAGTGATATTGATTTTTGAGATTAATAAGGATGAAATTGGTCTTTTTTATGACATATCCTAATAAATCCAGAATCAAAATATGCCAAACATATAAGAACTCTTATGTGTTTAATCCAGTATAGTTTGATAGCTTTTTGAGACAGTTGTGTAAACAATTTAACTTGAACCTAACAATTCCTTATAAAAATGCAATAATAATGTCAGGGAATTCTTCCATTTCATTTATTTATTTATTGTAAATATTAGTTCAATTTTAAAAAAGTTTCTTGCAACCATGATTGTTATTTTGTCACACAAGCAAATATGCCTAGTTCCATATCGACTGAATGGATTAAAAGAATCTGATGTTCTAGCATTTTGGTAATTGCAAAAATTTTATGTCTTGCTGATACTAAATGTTGATGCAACAGAGATTAATACTCACTACAATTGCCTTATCCCAAATTATTTTTCAGTACATCAACAAAGTACATTTCAAAAGTATATTTTAATAATTTTGCTTTTTTAAAAAAGTAAAAGTAAATTTTTTAAAAAGAAAGTAAAGATGTAAAAACTGGAAAGGTGAACAAATTTAACATTGGACGCAAGACAGAAATTTCATGATGATTATTTTTTTTTATTAGCTTCATTGAGAGTTAAAAATTCTAGTTGAAAGAGAATGAAATGCATCCTAATTATTTCCCCCTCCACTTCTTTCTTTCTTTTTTTTTTTTCTTCTCTCTCTCTAAGAATGTTTCTGTAATCTTCATATTTTAGGCATGAAAAAATTATATGTCCCAAGTTTTCATCTTGACTGCAAGTAGAGCACAGTGGAGATATTAGGTGATACAAAACAAGCTTTGCTTTGGCTGAGAAAGTTTCAGTGTGGAAGCAAGTCACTGTGACGCCCATTTTTCTATTCTAAGCAAGTCAGCAATGATGACGTTTGATACTATTAAAATACATGAAATTCTCAAAATGTTTGGATTCTTCCATGATGTTTTTACTTCATATTACATGCCTTTTAAAATAATAACAATAATGAATGAGATCATTTGGCAACATCATTTAGAAATATACATCTAGTTCTGCTTGTTCAAGACCATCAATAAGCTCATTTATGGCAATGCCAGAATAGTCAAAGGTCCAATTTAATTTAACAGAACTGATCTTGTTAACACACCTAGAAATTCCCTGTGCCAAATGATTGATAACAAATTTGAAGATTATAATATTTTTATGGCAGGTAAACTGTCCCTAAATAGGATATAATGTTTTGGTTCATTAACAAACTTAGTAATCTCATGTAAGATTGCAAGGGCTTAGCCAATAAAATCTGCTACTATAAATAGAAAAAAATCCAAAGGTAGTTTCACCTATGGCAATATTTGCATAACCAGTTCAAAGTTATTATTGGACTCAGATGCATCAATTGCTAGAATTATTTATCTAGTTCTGAAGATTTTACTAAGTGTTTGATAAGTTGAGGTCATTTTCTAGAATCCAGCTAAGGGGAAATGGAAAATATCAGCTAAAATAGATGCTGGTAACAAAAAGTTGTAGATGTTTAGAGATAACATTCTCAAGATTGAGTAACAACATTCAGTCTTGTGGTCATGTTATCTGGCTATGAACCATAAGATTGTGAGTTCAGTCCTAGCTATTGCCAATAGCAATATTGGTGACCTAAGACAATGAAAATAAAAATAAAACATGCAACCTTCTTTCAGCTTTTCAACAACTTTCATTCTGTTGTGGTGCTCTCTACTCAAAAAAAGTTAAATAAAATGGTGATAAATAAACAGCCAGTAAACAAAAAATGGCGATAAATAATCAACCAATAAAATAAGTAAAAAATAAAGCTAATAAATAATCAGCCAAAGAAAAAAATGGATAAGGCAAATTAAAAATTTAAAGCCAATAAGATCACCACAAAAAACAGCAATAAAAATATCATTTGTCTCACCTCTCACTGGAGTGGGAATATTGTAGTGGAAACTTAATAAGCCAGATAACATCCTCAAGCTTGAATGATCACTTCTAGTCTTGTGGTCATGTTATATGGCTGAGAACCATAAGATAGAGAGTTTGTGCCTAGCTATCGCAAATTGCAACAAGGTAAATGTACTGAGATATGTTTACTGGAAAATTTTCTATCAACAGCAATGATACCTC
>JAPMOQ010019132.1:5367651-5409601 GCA_026543055.1 Argiope trifasciata
CTATCAACAGCAATGATACCTCATCTGGTATTAGAGGAGGTATCATTATAGCCTTTAACTTGAAAATAAGACTTTGCACCAGGGTACTTTTTATTTGATATCACTTGCATAATGTTCTTGAATATGAAGGAAAAATAGGACTAGAAGGAAAAAGAATAACCCTGGTGAAATGGGAGAGGAAGGGGGATGAAAAATATAAAAGAGAAAGAATGCATAACAGCAATAACAGAAAGCAAGAATTAAGGAGGCAATTCTTCAGTCAACATGAATCTATCATCCACAGGATAAGAGTACTTGCTGAAAGAGGATTTTGACTGATCCATCACATTTTTGTTTTAATTTTTCCTCGGACTTTTAGATTTGGTTTTAACATTGTTAGGTTAGAAAGAAGAAGTTAAAACTGATGCATGACAACTTTTGCTCATTCAGTTCTGACACTGTCTTGGATTATCACAGAAGTGAAATATTTTAACAATTTAACCATACTTTGATGAAACTGATTATCATGTCAAAGGTTGTTATTAAAACATTTTCAGATAGGCTGTATTAAATAAAAAGCATCATATTTTAAGTATTTTCACTTAATTTTCTTTAGCAAGTTCTTCAAGAGATGTGTCTTTCAATACACTGCTTAAAAAGTGAGTCATAATTTGTTCATTTCTTACTTGATAGGAGATAGTAATCCAAGATATGGCTTCATATAGCTTAATTCCCTAATGATATTGAGTAGTTTTTTCCTTGCATTAATTGTATATGATCAGAGCTTTTGATCTTCCTTGCGATTTTATCTCCAACTATTTTGGAAAAGTAGTACTTTTACTACTTTTTACAATAGTTGAGTTGTACATGAACAACAACTATTTTATGAATAATGTTGAATTAAAAATAATAAAAAATATCGATTAAGGATTTAAATTTTATTCTATATTATAATTGAAAGTTTTTTTAATAATTCATAAGAAATAAAATTCTATTTTTTAAATGTGAATACGAATAGGAAATATTTATTTTCAATTGTTAGTATGTGCTTTGGAAAATCGTCTGCATTCTGACATTAAAAAACAGCTGCAATGCTTCTTCGCAGTTCTTGTAAGTCTTTTGCAGTAACGTTTGCTCCATTAATAATTTGTTATGTAGGTAATTGTGCAAGAATGGATGTCAGAAAAAGGTATTTTGAATCTGTAGAATGGATGAAGGGTAAGTGGAATTATATATAAATTTCAAGAGAATAAAAGAGAAGGATATTTGTTTCTACTGTTCCTGTTATCCACACAGTCCTTAAGTTTAATGTGGTAGCGAAGCTACAAAATTCCCGCTACCGTCAGTAACGAAGATGTTTTTTTAAGTTAAATAATTCTGCCCGGTGCCTTCTACAGATGCCGACAGGCATCGCATGCTCTAAATTTTGCTCTTTACACAACAGACCAGCACAGCCTGTTAGAAAAACTTCCACAAAATTGTTAAGATAAGCAGCGATAGTGATCCAAAGGTTAAAAAAAAATTAATAAAACTCTCAGTTACAGATTAAATAAATCTCAAATTAAAATCAAAATTCCAACACTTATCAGTTAAGATCATGGTTTTAATGCTTAAAGGGGTAGCCATAACTGTTTCATAGAAGTGTTTTTTATTTTGTTTGCCATCTTTATTGGCAACTTGGCATCCTTGGTGCAGCAAGGGGCACACTATTCATCATTTTTACCTTTTTTAGGACTTTTTATTATTTTTAGGATAGATTGTTTGGCATAATTTTCTTTTGTGTTTTATGAAAAACATCTTTTATGCATTTTCTAAAGATAAAATTATTATCGCTTGAAACTTGTTCATGAATTTTTATAAAAAATGCATAACATCCCAAGTATCTTATATTTCAGGAAAAAAAACATATCATATAAGAACATGTAAGAAATAAATAGCATAACATATAAGAAATAAATTGTTTTACATATAAAGAATATGCATATAAAGAAATAAATTGTTTTAAGTCATCACATGAATGTAATGAATGGTACTGTTTTCTGTTTTTTGAAATCAATTTCTAAAATAATAATATCAAAATTTATTGCATTACTATTTAATTGTATAATGATACAATTGTGAATTAGTTGTATAATTATTTTTGATACACATAATTGATATTTAATATAAGAAGGAATTATTATTAAATAAAATTAACACAACTGCTTTTAATTAGAATATGCATCTTCAAAATTCACAGTTTATTTAATAGGGAAAACTGAATCATTTTAATAGAGGAATTTCTTAAATATATCAAATGATTATTTCCTCAACTTACAATTAAAAATGATTATTAAACATTAAAAAATATTTCATGGTATTTCAGCTCCTGCTACTTTTCTAATAGATTGTTTTTTATTGTTCTTTTGGAGGGGAGGATAGAGAGCTTATTCAACAATTATATAAATATAAAAACGACTTCCAATTCCCCATTAATATAAATAAATAACAAGGGGGAAATACCCTTCAGAAATATTTTGTTAATTTGAACATATAACAGTTTTTAAAGATTAGACTTTCGTTTAACTTTAATTCTTAATTAAGAAATCTTAAAAAGGTAATCAAATTTTTTAAATGAAAATAATCTGATTCTATAGGAGGAAAATTTAGAAGATTTGGTTATGAAGAATTATGTAGTATCATTTATCAGTATTTCTAATAAATAGAATTAGACAATAAAAATTGAATTAAATTCAAAATAATATGATTGTTTAAATTCAAGATATGCAGTTAATATAATGAAACTTTATTTGCAAAGCGGTGTATGGAATCAATATTCCATTCAATAAATTAACATTAGAAATAACAAGTTTTGTAGCAAAGATAAGTTAAGTTGATATTTATAAGTGAAAGCGGACATATCCAAATGAAGACATTGTTAAGCATTTTAAATTACTTAACTTTTGTAAAAAGTATTCCAAAACTGCCTTTATATTTTCCAAGAGAATTTTTATTAAGTAAATAATCTTTAAATTATGTTTTAGAATCAACTTTTCTAGCAAATGCTTCAATTAGATTTTGGAGAGGGAAAAAAATTACTTATCATTTTATGTTATTACTGAATCGAAACGTATGTAAAGTAATTAAATCATTACAATTATAAAATAAATTAACACTATCGTTAGTAATAAACCGAAATTTAAGCTACATAGTTTAAAATAATGGCATGAGAGGGAACGTTAACAACATAGAAAGCTAAAAGCAACCAATCGCTTAGTCTTTCTCCCTTCTCGTTTGTTCCATGCCCATTGGATGTATTTTCATCGCAGCGACCACGCATTGGCGCTTTCAAATCGGGCAATAGGATTTATGCCATGGCGACATGAAAATTTGGATAACGTAAGTGTCCCCTAACGTATCAATGTCCAATGACTGGAAGGCGAGCATTTGTTGTCAGTTTCAAACAAACAAAAAACAAATCAGCTTTAATTAAAGTCGAGTAAACTCTAAGAAAGCATCTCAAAAAGGAAAAAAAGCTTCTACAGCCTCTTTAAGTCCTAAATAAAAATTGAAGTCCATAACGAAATTATGAAAAAATTTCTTGAAAACAGCAATACCTAGAATGAAAATATACAACTTACCAGCAAAAAAAGCAAATGATCAGTTTTCAAGCGATCAAAATATTACCAAAATCTCTTAAATTTCATAAACTAAATTAAAGACATTTTCAAAATATAACACACAGGACGAAATTATGTGGAACTGTTTGCACGAAGCACCTATATCAGAATCTCGGAATTCATATAAAGAAGAAGAGTCCAAGCTAGAGCTGATTGGGTGCTCATATGACGTTACTAGAAGTTCGGCAACCATAGAAGATTGGCAAGCTATCCGTACTGGCTTAAAAGAGAGTAGCTATTGGCCATTTTTCTCCTTGTTTTGTATGCGTCTGACGTAAAATGGATTACACATGCAACTGATGTAAAGCTACAAAAAACAGTATTTAAATTGAAATTTGATTGCGTCCACAAGCAATCTGCTAAAGAACGATCTAAAAACTTTTCGTGTATTTACTACGAGATGAAATTTTCTTTTTAAAACATGTTATCCTAACAGTTATAAGCCATAATATTCGTAATAAAAGTAACTTGGCATGAACAAAATTGCATTGAAAGATTTTCTCATTTAAGATTACATTTGTGGTATCCACCTGTAGGGAAACTGTGTACAAAAAATTTATTCATTTCAAAGATGAGCTTTATACAAATAAAGGAAATTTTGACCACTCATATTTTTTAAACTTATTGGCGTTTGGAGGAATAAATTTAATTGCTATTTTTTAATGTATAAAAATTAATTAATTATTATGTAAATAAAGTATACATATAGTATTCTCTTATTTTTTTAACTTAATATTTTGTAACATTATCTCTACTATTAGGTTTTTAAATAAAGAAAATATGTTTATATCCTTTGACTTAATTCTTTTCCATTTTTAAAAATAAACATTAAGTATTTTTCTTATACTTGTTCAGCAACAAATAACTATCCTAAACTTGTTCATTGCAAATTTAAGAAATTAGCAGAGTCAAAATTATGTGGTTAAGAATTCATTTTATTTATTTATTGTATATAAAGAGAAAATATTGTAATCATACTGTTAAAAATTCAACTTTGAGATTTTGGTGAATCTCTATGTTTTGCAATTTTCGGTATCCTGAAAGCACATTTTCGAATTTATGTCTACTTATAAACACAATTACTCAAAAGCCGACTGTTACAGAGTTAAGATTTGATATGTGATTTCAATTTGAAAATTGTAAATTTCTATACATAAAAAAATTATTATTATTTTAGTTTTTATTCAAAGTAATATTTTCAAACAATTAAATTCTTTAGCTTTAAAAACCACCAGAAGAATCTTAACTGACCTTAAAAAATGTTATTCATAATGCCTAATCATTAATATTTAGGATCTAATTCAGATTTTGTTATAGCAATATGAATTGTTTAAAAAAAAAACTGTAAAAATAAGGGACTATATTAGCCTAATATAAAAATTTTAAAAATCACAGATTTTAACTCTTATTTTGTTACAGGAAAAAATTATGTATTGCAGTAATTTAATCATAAATAATGCTGCTGCCTTGTGTTCAAAATATATTTTAAATCTTGTACTAGTGAATTTTTGACTAAGTACACACTTTAATCATAATAATAAAACAGGCATCTGGCAATTTATGTGGAATGGGCAAATATTCAGGGCATTTATCCAAAGATTGTTTATTTTACAAGAAATTTATTAGAATACTGATAGACAATTAAACATCTACAAAATTTTATAAATATCCTTCAAAAAGTATTTTGTAGTCATAGTGTGTTTATAAATTGCCATTTAAATTTAAGTTATGTTTTAATTTAAAACTTTAGGCTGTAAAAGTATAATTAAAGGTTTTTTTTCTGCCCTAAAATTGCAAATTAATTTTCTTTTATACAAATTTTAACTATGACATTTGCATTAAATTTAAAAGCAAAAAAGTACATTAAAATTCATGATCCAGATGAATTCCATCTATCAAAGAAATTGAAAAAAAGGGGGGGGCAGTTTGTATCAACTACAGTATCAATTACATACAACAAATTCAGCTACAAAGTAATTCACAATTTTTGATGCTGAAATCTTGTTACAAGAATATCTTTGTTGAAAGTAATGTGAATGAATATTCATTCAAAATAATTAATATTTAAAAACGGAATGAAGGTTTTTTCAAGTATGCCTCAGAAACATTCATTAAAAAATTTTATACATGATACCATTTTTAATTAAAAATATATTAACAATACACATATGTCACATTAGTAATTCATTAAATGGTACGGTTATTTAAAACGAAATTCTTGGTTCCGACTTGCCGTACTATAATAGCATTTTAAAACAAAATTTTTAAAAAGTGGAGGGGAGGGGGAAATTGCTTTTAAAATCCGTAATTTGTTTGCCAAAAAGGCAGTAGCTTGCCAAAATAAGTAAAACCTACGCATTAGTACAGTGATTTAAACAGCCAATGAGCGTTAAGATGCCCAAATCCTTGCTTCTGATATAGGCACTCATTTTTCTTTAACTGGCAAGAACGAAACAGGCATTGCCAGTAATCCTCTGAACAATAAATTAGGGTTTTCTGAGCTACACTTAAGAATATTATATCTAACCAATATTGTTAAAAATGTAATTAGTTCTATTAATAATCGAACCAAAGCATACTGCGGAATTACCAGTTTAAAAAAAAAAAACTTTGACAATACTAGCAAAGCCATCAGTTATTTTTTAAGCATGTAACTTGGATCCTAGCGCCACCTTCACGAAAATTTATTTGTTTATATTTTTAAGTGATTATTTATTTTCGATATTTGAACTCTTTTATTACACCAAGATGACATACATGTGTAATTGAAAGTGATAAGAATAAATATGAAGGATAAAAGTATTTAAAAATTTTGATTTATCAGTCCTCTTATTGCATTATATCATTTATTAAATGAAAATCCTTCTAATCTTTAATTGAAAGAGAAAGTTGAAAGAATATTCTAGGCTTGGTTTTCAAGAGTATTAAATTATAAGCATGGGTATGATATTTAGTCGTCAGAATGCTAGAATTGAAGAATTCGATTCCACAGCAAATAATGCGTATCGATATCCACCAAGGAATGGTTAGCATTAAAATCCATCATTATACTTTATTATAATGTAAAGGACAACAAGTAATACTTTTTGTCTCTTATATGTAACACAGATATTTTCTCTGTTATTGCTCATCTCATCATTGCCTCAACATATAAGGCAGATGCTATAAATCTATACTATAATGCAGATATTTTATGTGTATTTTCAAGGCCAAAACTTTTTAGGTCTCAATTGTTTTAGAATACTGATATTTATGGATATTTCTTTTTTAAGTGACTGGAAATTAATGAAAACGTGTAATTTCATTAGTTTCACAAATTTGTATGTGCATGACTATCCTTTTCCCTTTAGTGTCCTATGATTTTACTTCATTTTCTTTTATCATGATAAAATATATGCATGTGTAATTGAACTAAAGTATCTCTTAGAACACTATAGGGAAAATCAGTGGTCATGAGGATCCTAAGGAGAAATCAGATTCTCAAAAATGACACATTTAAAGAAAATTACTTTTAATTACATTTTAGAATTTTAAATGCTATGTATTTTAAATTGGCTTCTTTTAGTATCTGTTACAGTCTTGTATCATTTGCTGTCCACAAACAGTAATCTTCTTAACTATGATTAAATCATGTTCATCTGTTTTCTACAATTGATTTGTCAACTTTTTTTAATATCAGTTTCATGTGTTCTGAAATAGGTATGATCAAGATTTGATATTATTATTTTTGCAGATTAATTCTCAGCAATAATTTAAATGTTGCATGATTCTGTATTGAGATATTACCTTTCTGACTATTTAATACTTTAAAAAGTGTAGATAAAGAATAGAAAATTTTGACTATTGACTCTTTTATCAGCATCATATTAGAAATATTTTATTTAAATGTGTTCCCTTTCCACATAAAATTTTAATTTTTTGCCAAAAGACTATAACTCATAGAATTATGTTGTATTTCCTTTAATATTATTGCAATAACTGTTTAATAATTGAAGAGTAATTAAACTTGTGCATCAGCCTAAGGTTAAAACCAAAAGCTTCAAATACTCTAATAAATTGTTGTGTGGATTTAGAACAGAATATTATATTTTGCTTGTAATGAAAGCAGGTGAAGATTTATTCTGATATCATATAATTTAATATTTTATTTGATAATTTACTTAATTTTTTTGTTTTTGTATTGTGCTGTATTTAGATAATATAAATTGAATTATTCAGAATTGCAGAGTGGCTAAAACTTCTTATATTTAACTACAGACTGTAATTCATGTTTAGCATTAATTTTTTTTTACTAGTAAATAAAATTAATGTAGTTTGTTCTATTGTAATATCATCTGTTATATCACACTTTTACTAAATACATAAAATAGATGTATTTATTTTTAATAGGAATTTTTGTTTTATAATTTGGTAAAGATCTAAATAATTGATATTATTTATCATATAACTGATAATTATATTATTATCTATTCTATTTATGAAAAAACAATGAAATGTGTTTATTCATCATATTTGCTTTAATTTTTTCTGCCTCTTTTTATTTTGCGAATTTCTCTTTCCCATATATCCAGAACAATCGTTAAAAAATTATTTATTAATTGTATTCTTTTGCTAATTATTTTTGTATGAGCATGTTTTTAGACTTGCTTCTCTGTTGAAACTATGATAATAATATCTAAAAAGGAAATTGAAATTAAGTAAGTTAAATGTTTGACACATAGCTATTAAATATCATGAAATATAAATTTAAATATTTACGTTAGCTCTTTTTTTTTTAAATATTTTTTCTGTAATCACAAATTTATTTAAAAATTGTTGTGTCTTTAATATTTAAATCTTTGTGTTGCTTACCACATTTATTGGTTTCAAAATATTTATTCGTCTTCTATGAATATTTATGATAATGCTCATGATAATTTATGGTTATGGTGTTTTATTTAAATTTGCCCTCTACATCATTCTAGAATTCAACATATAATATATGATACATCTCATAATATATCATAAATTCCTGTAGTATAGCTGTGGCTATATTACAGGAATATCACAGCCAGGATAAGAGTGGTAATATAAGAATTCTATTGCATTTGTAAAATTATTATTAAGACTTTATTATTTTTATTTCTTTCAAAAATTCTTTTCAATTATTTTAAACCATTATTTTGTTATAGCAAAAATATAATTTTTTTAATATAAATATATCAAATGAAATATTTCAGGTAAATATTTTGCTAGCCATTTCATCATGGGAGGAGAAAAGTTCCAAACAACAGAACCAGAAATGTATTTATTTGGGGAAAATATGGATTTGAACTTTTTAGGTGGAAAACCAGCCCCAGTAAGTTTTATTAAAGTTGCTTTATATTTCAGATGTTTAAGATAACTTGGATCTTAGAAAACCTTTTGAAATCTTAGACTGTTTTTCTTAATATTTATATATTTATTTAAATTTCTGCTTCTAGTTTCCTTATGCTGCACCTCAACCTAATGAACCAACGCGGACATTGCGAAGTTTAATAAATATAAGAAAAGAGTCATTAAGATTTGTAAAGTAAGATTTCTTGAACAATTGGGTTTTGTTTTTTATATTTTATTACTTTCAAAATATTATGAATACCAAATTCAATTAGTGAATGAATAAATAAATATAAAATATCAATATTGGTTAATAATAACATAAAAGCAGAAAGAAATTATTGTCATAGTGAACAATTTTAAATACTAAAGTATTGGCAACTCTTATAGAAATCAGAACCATGATCAGAAATCTAACTAGCATTAAATGCCATGCTATAATGATTTTTAGAAATATCTTCTGCACAAAACTTGATAAATTTCTTACATGGAAATTGAAATATTAAAAATGTTTAAATTAATATAGAATTTTCACTTTCTTCTGTCAGAGAAAAAAACATATCTATAACAAAAGGATAGTTATTTAAATAATTAAATATTTCTAAATATAGCATGGAAAGTATTCATAAATCGTAATTTATAAGACGTGATCTGACAGAAAATCATAATTTAACAAATATAGATTACAATGAAAAACTGCCATTTATGTGAAATATGATGTAGTTGTTTCATGAATTGGATAAATAGTTTTTTTTTTTAGTTCATTGATCATTTTAATTTTGCTGTCTTCTTTTTAATGTTAGAATTTTTTTAAATTATGGTTTATCTGTTATTCAGTTATAACAGGAAAATTTTTATTGTTAAAATTTTTTTAAATCAGTTGTCGCTGTTTTAATTGAATAGGTATTTATTGTTGCATTTTATTCAATATTCAAAACAAGTAATATATCTCTATTACTCATAGAATTTAATTAAGAAATATATTTTTAGAATTTGATATGCTCTGAATAAGTTTGTATCTCTTTATATATTTGTATTTTTACAGAGCATCTAGCACAACAGACGGCAAAAAACAACACATGGGGAATGCTTCCTTGAACACCTTATACAATATTGAATTTAGTTTTGATTCTGATGTACAATGTAATATAACTATATATTACTTTTGCACTGAAGAAGTAACTGCAAATTCTGTAATGTGAGTTGAATATTTGTATTCTTTTATAGTATAAAATAAAAATTATTTTAAAATAAGAATGAATATTATTCTTAAATATATTTTATGAATGTAAAATTTATCACAATTTTTTTAAAAACCTATTCCTTTTTCTTTATTCCTTTCTTTTTCTACTCAGTAAAATGTAAGGCATTTCATATATAAATCTTTTTTACCCCTTCCCTTTATAAATGTTTTAATTTTAACAGTGATTTTATGTTTACAAAATATTTCAAAGTTTTGTATTCAGACTACTGGAAATATTTACTACTGTTTAATATAATCAATAATTACTTTGTTACTGCAGTTCAGTTGGAAAATTGATGGAAAAAAATGGTAATAGCTTTCAAAATTTGAAATCAGGAGCATTTGATTTTTTTTATAAGTTTCAGTTTGTTTTAAGCTATAAATTCTTGTCAGACTTGCTTGTGCAAAAGTAAAACCCTTTATTTTTTTCTAAAACCTAAATAGTTCTCGTTGAATTTCCTGTTAATGAATTGCATTCAAATTAAAATGATTATATTTAAATGGTATTTTAACTTTTACAAATTTTCTTAACAAATATATTTCAGATTTCTTACTAATTTTTGTTACTTCGTTATTGATGAGGCTGATTGATGAATACAATTCATTTTATGCTTTACTAGCCGCCTTTGGCGACCAGCTGGTTCGCCATGAGTTATGCATTCTAAAATTTTCAATTAAATCACATATTCGTTAGCTTTGAAATAATTCCGAGCATTGATTGGCCTGAAATTAATATTTTCTTTAAGATGATGGACGGAAAGTTCTAAAAGAACACGTTTTCCTAATAATATTCTTTAATTTTATAAATCAGTCAGTTTTAATTATTGATTCATAAGACTGATTAATGTAGAAACTTTTATTTAAAGTATTAATACAAATATTTTGTAAAATGAGCAAAGTATGAAGAAATCTAAAACTTGTTATTCATAAATGCATTGTTTGACTCAAGCTACATAAAATGTAATTATTTACTTCATTTTGATCGAATTAATAGTATTAAATAATATATACACTGAAGTGACAAAAGTCATGGGATAGCAATATGCAAATATACAGATGGCAGTAGTATCGCAGCGAAAAAGTATAAATGCGCAGTTCGTTTTCCAGAGCTTTCATTTGTGTTCAAGTTATTCATGTGAACAGGTGTTTCGTGATTTATGGCGGCACGGCGAGAATTAACAGACTTTGAACGTGGAATGTTAGTTGGAGCTAGACGCATGGGTCATTCCATTGCGGATATCGTTAGTGAATTCAACATTCCGAGATGTACAGTATCAAGAGTGTGCCGAGAGTATGAAATTTCAGGCATCACATCCCATCATGGACAGCACAGTGGGCGACCACCTGCACTTAACAACCGAGACCGCCGACGTCTGTGTAGAATGGTCAATGTTAATAGACACGCAACACTTCGTCAAATAACTGCAGGAATCAATGTGGGACGTGTCCGATAGGACTGTGCGGCGAAATTTGTCTTCCTTGGGCTATGACAGCAGAAGACCGACTAGAGTGCCTTTACTGACAGCACGACATCGCCTGCAGCGACTCTCCTGGGCTCGTGAGCATATCGACTGGTCCCTAGACCAGTGGAAAACCGTGGCGTGGTCAGATGAGTCACGATTTCAGTTGTTACGAACTGATGGTAGAGTTGGAGTGTGGCGCAGACCCCACGAAGCCATGGACCCAAACTTTCAGCAAGGCACTGTTCAAGCTGTTGGTGGCTGCATAATGGTGTGGGCTGTTTTTACATGGCATGGACTCGGTCCTCTGGTGCAACTGAACCGATCATTGACTGGAAATGGTTATGCTCAGCTGCTTGCAGATCACTTGCAGCCATTCATGGACTTCACGAACCCACACAACGATGGGATTTTTATGGATGACAATGCGCCATGTCACCGGGCCAGAACTGTTCGCGATTGGTTTGAAGAACATTCCGGACAATTCCAGCGCATGATCTGGCCACCTAGATCGCCCGATATGAATCCCATCGAGCATTTATGGGACATCATCGAAAGGTCCGTTCGTGCCCAAACTCCTGCACCATCCACACTTTCACAATTATGGACGTCTATACAGACAGCATGGCTCAATATTCCTGCAGAGGACTTCCAACGACTTGTAGACTCCATGACACGTCGAGTTGTTGCACTTCGCCGGGCAAAAGGAGGACCGACACGATATTAACAGTCATCCCATGACTTTTGTCACTTCAGTGTGTATATATATAATAAAATTCGTTTTTAACGATTTCACAATTTTATTCTGATTTTACTGAATGTTTCAATTTTATTCACAAATGGCTTGTGAATTTTATGATTTTCTGAAGACAAATTATGTGCACACATAGACACACATAAAACTCTCAACAATCCTCAAATGCAGAAGCTCTTCATTCCCCTCTAATTCATGTTTTTTAACTTGCCTGCAGACAAATGTTTCTTAATATGTACTTCAATCCACTCCATCTAATTCATGTTTTTTATATGTAGTCAAATACTTCTTAATATGTACCTAAAATTTGTTATTAAAAAGTTCTGTTGTAATGATTTATATAATTTTGTATCTGTGTAACATCTTTTTGTTAATTATTTTTTAATCAATTGTTCTGTACACATTCTTTATTCTGAAATTTTATTTATTTATTTTCAGAACCCAGACAATCCCATATGGTTATAGCTGTAGTCGAGAAAAATGCAAATGAATCTTATACTTTGAAACCGCTGAAACAGAAACTTTTTGTTGATGGTCTTTGTTATCTTTTACAGGAAATTTACGGTATTGAAAACAAAAATGTATATCAGTCAGTAAGTTCCAACTTTTTTCAGTTCCAGATCTATTAGATTAATGTTAAAAAAAAAAAGGTCCTTCAGTAATAATAAAAAATTATGATGAAAAAGATTTTATTGCAGAAATGTTGTTATAATGTTTGAAAGTTATAAATCAAATTAATCAATTAAATCAAACCTTCCATAATTTTATTCATTCATGTTTAAAATGGTGAATAAAGATCTTGTCATGCACTCTAATTAACATGAAATTATGTTTTCTCTTTTTGTATAAAAGTTAAATACAGTCTGTCACTAGTTACAATTTTTTCCTCAAGGTAGTAAGCAACAAATGGCGTCAATTGTGATTTATTTTCTATTTTATTTAGTTTTTTTGTTTGATAATTTTGTGTCTAATATATATTCAGGTAAGAAAATTATTAAAATTTGGACCTATGCGTTCCTACTCATGCGCATGTCATTAAAGATTTAGAGTAGACAAGAGTTTTATTTAAATTTATGCTTGACTGTAATGTATAGACGCTGGAAAAGAAGCTGTATTACAACTTCATTCTGCTACCTATCATTATATATTAAAACTAAAAGTACCATTTTAAAACTAATAACGTGTACTAAAAGATGATGTGCCAACAGTGTTAAAAGGAAATTGTCTAGGTATTTAAAATTATACAAACTTTGAAATTTTCTACGGAAGTACCCCTCTTTTGATGTGAATAGATTCCACAAGGAAAAATTACCCGGAATAGGCATTTCGTTTAATATACCATTATTGCATCGGGAGATTTTTGGCATTTTTGTTAAAAGGCCATTTTTATATTTAGATGTGTCAGGTTATACAGATATAGGACAAAATAAAAGGAACACCCATTTAAAAATGATTCGTCCTTTCCCACTCCAAAGCTGCTTCATGTCGCGGCAGTGTACCACCAAGTGGCGGTGAAATGGAATGTATCAAGCGAGCATTTGGCAGTGTGAGAGTTGCAGGAGCAGATTCTATACCAAGAAAGCGTGATTACGTCCGACCTCTTCGACGTGAAAAATTGCACGATAATCGGAACTTGCTTCACTGGAGCGTTCGTGTCCAGAACAGCAAGCCCTATGGTTGTTTTAAGGACCATTGTGTCAAGGGTTATGACAGCCTTCACAAATTTGGGTAAAATGTCTTCTGCGGAGCGCAATAGTGAGCGGAATTCGAATTTTTTGGTTGTAATAGATGAATGTTGAAGAGAATAGTCGCCCAAAATCCCAAGACTATACTTACGCAGATAACGTCTGAGATAAATACCCACCTTCAGATCCCATATAAATGAAAACTATTCAACGGGAGTTTCATGCTGCGAACATTAATGGCTGAGTAGCTATTCCAAAACTATTAGTTTCGGCGCGGAATTCTATGAAAAGACTACAAATGTGCCAAGACCACAAGAACGAGTAATCTCGTCTGCAGTAAGAACAAGCAAGCTGGTCTGAGGAATCTTCTTTACATTATTCCAGATTACCGGACATGTGTTCTGGCGAACACCGACAGAAGCATTTCATATTGACTGCATGTTTCCAGCTATGAAACAGAAAGGGGGTTCTGTGATGGAGTGGGGTGCAATATCTTCCCTTGTATCGGGACCTCCCGTTGTTTTGATAGAGGCTATCACAGGCGACCATTACCGAAGCATTCTCACAGATCATCTTCACCCTATGCTTCAGATTCTCTTTCTGGAAGAACGTCCTATGTTCCAGAATGGCAATACCCTATTCAGACGACTCGCAGTGTTCAAACATGGTTACAACAGCATGATGATGAAGTGAAACATCTAATCTTGTGTTTTAAGTCCCCTGATCTCAGCCTTTGTGGGGCTTTTCGAGAACAAAGTCTGTGCTCGGTTTCCTCCTCCACGCACACTATCTTAACTCGAGATACCCCTGCACGAACAATGGGTGCGAATTCTGATGAACTTAGTTCAAAACCTTTGATTGTCCATCCCACGTTGAATGAAGCTGTCGTTTAGACCGAGGGTGACCCAACCCCTTATTAGTTAGAAATTTTCATTTTTTCACTGGCTTTCCTATTATTTTGTCGTATACCTGTATGTATGTTCTCTGGATGTCGGCTATCGTATTTTTCTTGTGTGATTCTTTAAAGGTTTCTATGCAGTTTGCACTCTTTATATTAATATAGGTTGCTACTTCATGTATAGTAAAATATTTAGAGTGAAAATTTCTGATCGAAGTTTGATTCTTTTCTTCAAAGAAATATTCTAGAATATTGAAAATTTTGCATATATTGCATTTGAACCTGAATCACCATTATGCTGAAAGCGTCAAAATTGAAAGTTTTGTTGTATAAGCGATATTAATAAAACTGAATGCATTTTTATTATTGAAAATAAATATTAGTTTTAGAGTTAAAATTAGTATGTTATCAATAAAGGAAATAGAAAAAAGATGTTTTATTCTTTAGGTACTTTATTCTTACATTCGTTATTAATATATATTATTCTTATCATTGCCTACTGCTAATAAGTAGACACGAAATGATGCACCGTTTTATTTTATGAACACTTAAAAAAGTAGTGCATTAGATTCACTGATAAACGTAGATCTAAATCTTTTTTTTTTTTTTTCATGTTTTATCTAGAACTTAGCATTCTCTATAAATGATTTTTGACTGTGAAAGAATTCTACTGTATGAAGAAACTTATACTAGATATACGCTTATTACTGGCGTGGGATGCAGAACACAGAACATCATTCTTAATATTCATTAATTTACTCTACAGATTTTTAATTTTCATTGTTGTTTCACTTTTTTATACTATTATTCATCCATATTTTGCTGCTTCTGGCATAAATAAAAATTCAAAATTTTGAAAAAAGGACTAAATCTTTGATTTTTAAAAAAGTCACACATAGTCTCTTGTCTTCATTGTAAATATCAAATAAAAAATTATTAATTTAAAAATAAATTTCATTTGAAATTTTGTTTATTTATTTATTTTGCTTATTTAGAATAATTCTTACTTAACAATATTTTTTCCGGTAAATAATTCATTTTGATAATTTAGTAAATAGAAGTTTATTATTTTAAAATTTCCGTTTCGACCGTTCATTTAAGTATTAAACAAAAACTGCGCACTTTTATAATTAAAAGTACTTGTAAACTAAAATATCAATCAACACAATGTGAATCTTTGAAATTCTCTGAAATTCTTCGTATTCATATGTATATATTATCACACGTGTAATTTATTTGTTGGCATGTAGAAGGAAGAAATGTAAATAAACCTAGATTATGAAATTTGGTTTCCAGCTAGAACTTTGAATGTAGTTTTGAAATTTCATGTCAAAATAGATGTTGTTATTGGAAATTTTAAAGTTTGTCCTTATTTTAATGTATAGATGCCCCCTATGTAAATTTTAATTTAAGAGTGCATTGATTCCCTTCAAATAGTATCCTTATTATGATTGTAGAATGAACGATGTCGGAATAAAGCTCGTTGACTTTTTTTGCCCTGCTGTTACT
This sequence comes from Argiope trifasciata, assembly GCA_026543055.1. Lineage (NCBI taxonomy): Eukaryota > Metazoa > Arthropoda > Arachnida > Araneae > Araneidae > Argiope > Argiope trifasciata. The sequence goes on from JAPMOQ010019132.1 coordinate 5,384,194, forward strand.
TGTGCTTTTGATATGTATCATTTATGGCATATACACTTTGTATTAATATTACTTTTTATCCAGACATGTAAAACTTGTCCAAAATTGTTTCATCGATGCCTATATTAATGGGCATTTGTGAGATAAAATTTCATAGCATTTGGTTTAGCTAATTTTTAGTTTCTCTAAAATATCAATAGAGATATTTGCGTGGTGCTTCAATTAGAATTCGACATTTACAAACATATACATTTCTGCATTGTTTAAATGTGCAAATTTCATATATATTTTTATTTGAAACTTGTTAAATTATAAGATCATTTTAAGAGTCATGTTTCTGAGAATATTTAGATGAAACTGAAGTGAAATAGATATTTTTGCATATGCATGTCTTTTTTATGGGCTATTTGTATTCGTTCTTAAAATGTGAACAATTTAATTTGCTATAGCCCGCTTCGCCATTTTTAATTAAACAAATTTTACTCTTTAGGAGTTTTTAAATGCAAGTATAGTTTTAAGCTTAAATTTTGTATTTTAACATTTTCTCATTTTTTATAGATTTATAAAAGACACATTTATACATAATTATACAATATAAAATTCATGTCTAGAATCAGTTTTCAAGAAGTTTAAAATTCTCACTCTGTAGAATACTGCATATTGTATAGAGAGTGATGTGATTGGAAAATACTTTCAGAGTTTCTACCAACGTTAGCAACAAAACTGCTTATTAAATATTATCTAGGCTTTAAAATGGAAGCGCAACGAGTATTAGTAACTATACCGCAATTATTAAACTTAAGGGTTGGTTGAAATTTAGAACTTGTACTGTACATGTATGTAATATAACTTTTTTGTTGTTGTTTTGTGAAAAAAATTTTGCATTTTTTTTTAATCTGTATCTTAATTTGATTGCATTTTATCTAAAAAAAGTAATCTTACGATTTCTTTAATCATTTTAAAGTAAAATTTGGTTAATTTTTATAAATAATTTTTCAATTCCATTTTCTTAAATGTAAGCTCTTTTTTGTTATGTGTGGTTGGTTGTTTAAGTATTTTGTAAGAAGGATTTGTTTTAATTCTTGCTTAAAAGTTTAAGGCTGTGTTGTATAAATTAAATTAAGAGTGTTTAAATAATTTAAATACAGAATGTTTAAAATATATAAATGCATAAAGATTGGCCTTAATCATTTTAATTTGCTTGCAGTGTTGTTAAAAATGTGATTATTTTCTTGTTTCTATAATGTTCTTTAAACGTTTTATATAATAATCCTCGAAATCGGTACATTTAAATCACGATTCCATGTGTTTTATAATTTTTTAAAATTAAACTATGAAAAATTTGTTTTTATTGACTTTTATTCTTGCAATATAAGAAAATATGCACATTCATGTATACTGAATTATTATATATATGTATCAATTTCTTTGCTGTATTAGTATTATAATTTTAAGTAATTATTAACTTTGAAAAATGTGTTACTGTTTTAACCGAAATGATGCTCTGAGTTGCGGTCCATACTCATACGTGATTTCATATTTCTGTTTATCATCATTTACTGTTTCTAGAACTCACAACTCTTATTAAAGATATTTTTAAACTCCATTTATAGTGCAGATTAATTTTGAAATCATAAAAATTTATTATTTATTGGGTTACTTTTTTCGAAGGATTTGACCGATGAAGATGCAGAAGATACTGGCTTTGACTGCGTTATATGTATGATTGACCCAAGGGACACACTAATTTTGCCTTGTCGTCATCTTTGTTTGTGCAATAGTTGTGCAGATTCTTTAAGATATCAGGCTAATAACTGCCCTATATGTCGTGCTCCATTCCGCGCATTGTTGCAAATCAGGGCTGTTAGAAAAACAAATTCTACTCTCCCACAAATAAGTCATAATGCTGAAAATCAGGTAAATTTTCTCTTTCTCTCTCTCTCTCTCTCTATATATATATATATATTTATGGTTTCTACTTAAATCCCTTATACATCCGCTCCTTAACTTCTGCATGATAACATGAAAGTGATGTCTAGGGTCTAGGTTATAGTATAGTAAAAGGGTTATGCGTTATGTGATGGAGCCGCATATCACGTCGCCCGGCGAAAAACTTTAGAAGTAGTGTTCTTATCTTGAAAATGATACATGTTATGGGGGATGTGCCAATTAAAAAGTTGTAGAGCGTTTTGGTATAATAGAAAATGCGACTGTTTCGCATTACTGCTAAAGCCAAAGTGCACATTTATGTGTTTACGATATTCGAAGCTGTGATGTCACAAAACGTGTTATGAAGGAAGATAAAAACAGCATTTTATCACGAAATACCTTTATTTTAGTTGTTTAAATTGCTCTCCGTCATCCATAATACATTTTTGGACCATTGTTTTGGATTTTACGTGGCATACTTTTTATCATATTAGTTGATGTGCTAGCACGAGCTATAGTACTTCATCACCGAAAGCTCTGCAATATTTTCTGTTTTGAGTTATTCCCTAGGATAAAATGGATTTGAGTCACTTTTTTTACAAAAATAACATGCTTCCTTTTCATTCGTGTTGTGCGACGTCAAAATTTCGAAAAATGCGAACAAATGTTCATTTTAAACGTTCTATTCTTGGTCTTAATTTGTACTCAGTGGTTCTTTTTATAGTAAATCAATTACGTTCTGCTACTTATAATTGGACATTTTCCTCATAATATGTACCGTTTTCGAGAAAGAAACACGAACTCTGAAATTTTTTCGCTAGGGGATATTATAAGTTGTCACTTCGCGTCATGGTTTGCAGTAACTAGAAACTACCTTCATGGTCGTAGTTGCAGTAGTTCTGAACGGGGTTGTAAGGGATTTCGGTGGATTTTTATAGAATTATAGAATACATTAAATATTCGTCTTAATTTATATTACTACAGACAACTCAGGACATCCCACCTGGTTATGAACCTGTATCACTGATTGAAGCTCTTAATGGGCCTATTCAACCATCTGCTCCATTAGTTCCTTCCTTTGGTGAGTTATTTGTGTGTGTGTGTGTGTGTGTGTGCGCGCGCGTGCGCGTGCGTGCGTGTGCATCTGCGTGCGTTTGTGTATGTGTGTCTTTAAATTAGCTCTAGATATTTTCTAAATTTTTCAAAATAGTATTCGTTCTCATTAAAATTGGAGTTTTAATTTTTTTTTAATTGCAAATAGTTTATAGGCTTTCAGCTACACTGTTTAATTTTTTTTAAAGTGCAGTTTTTATAAAGCTGGGAATATATGATAAACGTTAATGTTACTGTGGGCTTGAAAATTTATCAAGTAACTGTTTTTATTTTTATAAATGCTGCAATTAGTTGCTTATTTTTTGCTAAGATATTCAGCAAAGAACATTTCAGTATCAACTGCAAAGATAAAATAAATGATGAAAAATGATTTGTATGATGTAAGGCGAAACCATTATAATTATAGAAAGATTAAACTTTGGAACAATTATAGTTTTATTCTGAATTTCGTCTTTCTTTGCAAATCAAGCTAATAAAACAGTTTTAATATTGAAGCTTTTCTGCGTAGTTAAATAGATGATGTATTCTCAGAGAATTTCTTTAAAAAATTTCATCCTGAAATTTAAGAAAAGAAAAATCATTAAACTTAAATAATTGAATTCTATAATTTTTTTATGAATGAGATAACCTTTTCTGCATTTATTAAGGAATAAGCTTGGTAGTTATATTATAAACTGCTTTCATAAAGCTTAAAACAATAGAAAAATGTAAATTTATGAAATTAAATGTGAGTATCATTTAAAATTTGTGACAAATTTTTTTAAATACCTTTTGTTACTAATTTAAGAAGTATAGTTAATTATAAAATTCCTAAAAGACTGTATTTGTAATCTGGGTTTGTTTTTCCTTTTCCATAGTGGAAAGAAGAAGAAAAAAGTGAACTATTTATATTCTTCTTTATTCTAAAATAAAAATGTTATTTTATACTTTGTGTGAAATTGAATCTGTAATAATTACATATTCATTATTTAGAACTTTTCATTAAGATGCTTATATATAAAATTTTATATTAGAAATAAATAAAATAATTAATAAATTATTTTAAGCACATCACATCGATGAAGTTTAATGTCTTTTAAAAATGTTTATACATTTTGTGCTTCATATTTCTTATTTAGTCATTGAAACAGTGCTTTTTTCAATTGAAATTGGAAAGGAAGTTAATCTTGGATTTTTCTAATAAAGAAGCATAATCGCGACAATAAAAATGATTTATAGAGATGTAGCATCGAAGAAAATAAAAAGAATTTGAATTTCATCCGGCTATTTTGTATTTTGGTGTTTTTTTCTGGTAAAATTTTAAATCATATAATTTGCTTTGAATATAATAAAATTCATTTAAAAAAAAATGGATAATTTATTTTTCACATTTTATTACGGATGAAAAAAAATTGGAATGATTATATCTTATCTCCTATTTAAAACACTTAAATAATATTTTGAAATGGTGTGCATTCATTTGAAATCAGATGTAACTGGATCTCTTTATATTAGAATCATTTTGAAATGACGGTAACATTCTTTTACTTGCTGTCTAACGAACTTCTAAATTGGCTTCTGAAGTTGTTGTTTTTTATCTGTGTAAACAAAAATTGCGAAGATGAATAATAATTAGTTTTTATTGTAAAAGTTTGTATTTAGATCCGTGGAGTATTTATGAATGTGCATATGTATAGCACTGAGTAATTTCTTTCCTTTTGTTCAACAGTGTTTTTTTTTTATTCTGTCGGTAGCAATTCATTTTTTTTCCTTATTTGTAAATAATCATTTGTTTCAGTTCGATTTTAATTGTTACTTTTTATTTAAGTCTTCCTTAACATCATATAATTATGGAATAGCTCTGTCTTAACAACTCATTCATTACATATATCATAACTTCACATTTTATTTAACTCTTTTAAACCTGGATTGTGACAAAGTTAATAAGCTGAGGTGTGCTATTATTTTCTTTCAGCATTAATTTTATTTGATATTTAGTATTGCACTTCTGTGGAAATTCTGACACAGACTTCTTCGTTTTTGGAATTAATTTCATCACTGTTTTGATCAATTGATTTCTTTTATATATTCTACAATATTTTTAATATCTCAAACACTTTTTTACGTAAATTTGTTCATTTAATCATATTTATTTTTCTTCCTAATGTTTATGTTTGGCAGAATTCATTAGTTTATAAAATTCATCTTATTAAAAAAATTCCTTATGTTGTCCAGTTTTTTTCTGTTAGTGAATCCCTATTTATTTCAAATCGATTTTAGTATTTCTTTTATTTAGATGTTATTGAACTTTATGGATAAAGAAGATCCCTTTGTATAGAAACAAAATTATTTATGATGTTATATATATATACACATCTCAAGTGTACTACTTATATTTTATTTTATTTTGAGTACTGTGGCAAGATATATGATGTTCTCCGCAACAACTTCCATTAATTTCTCTGTGAAAATTATATCTGAGATATCACTAACAGGACAACCACCTGTCTAGATATCAAATTTTCTACTTATATTAATGTATAATTATGCTTTAAATTTTATAATAACTTATATTTGCTAATTGTTTTGTACTTCCCAGAAAATTCTATGTGGTTTTCTTAAATTTATTCATGTTTAAAGCAATAACTATGTGGTTTTATTTTTGTTACTAATTTTTGTGCCATTTTTGAGATGGAAATATGTATGACAAAAAAAGATATTTTCCAAATGATAATTCATTTTTTTAAAATGTTATTCTTCGAATTTTCTAAAATTTTGATTTACTAAAATTGCTTTTTCCTCGGTTTTGCAGCAATTTCTAGGGCTTTGGATTATATGTTAGGGCCAGAGATGGGTAAGTCATTTATTTGTATGCTCGTAAATGAAGCACGGATTTCTGTTCTCTTATTTCACTTGTGTAGTTCCATGAGTTCTGTTTTAAAGTTCATATCTGTAAACATGAGATTTGCTTTCATTTCATTTTTTTTTTTTATCCTTGTGTTAAAAGCAGTGTCATAATATGTTGCAATTTTTAATGAAAAAATGATTCCATCTACTCAAAAAATTTGTCTAAGGATTCAAATGAGTTTTATTTCTGTTGTATTTTTGTACTGGGAGAAAGGTTACTTATTAGATGATATCTGTAACTTTTGAAATAATTTCAATAAAAATTTTAAACAATTCTTTTGAACATACAGTTAATTACTGACCACTTTCCAAAAGGACTTGATATTAGCCAATGGCCTCTAACGAATCAGGAATTTCTGTTCAAAATCTTAATTTTGTCATGCCTTAAAATTATTTAAAGCCTGTGTACTCTTAAAAAAATTCTTATAGTGGGTGATTTGTAGTTAATGTTCTTTAGAAATGCTATGCACAGGTTTTAGTACCCTTCATACTGAAAAATTCTTATCTTGGAGGATTTATAGTTAATATTCTTTAGAAATGTTATGCACAGATTTTAGTACCATTCAAATTGAAAAACTTAAATTCATTAAAACAATTATTTTCAGAAGTATTGAGTATAAAAATAAACTAATTTATTTCTTCACTTTTTCAAGCAAATAAAAGGTTTAGAAAAACGTAAGAAATCTATTTAAAATATTTTTCATCAAAGGTTATAACGTTCACTCATATATCTATAAGCGGCAAATTATGTATATGTATGTATTATTATGTATTTTTTTAAAAAACGCTTGATTTGAAAAGTAATATTGCTATCCTTGTCTCGAAAACTGGAGCCCTTACTGAGAAATCCATTCTGTCTGAAATAAAACTTATGATAACTTGAAGGAGAATTAACCATGAGTTAGTGTGAGCATATGTGTGCTTCACTAATTTACTTGACTGATTTTGCTATGTGTAGACATGAAGTCCTATTTTGGAAATAAAATTTTCCGTACTTTCGGTATCTTCGAGCGGTTTTTGCTTCCTTCAAATTAAACTTCAGGCATGATTAGCAAGATCTTCATCTTATAATACGGGGCCACGGTGGCCTGGTGGTAAGGTCTCGGCTTCGGAACCGGAGGGTTTCAGGTTCGAGACTCGATTCCGCCGAAGAACCGTCGTGTGAGGGGGCCTCTTGCACGTTAAATCTGTCAGGCCAAACGTCCTCCCGCTGGTGTGGTGAGGTGTGGAGAGGGGGGGCCAGTTCAGGTGTTGTCCTCGTCATCTGCTCTTGGTTCAAAATTACGAGGTCCGTCCCAAAATAGCCCTCGTGTTGCTTTAAACGGGACGTTAATATAACTAAACCAAACCAATCATCTTATAATACTTCCAATTCTCCTTCATAAAATGCTTTGGTGGCATTTCTATATTTTGAGAAGTGGCTCGAGGTAACTTCAATAACCAGGCAAAATAGTAAAATGGTGCCTCTTGAAAGAGCGAATGTTTTAAATTTTGTATCTTCTGCATTATAAATGTCAGACAATACTTTCCTTGTAAATATTATTTAATAATGTTATGTTGGAAATTTTAAAATTTCAGAAATATTTAAGACTATGTATGTCATGTTGATATTAAAATATTATATTGAAATAATTTTATGACATTTGATATTTTAACATCTCATTATAAATTCTGTGCAACAGTTCATATTTCTTGTGTTCTTATATGCAAGAAGTCCGTTCTATTGATATATTTGTTAAATATACTAACTGCTTCTGGGACAAGGTGGATCGCAAAATTTTAATCGCTATTAACTGCAATCACTGTCTGAATCTAAAAAAATTTTCAGCGATTTTTTTTTTCATTTCTTTACCCTAATATTACAATATTAATAAGCATTTTAAAATGAATATTTGTTAAAAATTACAGATTCCGGAATAAATTAAATTTATATATCTAGTAAATTCTTATATCTATATATATATATATATATATATTCTGTATCCATCTCGCTTCTCTTTCATTAAAATGAAACGTATTTCAAACTCAACCATGTAGGTTTTATGTTTTTCTTAACCTTTTATAATGAAGTGCATTTGAATATAGCACACAGCAATATAAAAAAAAATTATACAAAATGTTTTTTACCTGTACATGGATTCTTATAGAAATAATTTAAAAATATTTACCGTTTTAAATTTTTGAACTGAATAAGCAGTAAACTGATTTAAACGTCGAATGTGAATGAACTAAACATATATTGTTAAAATAATGTTAATAGATATTGGAACAAATTAATTAAACACCATAGTTTTTCCAATATTCAGTATTATTTATTATCTGCATGTAGAAATGAATGAAAAATGATACGAACAGCCACGAAATAAGAGAAAGCCTTTATAACAGTGGATTGGGCCATCCTCTGACTAAATAACAGATTCACTTGACTTGGGATAGATGCTTAGACATCATGAACAAAATTTATTGAAATATGAAGCCACTGTCCCTTGACAGCAATATTTAAATTCCAAATATATAGATTAAAGAAATCGATCACGGAGTTTTTACTTCAAATATCCCCACAAGTGTCCAATAATTTCCCTAATCAGAAGACTGAGGGAGCCAAGTAACATTTTCTGTTTCCCCTTCATACTCATTCAAATCATTTTTGGACGATTTTAACAGTGTGTATATGAACGTTGTCGTCTTGATAAAGTAGACATTTCCCAGGAAGTAAAATGTATAGAAAAGGATGCATCTGATCTCACAGAATATCGAAATAGCGAACAGTTGAATCCTTGTAGAGTAACAACCTACCCCAAACCACGCCACGATATCGCACTCCTTACCATTAGGGAACCACCTGCATGCTTTACATTCGACAAGTGTCTGTCAGAAAAAAAAGATTCTGTGGGCGTTCTTCACATATAAACGCTTACAAATTTCTGTTATATAGTAAAGGTTTGTTCATCGGGCCAGATAACATGTTGCCATTGTTGTAGAATCTATTTTCTGTATGTTTTACACCATTTGTGTGGCTGAAAAGCATGGTGTGATATTTATAAATTGCAATTCTCCCATAAACGTTCGAAACATGAAGTTTCCTTTGGGCAATGTTTGCTGAAACAGAGTTCCAGATATGACTATTCATCTCAAATGCTATGTGGAATAAAGATCGTGAGAGTCATCTAGTGTTTTGCTTTGCAGATGCTACATTACCACATTTCGTATACGCTGTCGTAACAACTGATATAGTAATCCTTGCTCGCCCCAAATAAATGGCTGTCTCCGTCACCGAACAACCAGCTTACCGCACTCTCTATCTCTCTCTCTGTGTGTGTGCGTGCGTGCATGTGTGTGTTTGATTTAAATTTCAGTGTCTAATATATTTCATATTATTAGTAAACAATGTTTTCTCCCCAAATTTTTAGCCTTGTCCTATTTTATATCTAGTTACTACGTTATGTTGTTTGTTTCGTGATGTGCTTTTTAAATACACCTTTCCCTTTATATTCATTTCTTGTTTAAAGCCACTTATGATAAATATTTTTCCTTACCATTTCATTCTATTGTATTTATATCTACAACTGTCAAAAAATAAAATTAATGGAGGATTGAATTTTAAAAAAATTTAATTTATGATTTTCTTCGAAATGTGTGTTATTATTATTTCGTTATTAGAAGAAGTTGTTATTTCGTTATTGGAAAAACTGAATACTTCTCAAAAAATTATGTTGCTTTGCTTATTGTTTTAGTTTCAGTAAAATTAAGGTTAATAATTATAGTTCAGTAAACACAAATTTAGGGTTAACATCTTATCAAAAATTGCTTCCTAATTCTCAGAATGCATAAAGATAATGCAAATTAATGTTTTTAAAGATATAGCATAATTTCATAATGGTTGGAGGAATAATTTTTGTAGTATACGATTGCAACAGGCTATGAAAAGGCTTTTTTTTTCAAGGCTTTAAAAAGATTTTTTTTTATAATTGTTCAACCTATTATATTTTCGTTTAATAATTTCATTCTTTTGTACTCTAGTTCCTGCTCCTATACCAACTTTTACAAACAGTCCTGACTTTCGACAAAAGCATCGTCACTTTGATAGGTATTTATTTTGTTTGTATGCATATACTTGGCAATCTGACTTAACCAGAATGTTTTGAAATCAATTTATATTTGTCCATCTTTATGTTTGTTTCTATATTAGGCAGCATTCAAGCAGTGTATCCTTAAGATTATGTGATAATTCGAATCCCCGGAAAGATAGTTCATCATCTGGAAAGTTACAGAGAAATTTGGATGGTTCATCTGTTCCTGAAGTTGTTGTTCCATCGATGTTGTCATCAGATAAAATGTCTCTTAAAACTGAATCACTTTCTCTAACAAGAAGTGAGGGTAGAAGGCATAAAAAAAGTTTCAGAACATCGTCAGCACCAGAAAAAATGAGGCTGCTCGCAAACTCCTTAAATATAATTAATGATATGGGAAATAAACATAAAATGGTAAGTAATATCTGTCACAATATATTTCGTTCGAAAGCAAGAATGCAAGGTATTTCAAAATCTTGGCACAGATGTAGGGGGAGGGAATAGTGTATAGCTGGAAAAGCACAAAACCTTGGTTGTTACTCAAGCCATGAAGTGTTAACCAATGGTTTGTGTATACTGAAATGATGAAAATAAGATCTCTTTATAAGAACTTTTTTAAGAAAATGAATGCATTTAAGTAACACGTGATATATGGAAAAAATTGTAAATAATGCATGTAATTGTAACTATCATTGATTCAAAGTTCTTATTCTCGAGGAAGGATTAGCATACATTTATGAAAATAAACAATCCTTTTTTTTTCTGCGCCGTTATAGATATTGAAATTCAGGAAATAAGATCTTTTTTAGATTATGTAAAACTGTAATTGTAGAAGTTTTACAAATAACCACACAAGAAGAAATCCTTGCTTGAGTTTGAAGAGAATGCTGTTCAAATTGATTCAGTGCTCTCCACGTGACCAATCCACCTTTCATTGTATTTTTTCAGTAAATTTTTTCATACTTCCATTCTAAAATGAGGTTGTTCTCCCAACATTCTAGAACCACATGCATTTTCTTATAGTTTCTGCAGGAATCTGCAGTTCTTTAAAAATTATTTATACCCTTATGACCCTGCGCTCAAGTAGAAGTGTGTGACATCCAAATAACGGGTCAACGAAATCCTGGTTCAAACTTTTTTTGAAACTTTGCTGATATGATTACAGGTGTATGAGCCAGGGTCCAATTAGAGCCCAAGGAAAAAACTTCTTTGGGGCCCTTTCTGCTTCACTATTTAAGTTATGAAGAACCATACATATATTTTATCTATGGTATTTTTCGATTTGGGGACCCCTCTGATGTGGGAACTCGGGGCAACTGCCTCGTATGCCCCTGCCTTAGTCAGGATTAGCAATTGATTTAAGATAGATAGCTATTGATGGTACGGATATCTTCCTTTGTGAAGGCACGCATTACTGTGAATAAAACTTGAGCAGCAAAATTTGGTTGTCTTAACAATTTCATGAAAAAATTAGTATAGAATTCGATGCAAGATTGATAACCTGATAGTGTAAGGATTTGAACCTGATTTTCTTATTATTTTTAAGGAAAGCAATAATTGCATGGTAGTACAATCTATGCCGCTCGGGAATTTCTTTGTAACATGTAGTTTTGCATTTATTGTACATCCTGTGTCGCTTTGACGTATGTGAGTTTACTTCGCAGCAATATCTGTGTCGCTACTGAACAATTTATTACACGGTGATGTATCTTATTGAGGCGGTTCTGCCTCTCTCTGTTTTTTTTTTTTTTTTTTTTTTTTTTTTTTATAGTTTTAAAGTATTTTGTGTTATCATCTCTATAAAAACGAACCACTTAAGGAGAAAAAAAAAATTTTTTTTTATCTAATAAGGCTTTGATAATGGCACCATTTTTTGGGTCCTGTTATTTTGGACCATCTGTCTCTTTTGTATTCCACTTCAGTATTCTGTATATAAAACATTTTACGTTTAACTGAATTGAAAGCTATAAATTTATTAATTATTTTAAAGTAAGATATAAAAAATGTGTTAATATACTTGAGGAATGCATTTGCTGCTTTTTGTTTTCTGATTTCAAATATTATTGGTTACAAATATTTTTATAACAATTATTGTTTATTAATCAGTAAAAAGGTTGAGGTTAGTCAGTAAAATAATTAATTTTAAGTTATTGGCTTACAGAATTCCTGTTGTTTTGAAATATTTTAATAAATATTTTAAAAGAATTTTTATAAATATTTTTATACTGGTTTCAAACAATCTAGGAAGATTTTGTAGCTTGAAAAGGTTGCTGAACAATGTTTTTTTATGTTAAATCAGTCTAGGAATTTGCGTTAGAAACGGTAAAACACGCTAGCTATAATGAATCTGCATGTGGTATTTTCATATTATCTTTGATCGCTACGATTTGTTAACTTTCTTTTAGATCTAAATATGAAGCCAGTCTGTATGCGTTTACTAATATCTAAGTAATGGAGTGCAATAGTTGTTGAAATATGCAATGCTCATTTTTTTTAACCGAGCTATTTTAGATATTTATCTTGCTTCCTATTTATGTATGCTTCAAGGAGAGAAGAAGGAATAAAAAAAACCATTAGTTAAAAAACGAGTCTAACAAGATTTAATTTTATTTTAATAAAGCTAATTGATGCATTTTTAATCGATATTTTATAATTATTTTTTCTTGCATACTGAAATCTTTGCTATTTCAGAATTTTCCTGGTCTAAAAATCATATTGATGGCTTAACAGTCCATTTTAAATGATAACTATTTACTTAATAGTGAACTGCTATTTAGAAACTAGTCATAAACCTTATCAAAGAATTAAATTTGAATAGTTATTGATGGTTAAATTATGTTTCGAAAGATAGATCTTTTGAGAATGATCATTTCGAAGTTTGATAAAATTATCTTAGAAAATTTGTTAAAAGACCATTTTAATTGAAGTATTTGCAGTTAATAAGGTTCTATATTCAAAACCAAGCTTTAATTCCCACTTGTGTCTCATTGAAAAAATGATGTCTTATTCAGTTTTTTCGAGGCCACAATGTCTTAGTAATGAGGTTTCAACTTCAAGCCTGGAGGGCTGTAAATTCTAAATCCGATCCCACCAAATGTCAGATCTGATACGCGCTAATTTGACGGTATGGATCAAACGTCCTCGTGTTGGTGTGGTGGAAGGGGTGCCAGCGGCGCAGTTTTAAATTACAAAGTCAATCTCTAAATAACCTTAATGGCACTTCTAAATGGAACGTAAATACAACTAAACAACTTTTCTTCTCTTTTTTTTAAATGAGTTACTGGATATATTTACAAATTATATCATGATGTAAAATTTTTATTTAAAATCTCCCTAGCAATTGTACCAGATAATTTTTTAAATTTATTTTTCTTCAGTAGCTTTTTCATTCCTTTATTTGCTAGCGTATTTGTATACTTTGAAATGAAAAGCTGTCTTCTAGTCTAAAAGAGACACAAAAAAGAAAAGTTTAATATTAAATTTAAATGAAAATAAACCTGTGATAAGAGCTCAATACAACAAATCAGAGTTCATTTTCTTAATGTGCATGCTCTCAATTTTGAGCATTTGATTTTATAATAGATATTTCTGTTTCTTTTTTACTTTACTTAATGAGAACATGATATTTTTGAATTGAATTAATTATTAACAAAGCATATTTTGATTTCTAACTTATCAACATAATGACAAGGTAATTGAGATTAAATTTTCAAATTTTGTTATTTTTCTGAATTGAAATGATTGTATGAGAATAATAATAGGTCTATTATTCTTATAAGTGCTTATCCATCTATGTGTTCTACAGGTCATGTTCTGAGCATTTAATTTTTTAATTAACTAGTTCCTGATGTAATAACTCCCGTGTGTTTCCTATTACCCCAGAAACTATTTTGTAATTGTGAACACATTTTTTGCTTTCTGATTACATTTATAAACTGGTTTAAAGATAAATATATTTAAATTGAGAAACTACTTCTCACTCCTGATATTTCAATATATTGTTTTTTAATTTTAAAAAATGCTCTATTTTATAGAAAATCTCATATAAATTGCTATATGTATTCATTTCCTTCAGTTTGGAACAATCATTCTATCTTGCACTTTCTTGGGAAATGGGCCCTTATAAAAACAGAAATGGTTATTATTATTATTACTGAGTAAGAGCTAATAACTTATTTTCATTTTAGACAGTAGAATTGTTACTTCTTACTGTGTTCAGTCTCTTATACAACTCATTTTTCGTTGACATTTATGCCATCTGAAACAATACTGTGACTCCTTACAAATTTTTTTCTACGATGGAATCTGGAAATATAGTTATTATCTGATAATCGGAAACTGCAAACTATCATTAATAAATATAGCTGTCAATGAAATTTGTGCTCCTAAAATCCTTCCAGTGGACCACAATCGCATCCTGGAGCAGTATAAATAAACGGTTTTCATTCTGGCGCTTTCAAAGTGATCATTCAAGAGATTGTAAAACATTTCCAGATCATTATTAATAACCAGCTTCCTTACATGAAGAAAAAAAAAGATATATATAAATCTAGATTCTTGGAAATTGTCAGTTTTACATAGAAATAGTAAACATAATATCCAGAATAAAATGTTATAATTTTCCTTTTCTTTAATATATCTTCCTGTGATTAAATAAAATATTCCGAATGTATGAATAGTATTAGATTTTGCTAAATTAATATCTATTTCCACTTCTTCGCTATGAAAATCATAGAGGATTATCAAGAGCACTAGCCTTACTCTCACTGTAAAAACCAAAAACGAGATTGAATTTTACTCATATTTTTTTATATTCTACAGATCCAAGAAATATATAACTTAGCAACTCGCCTTACTTATAAACAACCTAAAGAACGAAAAGTGACAAATATAGTAAGGCACACACACCAGGGTCGTTCAACGCTAGAGTTTTACTCAGCACTTGGGAGAGACCTACCGAAACGAAAAGCGACAGCTGGTAAAGTTTCAGTTTAACTTCTTTTGAACATGGTTGCAACTAACATTAAAAAATGTCAAAAGATAATGCTAAAAAAAGCGAGGAATGTTATTCATCTTCTTCTAGAGTATCTGAAACAAGGCAGATATCCTCCTACTAACTAAGAATTCACTATTGCTTACAGTAGTCTCCTTTCTTTATTCTTCTTCTTGGTCTGTTAGATCATATAATTCCAACACATCTTCTACTTCAGTATTTGTATACTGTTTAAATGAAACTTTAAAAGATTTTTTTTAAGAAAGGTATTTAAAATATATAATTTTCCACATATATAAGCAAATTAAATCTTTAAGATTTTACATTATTTGACTGATATAGGAAGTATTCAATTTTACCCTATTACATCTATTTTATACTTATTTTATGAATTCAGTTAAAAATATTTTAAAAATGATCTAACGTAGAAAATTGTTGCATGAAACACCGTATTTCTATAGGAGATGAGAAAAAATGAAAAGAAGAGATAACTAATTAAAATAATTATGCTTTAATACAGAATTTCATTTTTTTCTGTTCTAAATTGTGTATTTGTTTTTAAATCCCTGAGAACGATATTATCTTAAATCTATCGTAATTTTGATGTGTTATTATTTAGTTTTTAATGTAAAATGCAGATAGTAAAATTTTCTGTTAAATATTTATTCTATGCCCCTTCCACAAGTTTAGTTTAATTTAGTTATATTAACGTCCCGTTTTGAAGAAACACTAGGGCTGTTTTGGGACGGACCTCGTAATTTTGAACCGCGGTCAGATGACATAGGCGACACCTGAACTGGCACCCTCCTCTCCAAACTTTCACACCACACCAGCAGAGAGACGTTTGGCCCCGACAGATTTAACGTGCACCATACCCATTTACGCGGCGGTTCTTCGGTGGGATTGGGCCTCGAACGTGCTACCCTCCGGTTCCAAGGCCGATACCTAACCCCCAAGCCACCGCGGCCAGTCCCTTCTACAAATGAATCTTTCCACTCATGCACTGTTATTTTCAATTGAAATTATATTACAAAATTCAAAAAGAAATTGCATTTTAAAATTTTTGTTTTATTCTTTCTATTAATGATAATAGTTATAACTGTAATTGTTGCTGATCTTTATGCCGGTGATTTCTGAGATTTGATTATCTATTAATTTACAAACAAACCATTTTTTGCATTATCGATATGCAGAGATTAAAAAGGTAAATCATATGAAAATTCACTTTTAATTCTTACAGGAAAAGTGTACTGAATTAGCTGAAACAAGATCTCTACTTGGAAATACTATTGCTGTTGAGGAACATTCTGGAACTACTTCTTCTCCTAAAAGCAGCAAACCATGTAGCGGAAGTAGCCCGATATCATTGTCTACTCCACATTCATTGCATTTGTGTGATGGATCTAGTAAAGGTATATGTATTAAAGTATTGGTTTTTTCGAGAATTCTCAGGTTTTATAAAGCTGCGGACAAAATTTGTTTTTTAGTTATTTCAAAATCAACACTAACTTTTGATAGTGACTATTATTACTAGATGCTACAAACCCATAATATGTAAGCCGTTTGTCTGGTCTGCAGTTCTGCATGGATTTGTCTTATTCCTTTGATTTTGGCTGATTTGCAAGAATTGTCTAAAAGAGAAGGAAAGTATTAACTACAGACAGGAGTATTTTAATTGCTAGTACTGAAATCTTAAGAAGAAATTGTACATACATTCAATTTTTAATAAAGCTAACTTACATATAAGTAGCATAAGATGTTTAATTTTAAAGCAGATATGACATTTGTTGCATTTCATAATTTTAAATAGTCCGTATATTCTATAAATTCAGTGTAGATTTGTTTATTGGAAACTTTATGTGAATGAAGTGATGATTCAGCAGATAAAAGTATCAGAATCCCCTATACACACACTCTATCTCTTTCTCTCTTTCATTCATTTCACCTCAATATTGATTGTGTCAAAAGGAATATCAAATAGTTAAATAAGCTGTACAATAAATAATGTACCTTATTAAATATTTTTATATAATAATGGATGCTTCCTTTAAAAATTTTCTTATGAATAATATTTTAGAAAATAATTCAAATACGCCCCACCCCCGAAGAATGGCATCTGGCAACATAAAATAAACATTCAATAAAGCAATTATGTTTTTGTCTAAACAGCAAAAGTCGAAACAAAAACTCATTAATGGTTGAAAGAGAAGGAGAGGAAGGGAGAAACGAAAGAATGAAGGGGGTATTTAGATGGGAGTGAAAAAAAGTGAATCAGTTAATTGTGCTCCGTGCCGGGTTGCTCTAATTGCAGCACTAGTTCCTCTAAATTTAAAGGGAGAAAGTTGATGCTTTCTATCTCCAAACCAATCACTGAGTTGTGTGTGCTGTAGGCTTTTATGAGCTGCTTGACTACCGCTCCAACCTGCGCTCTACGACTTGTTTGTTTGTTTTAAATATTTTCTTTTCATAATTTATAAGATAAAAATATAGTAAGAAAGTGATTTTAAATTTTAGTAAACAAAGTAAGAAAGAAAATTGGAAAGCTAAGCAAATTAAATTTTTAAAAACTAATAAAATCGAAAACGGAACTTTTAAAAATTGGTTTTAAGAGATGCTGCAGATCTACAGCCCTAATGGACGAGCCACCAATGCATATATTAAGGGGCTGATGCCATTGACATCGTGAGATATATTCTTCCATTCAACATTTCAGAATTTATTCCAAAAATTCATCCTCTTGAGAATTAGAATTTATTATGTATTTTGCAAGTAGAAGCGATATCGCAGTTTTGTAAAAAAATTTGCATGTATTTAAGTATAAAAAGACTTGTACACTTTTGTTTTTTCTGTCATTAAGCTGTCTTCTGAATTGAAGTTGAGTGCATTTCAATGGGTTTTTTTGTTATTGTTATTGAAATACCGATGAAAATCGGATGGGTATTAAAATTGTTTATGTACTTAAAAGTACTTTAATCATATAAAGTAAAGAAAAAGAGTGCATGAACATTTCACTTATGAGATTGAACTTAAAGCTCCTTTTAGATGAATTTAAAAAAATTTCTCTTTTGTTAATGTACCTTAGTCTCTCATAAATACATACTTCTGCTTAGGCTATAGATTTTTTTATTGCTATGAATGCATTTTAAAATGTAGGTATAATTTATTAAATATAAATCCCTTCATTTCTACAGATATATCACCGTGTGGAGAAGATTCCGATTATTTCACACCTGAAGATCCAAGCACTACAATTCTTGTTGATCAAGGTACAGACACAAGTTTAGACACACCTCAAGGTGCGGAATCAGTCAGTGCTTACAATTATGTCGGAAAAGTTAAAAGTGATTGTATTATCTCTGGAAAACATAAACTTAATCGAGAAAGGTATGCCGTTTATGAACCAGAAAACGACTTTAGATATGTGCATGATAAACGGAAGAGAAATTCTGATCCTTTGAATAAATTTGAAAATCCCTTGGATTCCTTAATCTCTCATAAATCGTGCTCACTTTTTGTGAATCTTGAAAATCATAACTCTTTACCTGGAACTCCTGCCAGTAATGCTAGCAATCATAGCAGTGGCGAAAGTTTTAGCAGTACTTCTAGTACACGCTTATTACTTAGACCCCAGAGCTATGATACCTTGCAAGAATGAAATGATTTGTTCAGTTAAATTGTAAATTAGTATAAATATTTTTCAATGTCTTATTCATCAACAGTTTTTAAATTTATTATTGCTTGAACATTATTTTATTGATGTTAAAGTATTTTATGGGATCAAATCAAAAAGTTTCTTATTAGATGTAAGATAATAACTTAATCTCATATAGGCAGAGTTTTGTGGTGCTTCATAAATATAATATCATTGTATCTGCTGGGGTAAAATATCGAAGGTCGTTGAAATCTTTGCTGATTAGCAAAATATCACAGTTAATTTAGTGTTGGTAAGCAAATGCTGCGCCTAATTTTGTTTTTCATGATTTTTCGTAATCATGCTTTTAAATTTTAAAAAATATATTTTTTAGAGTTTAATGTACACAATTTCATATTTTATTCTGAAACTATTACTATTTTATTCTAATATAATTTATATTCAATGGGTTTTAAATAAGATGTTAGATTTAAAATATAATCTTAACTATATGAATGATTAATTCTACATTGTGAAAACTTAAAATGAAAGCCTATTAATTGCCAGCTTCCTTCGGTTTCAGCTGGAAATTAATCAACAACATGTGAAAGAAAAGTTGGTTGACAAGGAACCATATTAGAAATATTGCGATTGTGATCCTATGGTGATCTTACGAGTATATGCTGCAGTGCAAGATTTTCTTCATTCAAACTTTCTGGGTGCATTTCAACTACTGTACAAAGATGAAAGTTTAATTACTTTATGCATTTATGAAGTGCTTCGATGCCAATTTTTTTTCTTGTTTGTGAAATTACAGAAGCCAATCGCATTTTTTCTTTTCATGCTCTTTTTTTTTTTTTTTTTTTTGTTGTTGTTTTGTTGGTTGCAGTTTTCACTGGTCAAATATTTATTTGGAAAAATAAATTATTAAAAAAACTTTATAAAATGCATAAGAAACTAAATTCATCGATTCTAGTCGTATGATAAAATATAATAACCGTTTTAAGTTGTAGAAATGAAAACTGTGTCAATGAAGCAGTTATAAGTAAAATGCTTAATTAGAGCTAAATTCTTTTTTTTTTCTTTCAGAAAATCGAAATAAACTGTTTATTTAATTTTTAACTTGAAAAATCACTTTATGAAGAGAAGTGTAAAAGATATATATTGCACTGTGTATTCTTTTGTTGTTTTCATATTTTTTAAACATTTATTTGCGAAGTACAATGTATTTCTTCAAAAATACATCTACAAAAAATGCCTCCAAGAGAGTTTAAATATGATTTTTTTATTGGCCTTTCTAGGACTGAGACTTTTCTCATAAAAAATTCTACTGTCAAAACATATTTTCCTAATCATATTATTGGAGCACAGTAAAATATATTTGTTTGTTCGCTTAAGATTTCAAGCAAGGGTTGATAGATTGAATACAAAATACTTAACTTATAATTTGTTCTCCATTAAAAACTCATTTTTTTAATGAAGGAATTCTGCGGTAATTCAAGCATTAACATATCATTTGAAAAATATTTGTGGAAGGCATATAAGAATCCTTTTTAATTGTAGTTGTATGCCACTGAACTAATTATATTAGTATCATGAATAAGACTTAGAAACTTGATAGATCTTTCTTCCCTAGTAGTTAATATTAATGTATATAATTATTTTTATGTATAATTAAAATTTAAAAAATTATACAGATAAATTTATTGAAACTTTTCAATACCGTTTATTATTGTAAGCTAAGTTGTCGTTTTATAAATCGTCATCTCAGACTAGTAAATTGCTATAGTTCCTATAAGGTGTGAATTCTTATACTTTTTTTTATCTAATATAATAAACAATCGATTTATAAACTAGGTGTAAAAAATAGATAATTGATTTTTTGAATAAATGTGCTATCCTAAATATGATTATTCCCAATGGTGAATATCATTAAATAAAATATCAACTTATACAGCTTAAATCTGCAAAGAATGGTTATAAATATGTATATGTGACTATTTGTAATATTTATTTTGAAACTGAATAAATTATGGGAATATTTTTTGGAATAACTGCTTACATCAAACTGATGCTATGATTAGCGAACTTATTGCTTGGCCATGCAAATGACATATCATATTGTTAAATGTTATCATATCTCGTGATTATCATTTTGCATAATAATTTTTGACCATTTATTATTTGCGATTTTTTATTGTTTTCTTCACTACTGAAGATCTTTTTGTGTGATAATGTAAATATTTATAATGGATTTTAAAATAAAAATCAATATTTGAATTCTGATGTTTCTTTTATTTAATTTCTTATCTTACATAAGGTTGATAGGTTGTTTTACTAACATTATCATGTTGAGAAATAATTCAGCTTAATTTTCATTCTTTTGGTGCATTCAGAATTCCGGATTATCAAAATTAAGGATGCACGAGCTTTTATTTATTAATTAAATTTTATTATTAAATTATTTTAAAATTAAAGTTGATTTTTTTAATAATTTAAAATAATTTTTAAAATAGTAAATAAAAATGTTATTTCCAAATATTTAGTTAAATATTTCTTACCCTCTTTCATTATTCAATAATTTTTTTCACTAATCTTTTGGCACATATAATTTAATCTACTTTAGCACATGTACTGGATTTAATCAATTAAGTGCGTACGACGTGTATACATGTCAATCCATTTCATCATTTTTGCGCAGTTGATGTATAATTTTTTTATCTGATAAAAATGAAATGCTTTTCACTTTATTAAGATTTTTTTTTTTTTCCAAAATTTACTGTGCAACTATTTGTATTGTAATCGATTTGTATATGCGTCATTGCTTGACTTTAAAAAATAAATTCGACAGTTTATTAACTAATTTAGATTTGAGACCACCCAGATGAAACCTTTAATATTTGCATTCACAGTTATGATGTATAAAACTGCCATTTAAATTAGCACCAAAAGAAAGCTTACACAGCCTTTTTTTTCCTCTAGATGCTAGATTCTCTTTCTTTCTCTACAATTTTTGGAATTCGTTCTTTTGGAAATTTCGCCGATTTATGAATCACAATTGCGAGGGGAAAACCTTTTCATTATATACAGATAGCCAGTTTCTCTGTATGTTTGTTCCTTTTTTCTTATTTCACTAAACTTATGGATTGATCAACAACTTAACATGTAAGATCAGATTATGCATTTCGGAACGATTTATTAAAACAATTAAATATAGAACTTAAATTTTTAAAAATTATAGAAACTCAAATATTATTATTATGCAAAAATGGTTTTTAGACCTACTTCAAATTCAAAAAGTTATCTTTTCAAAGATATCAATTGGGCAATTTTTCTCCATTGTTAAGTTTTTTAATAATATTTTCAATAAAACTTTTTATTTTTATTATAAAATTTGAACCCTTTTTATTGTCATTATTTAACCTTCTGTTCTTCATCCATTTTTAAGGATTAAGGCTGGAAGATATTTGTGTTTTCATATTTAAGGGAGTTTTGTAATGAATTGAAATCAATTGTTCTTGAAATATTGCGTTTAACACATATTCAGAAATTGGATTGTAACACTAAATATTCTTTACTTTTTTCCTAAGCATATTTCAGTCCAACTAACATGCAACTGGGTTATTTCAATTTCATTTCTTCTTTTTCGGTTTAAGCTCAAATTTTAGTTAACAGATCAAGTATAGGGGAGTGTTAGTTAAATACCATGTCTGTCACAATTTACAATTATAAAAAATCTTGTTCTAGGCATGATTCAGAGAAAGCTAATGAAACGCAATTAATGCTCTCAACTAATTTAAAAATAATAAAAGTGAATTATGTGATGGCATTATCAGAACAGAAATTTTTAAAGAAATTATGCTTTTATAATTTCCCATTTCTAGATACTATACTATTCCAATTATTCAATTTAACATATATAAACAATTTTATTGCAATGTCAGTTAGTTGCTTTCTGTCTCTTTGATGATTGATTTTTTAACTTTACGTTGAATAAAACTATTTTGTAATATTTAGTTCATATATAACATTGGAATCTTTATGTAGAATTTTTGACATAATTAACTGATTGCTATATTCGAAAATTTTACCAAGAATCATTCTTTACACCAAAGCTCAGATTTTAAGTGACTGATAGTTAGGCAGGTATATGGACGCAATGAACTATCTCAAAGTTCATAAAATAGTAGGAATTAAATACCTCCCATTGTATGAAATTTCAAATAACTTACTTAAAAATTTGATTAATAGAGAAGATTTAATTCTCACTCAGCCAATATAATTGGTACGCAAGATGTCTCAAGAAAATAAGCTCTTCTTAGTTTTCGCCCAATTTTTATGAATTTTGACACATTTTTAAAAAAATATTTTTATTTATGTTTTACTACAATACTTTGCGTTGTAATAATGGAAGTTAACAATTTTCATTACTCTATTAAATGCTATTTAAATCTCTTGTTTTCCTTCCGTTAAAATTTATTATGCGAAAATTATTCTTGGGTTTTGAATACTAATTGAAAAAAAAAATCTTTTTATAGAAATAAACTTTAATTCTAAAATATTTTGTCTGTAATTTTTACAAACTTTTCATAATTCATCCTTAAATATAATGTGTCAATTTACCATCTTTTGTTATAAAAAAATGTAATTCATTTACATTGCGTCTCCAGCTTTTTATTTAGCCCATTTTTAAAAATAATTTTTTTTTTTTAATAAAAAAATTTAATATGAAATTGTTGTTATTTTTTGCATTGAAGAATTTGAAGTTTAAAAATCTTTTATTAGTTTTATTCTATTAGGGGTTTTTTTTTGCGATCTTAAATGTGTTTTTTTGTTTAGAAAAGTTAAAGGTATTAGTACCAAGGGCAAGTAATAATACACTTGTGACGCAATGGTTTAAAACATTTTGGATCAAAATTTTCATTTAATTCGATTTTTTCAACGGGCCCTATTAAGTGAACTCAGTCAGCTTCCCACGGATCTGATTTTGCATCTAACGTTACCACTATTTGTCTCCCCCTACTGTCTTAGGGGTAGATATGAGGGGGGGGGGGATGTTTCGTAAATTTTAATTCAAATTAATGGATATTATTAAAATAATTTTTAATTATTTATTTTGTCTATGTGATGAATTTTGTTGCTAAACTTTTTTATTTATTGCAATATTTTTTTTCTAAATGAAAAAAAAAAATCTTATAACCGTATCTTATATTTTAGTTTATATTGTAACCCTTTCTGCTTTTAAAGTTAACCTGCATAGACAAAGATTTAACATCTGCCTAAGGATTGTCTTCGGAAAGAGGCTAACAGAGGCTGATGCGATGAACTTACATAATCTGAGGAACAAGAACAAAACAAAAAGTAAGAATAGGAGAGGGGGAAAAATACAAAAAATCAACTAAGGTTTAAGACAGAATTCTGAATTTAGATACAGAGTATGAAGTTATGGAATCGTTTTGCTAAGTTTTCAGAAAAGCTTTAAGCAGCTCTGATCAAAATCAATCTATGCAGTACTTAGTTTGTCAAATGTTATCACATATGAAATGTTTTAGAGAAGACAGTCTGTCAATACAAACAAGTAACAGTCTGATATTTGTTTGTATTAAAGACAATTATAAAAAATCGTCTTTTATGTTAAATAATTATGTATTTATTTTACTATTAGCCATTTTATATCATTCTTTGCCACCATACCAAGTAATAATATTAGCCAAATGTCGTTTGTACCTTAGTTAATAACGAAAAAATATTTTAAAATATTGATGAGTAAATCGTTTCTGTTTATCCTTCGTTTTTCAGAACTTGCGCCAGGTCTGGGGAAAATTGTAAACAGCCGACTGTTTTGAAAAATGATTTTGTGATAAAATCAACAAAGCTGCTGATCAACACCTACTAATGGTTCATATGTTGAATGAATCCTTACGCAACAAAAAATAAACCACTATAATTGGAAAAAAAATCGAAAATACATTTTAAAACATAATAATTTTTCGAATTTTTTTTTAACCAGCTCTGCATCTCCCCTACTGTCTAATAATCTCCTCTGGATATATAATATGCTCTGATAGATATATAATATTTTAGGTGTTATATTTATGTTATTTATTTATTTATAGTTATATGAAATACGTACTTTTTTATTAGCTAAGTAATGTGTGATTATTGCAATTAAAACAACAAAAACTTGGAACAAAACACAGAGTAATGTTAAATGAATTATGCATTTTTCGGTGAGTGATTCTGCCTAACACTTTTAACAGTATAATGAAAGAGTATAAATCATTAACTTCATTGGAACCAAAACATTTAAAGCATATTCATTATGTTTATGCATCAAAATTCAGTTCAAATGCATTTTCTGTTGACTCTTTATTTTTGTATTTTTCAATTCATTTCTCAGTCTTCTATAGCAGTGCATAATTTCAACCTATCAAGAATAATAAAATGCTAATTTTGAAGTTGATTGTCAGAAGCAATTTGATATTATAGATTAACCAGTTAGTCACCGAAGACAATAATATAACAAATAATTTAATTAAAGTTTCTAATTGAAAGCTGCAGAAATAAAAATTAAATATTCACTTTTGAAAGGTCAGAGTTACTGAAGAAACTAGTTTCATTCATCTAAGATAAGTACAACTATTTTTCTATTTTATAGCGTCTTTCTATTTTATAACGTTGCATGATCACATATGGATTTTGACCAAAAAACAAAGTCCGACTAACCAAATGTTTTTATTATCTGAAGAAGGGCTCTTTGCCTTGATATTTGATACAGTGTCATGAAAAGAAACTATCTAATAGTCG
>JAPMOQ010019132.1:5409701-5599080 GCA_026543055.1 Argiope trifasciata
CAAGAAAAAATTTCAACTGATTAAACACAAAACATTAGTAATTGTAATATTGTTACTTACGAACTTTTGACCGTACGGTAATTTGCCAAACGTGTTCCATTATCTAAGCATTATTGTACATTGTGTAACAAATATTTATTTTTATATTTTTGTCACTTTTATACATATTGCATTACACATTAAACTTGGCATCTATATAAATTTGTACAAAAATTTTACAGTTTTTCTACATGTCATTATCATTAAGCGATTTTTTGTGTTTTACCTTAGAAGACAAGTAGATTCTTCTAAGTCTTCTCAAGAAACTCACAAAATACATGATAAACTCGTCAATGTGATCAAAATCTTCTATTTCATGACTGTCCGTATCCAAAGTGATAGCTATATGAGATGGCTTTTCATATGATTTGATGTCTTCTACTCCACTGCAGTTTTTACATGATGATGTGTAAGTCAGGTTTGTGCTCCCCATTGGAACAGTGTTGCAACTTGTCATTTTTATTTATTAAACTTCTGTAGGGCCTAAAAAAATGAAAAAGAAAATCCTTAACAAGATATGCATGATAACAAGTTTCTGTTTCTTTAATCGATGCGTTTTGTTTTTGTGATTTGATGTACAAAACTTATGAATAAATTATTCTTCCCATGAAATTCTCATATTTTGTTCATCTATTACTCATCGCTTGTTATCTAGCCCGACTTAACAATAATGAAAAAATGAAGTTGTCTTGATTACATTTATGTTTTCCATTAAATATATTATATGCATTTCAATTATTTCACTGTTACTGGAATTTGTTTGAGTTATTGGAAAAACATTAAAGATAAATAAAATAAACTCCAAAGTAAGATATTTATCGCAAACTCTTTTTACGTACTTTCGTTATAAAAGAAGCGGTGTTACAAATACACATAAATGCTGTTGAAAATTTTTGTTTATATGCGTAACATACTTTTTTCTCACTCGTTTTTAGTTGACGCAGTGAAATACGTTTGTACATCTTGTCTTAGTGATTTATTCATCATTCATGAACATCCTACGCTAACTTCATCCAAATTACCACGGTGAACTGTTGAGAGGTGGTTACACGATCCGAGAAGATTCAGACGAGCCGCGCTTTCCCCCATCGACCCCTCTTTCGGTTTTCTGGTTTTCTTTGATACCATGTCGACTCTACCGACAATTTGTCGGTAAACTGCCCAAACATCAAAGGAGCCCAGTAAACCGCAAAAGGGGTCTGAAGGGGGTAAGTGTGGCCCGTCTGAAGAAACTCGGGTCTTGTAACCACGGCTTTAGAGTGCACCGCAAACCTTCACCACATCCGCCCATCTATAGCCAATTGCTTTCCACTTGCATTCACTGAATACTCATTTCAAATAGTGAGATGGGAATTTTTACAGATTTGATATTCAACCTTTCGCGCCACATGATGCTAATTCTGACTGCTCGTCGCAGTAACAGTCTATTTTGGAGAGCTGCATCTTCCCTGGCATAGCGAGAGGTGATGATGAATCTTTAGTTTTTCACTTTTATTTCTGTCACGACACCTTTATTTCATGTATCTCTGAGGATGGAAGTTTTGCTTCGAAAATACATTGAATATATGTTATATATGTGTCTTTTATTTCGGATATTGAGAAATTAAGTAAAATTGATGCTCATTCTTGAATAAAAATTTCTGGAGAGAAGTGTAGTGTTCAATTGAATAATATTAACAAATTTATAAAGTGATTAATGCTATCTTTCAAAAATCATAATGGAAATCAAAATTCAAGTAGAAAAAGGAACTTTACAGCTTGCCAAGAGAGTATAACTTTCTTCTTTGGATTTAAAAAGACACAGAGACGATAGTTATTTGTTTTTCATTTGCTCAAAAAAAATGATACAATTTCAAGTATATATGTTTTGCCTCGTGTATGTTAAAACACATTCTCCACCCCCTTATTACTCCCATACGTTATTGTGCAGCAAATTTCTGGGGCGGTTAATGGTTTAGGTCAGAAGTATAAATGATATGCCATATGTATGTTAAAACACATCTCCCGCCCCCTCGTTACCGACATACGTTATTGTGCAGCAAATTTTTGGGACAGATAACTGTTTAGGGTCTGTCCTCATTTTAGTCATTATAAAATTCTCCTCTCCTCAATACAGCGTTAGAATGAGATGTCAATCTAATACGAAATAAACTGAAATATCTCATACTATCCCGTGTATTGAAGTAAAAAAGAAATGGGTGTTTGTTTTTCGTTTGCTCAAAAAGATTTGTTTGCTATATTCTCAAGAGGTTTATTCTTAGTTTGAAAGCATTTTGCTTTGTGTAAATAAAACAAACTGTGAAAGCAAGCCAATTTATTTTATAAAAAAAGAAAGAATTGAAGGGCGTCATTTTCACTTTTTAAAAAGAAAAATATAAATTTTATGAAGATAGTATTTATTTCTGAATATTGTACTTTATAAAATAAATTCACAAAATTATTTTTGCTTTTTTTAAATGTACGCTTATTAGATTAATAATTGTTTTTCACTTTTTTCTAGTGACACATAATCATTGAGCAAGCAAAGAAAAGAAAAGGAAAAACTTCTCATTATCTATTTTTCTTTTCCTTTTTGTAATTATCTACAATCAGAATATTTTTAATAAAATTTTGAAAGTCTGAATGGATTTTGGTTGGAATTTAACTATAGCTCTTAATAATAATTATTCATAATAATTTGACAATATTCTATTTCTCTAACTGTGTTGCTCAGATTTTTTATGGCTGATATTGACAAATATTATGATACCATTGTTCTATAAATTAGGTTTATTGATACTGTAAATGTGATACAATGGGTATAATGCCAACATTAAACGGATTTTTTATTAAACATTTTTAAACTGTTATAATCTTTTTACTAATCTTTTGGTCATGATTCTCTTCAAGAAATACTTGCAAAACATAGGCATCTTAACAATACTTTTATATAATAACCTTTTCTAATCTGCAATTCTTTTCTGCTAAAATGCAATATATATTACTTATAGTTGAGTTGGCTAGTTTGAAAGCCATTCATTGCAGAAACGGCCATTTCTATTTTCTGTTTCTTTTAACTATTCCAAATTATTTTTATCTGGATAATGAAAACAATACTTTAATGAAATAATATCAGTATATTTACTGGGTAAAAAGGGAATCTGTTCAAGATAGAAAATAAACAAAAGATTTAATCGTAACTTTCATTGTAATCTTTCATCATCAGATAATAAACATTTTTTGACGATACGTGGTTGATAAGATCGATACCTCTGACTTGTTTATTTACTTTATGAGAATTTTTTCTGTGGTAATATTGCAATCGAGCTAAGAATTTGTACATGTAAAATATGTTTTATGATGGTGCCGGATCATGAAAAATTTGAGTTTCTGATCAAAATATGTTTCACAAGGCATATTATGAAAGGAGAAACTAATACTTAATCTTTAGAAAATTGACACTATTAGCAAGTCAAACAGAAAATGACTTACCGCTATGATGAAGACATTTTGAATGCAAGGAGTGGTCACTACTGATTTTTATAAATTCCATAGGATTTAAAATGATGCATGTTTCTTTTCAAACAATTATAATCCATTTCGACCTTATTCTTGCAAGTCAACTCTTCTTCATTGCAGAAACAGTGAAAATAAATTTTCATCTATATTTGATCAGTTTATTATTATGCTTATCTTTTCTGTGATGAATTTGATGATTTCCATTGTTTTTGCATTAACCCCTTAACCTACGAAGCAATTTAACTCCCTAATTAGGTGACACATTTTATGTAGGATATTTAAATTCTTGTAATAATATAAGGATTATTTAAGATATTAAAGTATTTTAAATAATTATTGCATTTTAAACTACTGAATCATAGTTATCTTAAATGCTCACTTAAAACAAAATGTTCAGGAATTCCATGTGCGTATCAGATGTGTCAGTATGAGAAGAGGATAAGATCTTATACACGAAATGTTGTCGAAGTTTGCATTCGTAACCATCCATAGTTGAAGAAATGATTAACTTATTTTAAATAAATTCTTACGAGCAAAATAGACATAAATCGGATCAACTAACGAATGACCATCAAAAAGAATTAAATTCCAAAGTTGATGTTTAATTGTTTTTATATGATGATACACTGTTTTACGTATAAGATTTAGTACGCACATTTTAATTAAATATAAGATTAGTAAATTTATTTTCTCGGACAATTTTCAAAATTTTTGTCTGTCTTTTTGTCTGAAAGTTATTTCTATTATAGTAATTGTATTATAATCGTCAAAAAATTCAACTACGAGATTCCAATTAGTCTTTAGGTATCAGACCCCCACCCCCCACAAGTCTGAGAAAAACATTTTGGAATTACATCTTTCTAACAACATGATAACTCCAAAAAAAGTTTTGAGCAGTATCAATAAAATTTGGTATGTTGTTTCTTTCAAATCAAATTTTGAAAGAAATTTATTTGCTAGAATTTTGTTCGCCTATCCACTTGATTGCAAGTGAGCAAGATAATTTCAAACAAAAAACTGAGAGCTAGAGAGATAAAATTGAGATTAAATTGTACATTCATATCAAATATTGATATAAATCCGTCAATGAGTTGAATGCTCGTGGATCTGTTCATTAGTCTGCGTGTAAGTGTTACATCTCAAAAACGCAACGACTTTGGTTTGCGTAGAAATTTGATACTGATCTTGGGACTAAAATAGTTTCTTTGTATCAACTTTTGGTCTAAAACGGTTGTCAAAAATCGTTCAAAATATATTTACATGCTTCCTTTACCATTCTACGAAAAATGAAACATTCATATATGCGTTTCTGAGAATAAAAACCTGAATATTCGGGGTATTTACGGACTTGCTCGAGGTATACAGTTTTAGTGCTGAAGAAATTAAAATAGCAAGTATGCGAAACCATTCTTGTTTTTTTAATTTTAGGAATTTAAAGGAATTTGTTGTTTATATATGAAAAGCATGACTCATTGACATAATATAGATTTACCTTTCAGAAGTTTTGAAGTCGTGATGAAATAAAAAAAAAATATTTTAAATCTCGACATATTATATGAAATAGATGAAAAAGGAAGTTTTAATGAGTTTTAAATTAATGTAACTTTTTAATTTTTTTTATTTTAATGATTATTTTTCTCGGACAATTAATATGAGATGTAATTTTAATGAGTTGTAACTTTCACTTTCGTCGGCCAAGAGAATAGCTTGGAAAAAAAAGCTGAGAAGCATCCCCATGGATTTATATAAAAGGAACCGTAAACCGGCTACTCCGACCCTCCAGAAAATGCATGGAAAATTAAATCCTAGGAATCATCACCGGCCACGGCACAATCCTTCTCTTGGGAAGTACATCTTGTCATAGATGAGAGGAACCAACCCCCACTTTTTTCTGTACCCACCAGAGTGGCAAGAACCAACCACCATACCAGAAGCTTCTCTTTTATGTAAAAGGGGGAAAAAACTCTATCAAAAATTCAGAAACTCATATTTCATAGAGCAATCATGTAGAAAATTATGTTGTAAACAAAGGTGTTTTCTTTCTAGCTTTTTGAAATGGTAGTTTTGATTCATTAATCTGATACGATTGAAATTTACTCTATGAGAGATTTCAATAACAGTAATTCAATAAAATTAGAGAAAGAGGTGGATTAGAAATTTGTTTTGATATAAATTACTTGGACTTACTCGCAAGTTTTATGTGAAAATTAAAAATATCCCGTGGTTTTATGGAAGCAAAACAAAAACTCTCCCAAGTTTGAAAAGTTATTAGTGTCTACAATGGAACCATGGAGGCTTTAGAACAATAGAAGAAATTAAATGAAACAATGCAAAGACTTTTCAGTTGTAATAAGAATGAATGTTCCTGTATATCCTCATCCTTGAAAAAATTATTAAATCTTAGTTGTTTGTTATGAAGTGTATCATTTAAAAAAATTCTTACACCAAAACTCTGCTTATAGCAATCATCTATAGGGAATTTAGTTAAAAATTATCAAGCACATTGAAAACATCAGCTTTTGCGGTATATTGGCAGTTTTGAAAAAAGGGTTTTTTATTCATTAAAATTATATTAACATACCCAGCTATAATCACACAGCGTTGTCTTAACCCGCTCTTAATCACACGATAAATCTAAATGTTCAGTCCGAAACAAACAATATTGCGAGAATAATAAACCACGCAAATTAAAAATAATTATAACAATGAATGTAATGAAATGGTAATTTTGTTCAAGAACATCAACAAGTCGCAATGAAAACACTAGTTAACATTAACGAGTTCTGAAGCAAGTGGTTTTGATTTACTGTAGTTATTTAATCACGGCAGGCTATAACTGATAAAATATTATGAAGATTCTAGCATGAAACAGCGGTATTATGAAATATGAAATATTTTTTCCCTTTAGTTTGGAATTCCTGAAGGGATCACTAAAATTTTTTAGAGTAATCACAAAAAATTACATCAATACTATCTATTATGGAAAATGTAGGAACATTTGGCATAAAAACCTGATAAAGACAGAGTGTTCTTTCTTTTTTGAGTAAGACGTAGTCATAACTAAAATATCAATCTTCATTTTAAAAAAACTCTAAATCAGGTGGTTTTGACTTGTTAAAATTATAACAATTTTAAAATAGATTCATCTTATAATCAATTATAATCGTAGCCAGCTGTAACTGACAGCACACGGTAAAAGATACTACCAATGACGGTAGAATGAAACAGGAAATGCACTGCACATTTTCTCTAGTTTAGAATTCCTCTATCACCCATTAAAATATTTTTCTGAATAATTCTATAGAATTATATTAAATATTATAATACACTAGACCATGAAAATCAAAGAACAATGAATAAGAAAATGAGACAAGGACAGAAAAGCAAAGTCAAAGTATTCTTTTTCATATTGTTACAAGAGAACATACCTTCATATCATCACCTCCTGAATGATTGTTTTCGTTTCTCCGATGCAATGGAGCTGGAGCGGAACTAAACGAAAGTGACCAGAAGACTGCTTCCGTCGAATGAAAACGAGAGCGTTGTAATAAAAGAAGTCGGACAGAAAATCACGACAAGGAAAATCTTACCTCCAAACCGCTTTTAGGAGGAAATGATCCGAGTATATCCTCCTTTTTGGTTCCTCGGATTGTATTACTTCCTATGAAGCTTTGTTCTTGTCTCTAATCAGAACCTACTTAACTATTAAGCTCGCTGGAATTCCCGCAGAGACTATAGAGGAAAATTGTTTACTCATCAACAATGATATTGCAACTAATGGTAATTTATCTACATGTTATGAGCCCTAGAAATTAGAAGTTAAAATTGCTTTTATAAATTTGTTTGACAAGATTGCTTTATAGTATATAGAATGTAAAATGATAAAGAAATTAAGAAAGCGTATTTAGTATCAATAAATTTATTACAAACAAACATTTTTTAGGTCGAATCTTAAACTGGAAGTTTAAATTGATTTAAAAAATACACCCCATTATTTGATATACTTGATAAAGAAATATTTTAAAAATATAGTTATGTTATGCAATAAACAGTGCAATATTCTGAATTGTAAAGTGCAGAAACCCAAAAATAAAAAATTGCGTTTAGGAACGGTAAAAAAATTTTCAAATCTCACTTATTGCAAGCTGGAATTAGTGGATTTGAGTTTTTGAACACTAAAACAATTTATACCATGAAATGATTTTTCCTAATTTGAAGCCCTATACTTAATTATTTAAAAGAGATATTAGATTTTTAAACAATGGTCCAATGACATGATATTGGACAATACTCGGTGATACAATATTGGGCAAAATCCTTTTATAAAGATTGCTTGTTTTGAAAACAAACACTTGTTGGGGAGTCACTTTATGAGCTATGACAATAACGCGACAAATGTAAGAGTGCATGCCATCATACATCTAACTACAGATTAACTTAAGCTAAGTTTTAATACCAGGTTTTTTTTCCCACGTAATTAAGTGCAACTGATTGTAAAATGACTTGACGTGAGTAAAATCGCAATACGTCATCTCAAGTGTTGCCTTTTTATCACATAGCCATGAACTGAATGCACTAAAAAGTTTTGAGATAATCAGTACCATCAGTGATCATTTTCTCCTTGATTTTACAGGTCGTTTACGCCAAAAGTTAATAATATTGTTTGATAAAATTTAAAAGGCGTCTATTCAACATCATCTTATTTCTTCAGAAATTAAAAACACAATTTGTTTTAAATTTCATCGACATTCAAACATCACATCTCTTGCAACTTCACTCTATGAAAAGATTTAAAAGGAAATTATTTTTTTATTTCTAATTTTAGAAGAATTAATTTATTGCCATATAAATGAATGTGAATATTTTTTTAATTTTTAAACGATTCTAATTTCAGTAATGTGATATACACTAACAGGAAAAAAATCCCAACACCAAGAAAGACTTTTGCTAGATAAGCAAAATTCGGTAGGCATGTTTAAGATGACATCTATTCAAATTTCACGCTTCTCGTATAAGTGTGGCGCTAGCAGCTCCACTCAGAATTTGTAAATCAGGTATGCTTTAAATGCGTACTGTAAAGTTCGTGAGAGTATCTTATCTTTGAAATTTGACGTATTGAGTTGATGTTGGCCAAGAATGCCTTTAAGAAAACGAAGAAACCATTATCAACAGCTCATCGAGTTTGAAAGAGGTCTTGTAATAGGACAACCAGAAAGTGGATTTTCTTTCTGCAATATTGCAGAAAGACTTTTCCAGAATGTAACCACTATGTATGATTGTTGGGAGCTGTGTTCAAGGGATGGTACTGCCTCAAAAATACAGGGTTCCGGGTGGTCAAGTGGCATTATTGAGAGGGAAGACAGCCATATTCGGCATACGATTGTGGTGCATCCTACTACGTCTGCTGCAGAATTTAAGCTGCAGTTGGTAGCACAATGACACAGCGAACTGTTGGAAATCAGCAACTTCAAGAACAGCTCTGAGCCAGGCGCCCTGTAGCGTCCCTTCCACTAACTTCAAGCCATTTCCTTTGCGACGCTAGTGGTGTCGAGTCAGAGCACATTGAAGGACGGAGTGGAGATCTGCTATGCTTGTTGGTGAAAGCAGGTTCTGCATTGGTGATAGTGATGACCGTGTGTTAATCAAAAGGAGGCCAGGGGAACGCCTGCAACCAAACTGTCAGTGGCCTAGACACATTAGACCTTCATCTGGAATTATGGTCTGGATAGCAATTTCGTATGATAGCAGGATCATTCTCGTGGTTATCACAAAAATACTGACTGAAAATTTGTACTTCAATCTAGTAATTCAACCTGCAGTGCTGCCATTCATGAACAGCATTTAAGGAGAGTTTTCCAACAAGATAAAGCTTGCCCTCATACCGCTGTTGTAATGCAATGCACTCTACAGAATGTCAACATGTTACCTTGGCCTGCGAGATCACCAGATCTGTCCGCCAGTTGAGCATGTATGGGATATCATAGAACGACAACTCCAATATCATCCACAGGCATCACTAACCGTCCCAGTACTGACAGAACAAGTATAACAAGCATGGAACTCCATACCACAAAGTGACATTCGATATCTGTAAGACGCAATGCATACATGTTTGCAGGTTTGCATTAAACATTCTAGAGGTTACACCGACTATTAATGTAACAGCTTTTCACATTTAAAATGGATATTCTGGAGTTTCAATTAACCTGTGATGTTGAAAATTCAATCTATTAAACATGTTAACTACCCTAATGAAAGGTCCAAATTTTATTGTTCTACTATAATTTTTTCTTGGTGATGGGATTTTTCCCCGCTAGTGTAAAAAACTGATTTATGCATTTAAATTCACTAGTTCTATATATTTAGAATATAAAATCATTTAGAAACAGTGCGTGGGACCCACAAAATAAATCTAGGGAAATTTGGAAAGTCTCTGAAATACCATATCAAAGAATCTTCATACCGTAAAACGTATAAATTTGCTTTTCATTTGCCTTGAGTATTTACATTTTCATCGAACCTCAGAAAAAATGTATGTCAGATCCACATGTAATGCAATTATGTACAGTATCTTTCTGAAGAGGAACAAAAACTTTTTAGATTTCATTTTAAACTACCAGAAAAGCTATTTTAGAGCTTGAAAAATGTCCTTCAGAAAATAATAAAGAGAGAAAAATGAGATGAATGCGATTAATTATACGTCGCTAAAAAGTGACAATATTACATCTAATAAATATTAATTTTGCTCACTTCTTGTAAGCAGATCTACTCAAATAATATGCATATGGGACTAAAAATTGTATAGTTGACTAACTGAAAATTCTATAAAAAATGTTCACGTAAAAATTGATTTAAAAAATGATGTCTCAAGGGAAATTATCAAAAGGCCGTGAAAAATTTATAAGTATAATTAAACTCTTGTCACTGCCGGCGTCCTGGCACAGGGGTAGCGTGTCTTTCCCGTGATCTGGGATTCCCGGTTCGAGCATGGTTGTTACTCTGTGTTCTGTCTGTGAGGCGTGTGAATGTGCCCCCCCCCCTCTTAAAAGGGGTTGTGCAAGCGAATGTGTGTTTGTCTTCATTTGAGCTACAAGTCAGACTTCTGCCCTCTGGGTGCTCAGGGATCTTTACCCTCAGAAGCTACTGCACCCCCTTTCCGTGGAAACACGGACACGACAAAAGAAAAGAAAAACTCTTGTCACTAATATTAATATTTTTAATTCAAATTTCTATTAACTCGCTTAAGTTACTACCGCTCTTAATAATGTATTCAGAACTTATTATTACTAATTGAATCGTGTTATCTTTCAATGAGTGAAATGAAGTTCAACTTTTTAAAATTCTTTTTTTAAAAAGAATCTTGTTGGTATGTTTAAAGCTGTAAAAAACAAAAATATTCCGAGAGTTTTTTTACAGTTTTCTAGTATATCAAAAAAGAATTTTAGTTAAAAATGTTTAAGATTGTATAAACCACTCTGATTTACTTTTACACACATCAAAACATGTGCCAACAAAATAAATTGTAAATTTTAAAGATAGTTTTCATGTATGCTTTTGTTTATAATTTTTTTATCGAAAAGCTTTAATCAAAATTCGGAATAAATATAAATATTATGATACATGTTAGATTTTTATGGATTTCTTGTCACCTTTAATTGCAAAGAGCATTTTAGCATATATACCATATATTCTGAAATGTGATTAATTTTATTACCTACACTATAGTTCCTTTTTTTCCCTTCAAAATATAAATTTCTAATCTGGACCCAGGGACTGATTTCAGCATTGATTTCCCATTTTAGCGACATTTTTAACTCTATCAACTCTTTGATGATTTATTTCAGTTTAATATTTTATTATATATATATATATATATATATATATAATTTAATATGTTATGTAAAGAGCTTTATTAACATACGTTTAGTAGAGCTCTTGATATCATAATTAATAATTATTTATTTTTGCTAGCAAATAAAAACATTTAAATCATTTCATTATTATGATAGATTATAGATCAATTTCAAACAAATATAGCATTAAAAATCAGCCTTTTACTGGATATGACAAGTAGAACATAACATAACCAGTAAAATGGAAAATCAATATTCAATACATTATAAATAAGTGGTCGATTTATTTAATAATTTGTCATTTAATTCTTGTCGTTGGAACATTTACAGATTTTGTCTTAACGCCTCCATTTCGTGCAACAGTAAAGGAACTGAAGGTAATCTTAAAAAAATGTTCAAGCGATAATGAAAAGGACTGTCGCTATATGTTGTCAGGGCAATTATTATGTATGCGATGAAAACTTTAAGCTTCCTTTCGTATTATGTTCAAATGTTTTCTTCCAATCATAATTCACAAAGAAGTTGTGCCAATTATAATCGGTGCATTTTTTAAAAATAACTCTTTATATAAGATTGGCTTACAACAATTCTTGAATATAGGGAAAAATCAATATGGCATAGGCTTGGGAGCTGCAGGCTTTTTTCAATAATACGTTTTAAAAATGTTGTTAAACTTATCAAGTAATATATTCATTATAATGCATTCGCCCAAGTCATATTTTCGTAAATTATTTCCAATTTATTTGGAAAAACAGGAGCTATCACTCACTATAAAAAAAAATTCATTCCTTTTAGTGAACATTCCTTTAATTTAAGCACTTCAAGCAAAAATTTTTGATGTTTAAAAAATTCCTTTTCTGTTAAATTAATAAGAGGAGCTCGTAATCGCTTTATAAACTTCTTTAAATTTTTGAAATTTTTTTTTATTACAGATAATGTATAAAAGAGTTGATATGGGAAACAAGTGGTGTATTTAATCAAAATGATTTTTTTAAATTGTTGGCGTAAGAAAAACATACCTCAGCAATGACATCCCAAAATGAAAAAAACTTATTCATTCATTCTTCAAATGAAAATAATAATATTTCTATGCAACAGATTTTTTTTCATTCTATTACAATAAGAAATTTCATAGATATGTGTGAATATTTGAAATCTAAATAGCGAAAAAGACCTATTTCGACCCTATTGCATGCACCAATAAATAGCAAGTTCAGAGTAAAAACGTATTCATTATTAATCCATTTGTTGACATCTAGAAAAAACTAATTACTCATATTAATATAAAGCATGAATAGGATACTAGAACAATTGTGTCTGATATTAAGAATGGTATTATAAAAAAAATAGGAACAGCAACGAATCTTAATGATGCCAAAAATTACTTATTCGTAATCATCTACGAAATTATTAACTCACTATTTAATTTCATAAAGGAAATGATTAATTTCAGAAATGAAAATGATAAACTGAGCCAAGCATAAAGTTCTATGTTATTCGTTTATTAACGAATCAATGATTGAGAGCTTTCATCTTTTTACTTCAAATATTTTTTAAATTGTTATTTCTTATTACTATTTATATTTTTTTATCAGACAAGAATGATACATAACCATATAGATATCTTAAAATCCAGTCTTAAATGTTACACTCACACTACGTTTTTGCAATTTACATGTGATGAGAAATCGAAAAAGTAATATCATGTCTCAATAACCACCTTCTTTTGTTACACTATTACTTATACCACATTATATTATTGCTCATTATGTTGCAATTCACAGATTTAAATAATCAAGATTGAATAAAACATATAAAGCATATATACGGCAAAAATACAAAATGTTTATAACAGTCTAATCCACAGAATATACATACATTTTCATTTTACTGAAATATATTTTAATGAAATTCCAAATTATTTTGAAACTTCTGTTTGATTCGCACTTCTGATGTCTAAAAATTTAACCAGTAACACCGTGCTATTTGATTTTATGGACTAGGAGCAAACTTTCAGGATTGAAATGTTAAAATATATCTAATACACTACAAAAATAAAGAAGAAAAAAAAATAATAATAAAACAGTGGAACAAATCAATGCAAAAAGCATTATTTCTTTTTGGTTAATGGGATCAAATAAGTACTTTCATTTAATGCTAATTATTTGGAAAGGAAGAAATAAATCATATTAAATATTCTTTTATGAAAATTGGCAGAAGAGTTGATTTTGGTTTTATATCTTTTTTAACAGACTGCTATAATATATGAGACATGAACATTAATTTTAAAAAAATAAAGAACTGAAATTATATCCTTTCTAGGCAAAATGACATTGAAATAAAATTAAAAGTGATTCCAAAATTCATAAAAATAAAGCCATACCAACTTTTATATATATATATATATTTCTAGTCATTTTCATTCAGAAATGGGATTTTGCTCGTAATCTGATAAATATGACTAAAGCAATTTAGTTTTGTTAAGAAATTTCTATATTCATCATTTATCTGCATCCTTCTCAGTATTCTTGGTCATTTGTATGATTACCGCACTGATATATTTTAATCTTTTTCTGTTAACAGGATATGTGTAGAAAGCATAAAATAAATCGACAGAACTGAAAAAAAATTTATTATATGATTACAGAACCAAATGTTTTTGAGTACGGATCCTCTTTGACTTTTAAAAATGAAACCAAAGTGGCCTTTTAGTTTATTTGTGTCTCATCTTTTGAGCCTGATTCTATTAAAAATCTACTTGGTCTTAAATCTGGTTAAATTTTTTGGATTCAAATGCTTTTCCGCTTTTGAGATATAAAACATTTTAATGAAGGATATTAGTTTTGATGTTGCTCTCACCATCTGGCTATAACTCAAAATTACATGGTCTTTCCTCATTAGCTTTATTACAACTTCGAGACATTTATTGCATTTTGAAAATTCAAACTGTAAAAAATTACTTGTAATAAAATATCAGAAACGACATAAGGATTCGAATGGTTAAGAATAGAAAGAGATTTTGACAATTTGGTTAATTATGTTCTATCTGGTTCTAAATATCGACTTTTCTAGATTATTCGTCCCACAATGAATGCCATATATTGCTTATCACAAAACTGATAAAAAGAGATAATATCAATTAACTGTGTTATTTTACTGAAAAAGTAAAAAAAAGAAAAAGGAAGAACCATAATACCAACGATAATCTTCAAATTTGAGATAAATTGACTATATATATATATATATATATATATATATATATTGATTTTTCAATAAACTTTGATTTAAATTTTGGAACCATTTTTTAAAATTTTATAGTATTTTATTAATCGCATGAGCTTCTGCTGTTATTTATTGGGAGCTATGTCTAGTTTTTTTTTAAAGCAAAGACAATTTTAATTCTTTGATTTATACTCCAATTTTTGGTTGACGTTCCAAATTCTCTGATTTCTTCCTTGATCCTGTATTACGTTCAGATTTTTGACTTTCATTTACTGATCTTTTATTGAATAGGTCAGAAAATTATCTTTTTTAAATCGAAACTGAACACTTTTTCTGAGATGTCTTTTAAAAAATAGAGCATTGTAAAAGAATAAAATCACACTGAGATATTAGAAAAATAACCCTAGAAAAATGTCATAAAGAATGTCTTTTATAAGATGTCATGTTGCAGACGAATAATAGTCTTCAAGCAGCAACTAGGCAGCAAATCAGAAGTATAAAATTACAGATATTTTGCAACTTTAAATCAATGCTTTATTTTTATTTTTTTCTTTATTTCTGCATTTGTAATCAGGCAGAAATGTTATAACTTTTAACGCTTTGAAGAAAGTCTCATTCTATTACCTTTTCCCTCTTACAATTGTATGACACATTGTAGCATTTACAGGAGGTCACTGTGGCAGGAGGTGAGCCTTCCAACCAGCAGGAGAGATGGAAAGCTACCCTGCCTTCAAAGTAGAAGGTCATGGCTTAAAATCCCGCTGACTTCGCAGTTGAAAAAAAAAAAAAAAATCCTTTCATTTTGTTTGAATATTTAGTTTAGATTCTAGAAAAAAAGTACTATAACTTTCCTACCAATTTCTAAGAGAGATTCGTTTTATCTCTTTTTATGTTTTATAAAATCAATTCTGTTCGTTGGAAGTTATCTTCTGCTTCATATTACATGGATTCATGTTGATTGGACTCTGACTTCACTATTCATTTTGAGAACATAAATATGTATAGATTTTTTTATATCACTTTAGAGCGATGAAAAGTCTGATTATGGCTTCTTAAATGCTATTTTTGTGCCCGCAATTTTTATCCTTAACTTGCTGTTTTCACTATCAATTGTTTTTTTCTCTATTGATTTGTAACAATGTACTTTATTCCAAGTTTCCAGCTCTATCAATGTATGATTTTAGTTATTTTTAGTTTTTGGCTATAATTCAAACATTTAGATTTTTACCTTTGTTAATTTCTTTTAAAAATAATTACAAAACAATCATGTTGTTTTAACACTTAAGAACCGAAAGAACATATTTTACATAATATCTGTTCATGCTTTTTTGATGAAAGGATGATGTCGAGTACGAGTAAGAATCGTTCTTGATTTACGACCAAGTTTCTTTCCGATGATTAGACAGAAACTCAAGCAATTTTTTAAATCAGATTTATATCTTTTCAACAATATTTCCATTTAAACGAGTAAATATTGTGCATTACACAAAAATGCAATCTATGTGCTTATAATTATTGTCTATAATTTGAAATATATATACAATATATTCTATTCAACTTTACATAGTGTGAACAAAAATGCCACTTGAATACACGCTTTATTTTGAAATTTAAAATATATTTTCTATGAACATTAGTCAAATAATATATAGATACATATTCAAGGGTTTTTTTTTTTTTTTTTTTTTTTGACATCAAGAGCAATAGCTTTAAAATAATAAATTTTAGTGAAACGAAATTAAAACTCCTGAAACCCTATATTCTTCGAAAATCAATACGGGGGCATTACTTTATTGTCAATATTATAACAAGTCATTAAGATAAAAATAATTTCCATGAGACACAATGATGAAAGTATACTTCTTCTTGCATACAGCCGACCATCCAGCCACCACTGAACGTAGCAGTATCGATGATGGAAGTATACTGATTATCTTATCGTTTTCAGAAAATAGAATTTATTATAAAAGGAAAAAAAAACATTTAAACATTCCTCATATAGCACTACTTTTTACTATGGCATGTGGGCTGCTTTCCTTTAGCACGATTTCAATCTATATTTAATGAATCTACATTAATCAAATTCTACATTTAATCTCGATATATCATGGTTGAAAGCACCGTCCTAGGCTATGTTCATTATTGGATAAATGATATGAACTAAAAAATTTTTCGATGTAAAAAATAGTAGTACTAAAACATTATCCCTCTAAATTTATTGAAGCAATGCTTTCTGAATTGCTATTAAGTCGAAATTACAAACACAAATTTTTTATATTATATACTAATTTTACTTTGCTCACAATGAGAAAAATGTGCAGTAAATAAACATACGAGTTTTGCTCAGACGAAAACAAAATCAACACCACTTAGGTCACTGGGGCAAAAGAAAGTGGCTTAGTTTACCTTAAGGCTTTCAAAAAATTTCTTTTTCCCTCTTCACGATTGCGTGAGGAGGTTATTAGCTTTTGATAGTATGACCGTATCGCATAAGTGAAGAAACGGTGTTATGTTACGTAATAGCTACTCAGTAGGTGAATCCGGTCAACTTCAACCCCATAAAAAGAACAAGGAACTATAATACGTTGCTCAACCCATTGCCAAAGGGGAAATGAATGAAACTCACCACCTGCTCTACTACTTTCACTTCCAAGGGCCTCTCCATATGGTCTATTTTGTGATGTTTCGAATGTTTTATTTGGATAAAGTTTCATAAGTACATAAAGATAGGCTTATGTTTTAGTTACAATTAAACGATAATTTTGTCGGGGTTTTCCCCCCTTATAAATAAAAACAGTTCCCAAAATTCAGTTATGGAATTGAAGCATTTCACAAAAACTATCTTAATTGGAAAATTAAATAAAGTTATACTTAGTGCTGAAGGTATTTGCAAGCAACATAAATTTGTTAATGTAAAAGAAAATTTTTAGGCTGCTTAAAACTGAACAGACGAAAACATTGGATTTTTAAAAAAATCTCTTACAATATCCCAATGCACCAAATATTTTAAAATCGCTCCTTTGTAATATATGATGAACTCAGCAGTATGTACATGAAGTTTGTAAGTTCGATGAATTAAATATTGTGACCTCATTAAAAGAAAGAAAGGCAAAACTTTGATTGAAATATTCTCTTTTTCTGGGAAACGTGCATTAAAATGTATTTTTTTATTTCTTATAAAATAAAAAACAACAAAAATGTAATAAATAAGATGAACAAAGTATGTAAAATAGCATCTACAAAGCAAACCAAGAAAGTAGAGCGTGCAAATTATTTTACCAAAGATTTTATTCATGTTCAGTGTGGCATTAAAAATGACTTAGAAAATCATTTTGATTTAACACACTAAGTGTCGGACTAATAACGCAAATCACGCTGGTGCGATCAATTTTTTTTTTTTTTCAGAATTTTTGTAAAAATATTTTTATAATTATTTTCCAGCTAATTTTTACATACTTTTTTTTTTAAAAAAAACCCTTATGTCCATGTTTCTTTTACAAGTTCATGAACAGCCATGTGGTTTTTGCAAATATTTTTTCGTGTGGGGACAAATCAACCACCCATGTACATTTTTTTTTTTTAAATTTAATCGCTACAGATAGTAAAATAAATTGATTGAATGAGATCTAAACACTGAAATAATTGCTGACCTAACTTCTTTAAAATTTATCTGATATCAAAGAGGAAACGTCA
Source organism: Argiope trifasciata (assembly GCA_026543055.1). Lineage (NCBI taxonomy): Eukaryota > Metazoa > Arthropoda > Arachnida > Araneae > Araneidae > Argiope > Argiope trifasciata. The sequence continues at coordinate 5,428,007 of JAPMOQ010019132.1, forward strand.
GAGAGTGTTACAAATATGTGCCAAAATAACGACATCATTCGATATTCGTTTGAAAACAGAAAAAAGTTAACATGAAAAATATCATGTATACGTATTTCATGTTTATGAAAGCATGAAAGGAGTTGAACTTGAATTATCCATTTCATAGTTATTTTAATTTAGTAATATTTCAAGTCATTTGAAAATATAGAAAAAGTTTTTTTATGATTATAGAATTTTTTTTATGTTGCTGTAAGTGTTTTATTATTATTTAAGAGATAAATAATAATATTGCCTAATAATGCAGTTTACTTTTTTATTTTTATTGCTGTGAAATGTAACAATTATTCATTCATTTCGCTATAATTGGTTCATTAACTGGAGTAAAATTACAATTTTTAATAATATCATGCTAATTTTTTTCTCAATAAATAACCACATAAGGTAACTAAACTACATAAAACATTTATTTTCCATCTAAACTTTGCAAAAAAATATTAAAAATTGAAGAATACTTAATCGTCTAGTCTGGATTAAGGTATGATGTATCTTGGGATCATATAATCGGTTAGAAAATCCTAAATTGATTTAAAAAAGGTTTATGAGTGAGCACGCAACACTTAATAAATAAACAAATGCTACATTTACAAAATATCCAACGGTAGTCGCACAGCTTGAATAAAAAAAAAATGAAAATTTCCGTTCGTGGACAAATGGCAAATAATGCATAAAAACACACTTATATTTGTGTTCATTCGGTTTCTTTTTGCTTATCATTAATTAAAGATTCAGTAAATTATTTTATTACTTACTTATTGCTCAATAATAGTAAAAGAAATGCTTTTTGAGAAGTTCTATTCAAAATGATCTGCAGAGCGGTGAACAGAAGGCGTTCTTTACTTCTTAGATTTTATCCTCTGAAGATTCTTTTCGGTTACAAAAATATTCCTCTCTCTCCATCTGTTAAAGAAAAATTAATTTACGATCTCAAAATTATTCATATAAAGTAAAACAAAGTTAAAAGTCATACAAAGTAAAACAAACAGATAAAGGAAACTTAGTTAATTATTATTTTTGATATTTTAATGGAATATTTTTAATTAACTCGACTTACTGCATCATTTTTACTTAAATCAATTGCATTTATTAAAAATTTTGCTCACAAAAATTGTTATTTTTTTTTACTCATATGGAATACATTTTTTTTTTTTTTTTTTTTTGCTACCCTGCATTTATTTGTTACAAACTATTTCGTTAAAATTATTTTTTTACCAATATTTTCTTGACGTGGCCTTTACGAGCTCTTTGTATAACCATATTAATCGCATTGATACTCTTACAATACAATGATAAGCCTGCCCTATTTTAATTTATTTGAATATACATTACATTCCCAGCTTTGTGAACGGCATCAAAATATTATGATTGCATGCAATTTTTAAAAAAATGAATAATTTAACAAAACAAGCTGTAGAAATTTTAATTGAAAATAACAACATGATGGATCAAAGAAAGTTTCAGGACCAAGCTCTTTGAGGACAGTCATTTCTCTTATTTGACCTTATAAAAACCATTTTTTATGTCATTAGGGTTGTCTCGAAAGTGATGGTCATTCATTTCACCCTCACGCTTTGGCCGTGTGGTTGTAGCCCTTTCGCTGTTGTAACGATCAATATAACAATTTTCAAGCTTACTTTAAGTGAAATAGCCTTATCTTGAGAAAGAAAAGAATTTACTTTAATATTTCGTAAGACTCTTTAAACTATGTGATTAAGTGAAATATGGCTTTTTCACACATTTCATTAAAAAAAATTTAATTAAAAAAACTGAAAAATGCTGAATGAGTGTGAAGCCACTGATCATATGCATTAAAGAAATAAATAAAAATTCGCAAAACTTTCGTTTTTATTCTACATTTTGCTGTAAATCTTCTTACTTTTTAAATAATTGCTAAATTTTAAATACTAAGATCTCCCCCCCCCTTTTTTTGTAAAAAAGCCGTTTGCTTTGAGCAACGAAATTTAAAGAAATTTGATTTTTAGAAATAAATCTTAATTTCTTTTTAGTTACATAAAAAACTTTTTAAAAATAATACTTTGATATGATACATAAAATATTTGAGTAAAATTTATTGGAAACTGATTTTTAAAAATTCCGTTATGAGTTAAACAAATCTTTTAAATTAATTTAAGCATTTTCTGTGATCCTCAACCAGTAACAGAGGGAGGGCATCGTATAAAATATAAAGTTCTTTTACTCAGAGCTGTGTAAAGACGCTACCACTTACTAGAAAGAAACAAAAAGTGACATTTTTTTAAATTTAATAAAAGGTAGGAAAAACGTGCATCAGAAAAAAAAAAACTCAATTTTTGAATTCCAGAGAGCGTTTTAACACGAAAACCCGTAGAACACATGCAAATCGTTTTCCACATAAGCTTTTGTGAAACCTACAAATATTAGAGGATAATTTGATTGCAATGCGTCTGCCAATCATAATGGTTTGGGTTAACGGAGATTGTGCTTTGTTATTATACCATTTTATTGAAAATGTGATTCCATACCAGCTGTTCTGAGGAAATTTTGTAGTAGGAAACTTTGTAGAAGCGAACATGTTCCATCTTTGCGAAAGGATACCCGAAAAATGATTATGAAATTTGAATCAACACGATTGCTGTCTTTTAATACGAAGAAAGACCATTTCCATGGTACAGTAAAGGAAGTTCTTCAAGTAGAAAAGAAATTAGCTTTAGAGTTGCTAGTCGGCACCAGTGTCCGAAACAAGTTCTAAATAACTGTTGGAAGTTTTATAATGACTGCTACATCACTTACAAAAATAATTTGCATAGTCTTCGGTTTTTCATGATATTGCATTCTCTAGGAATCAAATTTGAAACTGATTTTTTTTTTCTGAATGTTTTCCCTGTTATTTTTTTTTCATCATCCACAAAGTTTTGCACTTTTTAGAAAAATAGTTAAGGCTATAAGCTGTAAAAAATAAAACTTTAATAATGTTAATCGTACATCAAATTAAAACTTAAAAACTTAATTATATTCACTCTGTATTTAAAAAATTCTTTTCTGAAACAAACAAAAAATTAATTTTAAAAAATCACAATCAATCGATAGAAATATACAAAATAAATGGGAATTGAAATTAGATTTATAATGTATTCTGAATTTCTTCCTTCAGGAAGGTTGTTCATTGGAGTTTCTCTTCTCATTTTTAATACTGCAATAAAAGTGCGTTTTGACAAATCTTTTTTATATTTTTAAAATTTCATTTTTTGAAATTTTTTATTAGTTTTATAAATGCCATAATTCGTTAATAATAAAGGTTATGGAATTTCATAACCATTTTTTCTCAAATTCTCATTTTGGTGATGTTTTCATATAAAATTTAATTTTAAAATTATTATATTATTTGGCGGTCAAACTATAAAAAATATTAAGATATTGCATTGCCATCAGGAACTCACAGTTGTACAAAATTTCAACTCTTTAATTTTTCGTCAAGGGAATGAAAATAAAGGACACATTTTTATTTTTACAAAAATTAAAAAATGCAATTAAATAAAAGCATGCAAGAATTCAAATAAACTTACATTATACAATTTCATGTTCTTAAATTCACCTTCTGTTCATTTGTGTATGTTTTTTTAAATACATCTACAGCAGATATTCGCGATGTTTTATAACTTTGTATCACTTCCACGTATCAATAATACACAAGTATATAAGAATTCATAATCATTCTGAAGTTCCGCACTATCACAAAATTAAATTTAAATCATGCGATTAATTCCATTATTAGACTTTCCATCCTACAAGAGTGGGTAAACGGACCTACTTACAAATTTTTGTTGCTGAAATGAATTTAAATATTCTCTTATTATTTAAAAATGCTTATCTGAAAAACACAATGCTACCCGACATCACGGAATTAGCACCACTTATGCGATTATTCATAGCTGGGGAAAATATAATAAAACTCTTTTCTTTGGTTCTTTTACTAATACCTTGACATAAAAGGAAAATTAGTTAAAGATCTCAGAAGATAGGATTTTGTAAACGTATAAAAAACAAAGTGATACAAGCCCTGTACTGTGTGTGTCGGCAGGTCTTTGTCAGTGCGTCTACGAGGAAGGATACTAACTTCTTTGATTTGTTAAGGAAATTATACTTCCTTTAAAAATAGACGTCCAGCAAGTGAAAATAAATTGAGAACTGTAAATATGTTTTACTTCCCGTTCGAAATTTCAAAGGTTTCATCTAGAAACGACAGATATATAAATACGTAGTTGTTGATTCAATTCCTTTTTAAAAGAAAGGTGTTTGTTTCACTCTTGGCCTGTTGCTCTGAAATGTGTACTCTTATTATCAAATCATTTATCAAGCTTCTTTTAATATTGACAGTTATTTTTTATGCTCTGCTGTTCAGGTTGTAAAGTTCTAATACATGAAGTCTTTTTGATTTGAGAATGTTTTCATTGATGTTTTTGTACTTTTATGTTCCTTCTTTTTTTTTCCTCAAATGTTCGGTCAAGTTTCCTGGTTTTTATTTCATCAATCTTTTAAACAAGTGTTTGACGCTCAAAACATCCATTTGATATATTTTTGAAGCAGTATTTTTTCCCTTATTAGCATAAAAATAATAAAATTATTCGCATAATTTATATCACTTGGACTGTAATTGGAACATGCATTTTTATTTATACTTTATGTATGTATAAAATAGTGCATAATATTTTATATTTAGCTGATTAATTTTTTACGCAAGTAAACGCAAAGATGAACTTTTTTAACCTGGCGGTAAATTTTTCTAAAGGCAAACGAATCATCTAAAAAAAAGAATTCTACAACCTTAAAAGTCTTAACTCGCTTTCCAACATACAGAATACAAAAATTCAATATGCAACTGAAAAATTTTTCAACAAAAGAGTGCTATGAGAGTTTTGAAACACATTGGTGATAAAAAAAATATTCAAACCTCAGTAGTCTAGAGCAGAGATGTCCAAACTACGGCCCGCGGGCCAAATCCGGCCCGCCAAGTGATTTTATGCGGCCCGCGGAGGGTTTTAAAACATAATGATGTTTTCGCCCAAACCTTTTCATTTTCAAAACTGAAGAACAATTTCCAATTGCATTTGCAGTAAAGATCATCGCCGATTTAAAAGAAAAATTTCAAAAGCGATTTTCTGATTTGGACATGAATTCAAAAGAAATTCGGCTGTTCCAAAATCCATTTGATTGCAACGTTGCTGAAATTTCAAGCCAGCTTCAAATAGAAATTATTGATCTTCAAGCAAACGAACAAATCAAGGACAAATACAAGGAAGGAAACTTAATAGATTTTTATAAATATTTGGATGCAAAAGAATTTCTAAATTTGAAGAAATCTGCTCGTAAATTCATTTCAATGTTTGGGACTACTTACGTATGCGAACAAACTTTTTCTCGAATGAAGTATCTCAAATCAAAATATAGAACAAATTTATCTGATGATCATTTGCAGTCATTGCTTATGATTGGTGTAACAAATTTTGATCCCAACTATAAAGACATTCTTCAACAAAAACAAAACAGTTTCATCATTCGCACTAGAAGCTGCATGAAAATATTTCAATTTATATAAAATAATTATATAATTATACTTTGTTTGTTTAGTATTTTGTATTTTCAAGTTACAATAAAATAGTATTAATTAATAGTATTTAATGCTACTTTACTCATAATGATATTTTTCAATTTGTATATACATGTGGCCCGTATAACATGGATCTAATTTCGATCCGGCCCGTGCAGCGAAAAGTTTGGACACCTCTGGTCTAGAGCATCGAAAGTCCTAACTTGACTTCCAACAAACGGAACACGCTTTTTATTTCCGCAAATAAAATATACAATGAGATTTTTGGTAACATATTGAAAAGAAAACTATCAGTCTAGTATTTTGAAAAATTGGATTTCTTAGAATTTTAGAATTATCCAGTATTTTCATTAAAATCACACAATTGTCGAATTATTTTTGGAAGTGTTTGCAGGAAAAGCTTTTTTTTCCTTTATAGATTAGAGGTAATAGGATATTTTTTACAGAGAAATAACTGCACTGAAGATTTGATATTTATCTTATGAATCGGAATTTCTTAAAATTCAAATTACTTAGGTTACATTATATAAACGCAAACATTAATTTTTCAGAGTTGCATGTAAAAATACAAATTTCACAAGCATATTAACGCATCCATCTTATTTTTTCTAAATTGGAATTCATTTTGTTTGAAGTATGCCTAACATTTCACGCACAAAGTCCAGTATTGTCCTTGTTCTAAAATTAGTACAGATGACAGTTGTCCTTTCTCAAGCTATTTTATTTAAAACTGAAGATAAAATAAAAATGGTCGTAAATATGTCGATGCAAAACTAAAACCTCACCGAGGGCATAAAAAATTAATGAAACTTTAAAGGTGCACAAATTTTCACACTGTTCTAGGAGTTTAACGAAAGTGCCTAGATTAATTTTTAAAAAAAACAGGAAACACTTAAATTATTTTTGAGAAGACAAATGTTTAATTTGTTTTTCAACAAATATTGTTATCGTTTGTGGGCTTTCAGCTTATCTTTCAAGGTCTTCATATTATTGACATCTATAAATTCCTATTAAATATCCTTGAACGCAAGTTCTTTACACAAAGTAGTGTGATAAATTATTTTTCAGCACATTAAGCACCATTTGTATCTAAATGAATACAAAAGTAATATGTATGTGTATATTTATGATGTAAATTTGTATATATAAACTAAATGCTATTATTAAAACCATATTTCTGATTAATCAGCATCTTGTATTTTTTAATCTTTAAAATGAAATTTAATTTAGATTGTTCGGAGAGTGCCTCATAGTTTCAAACCTTCATTCGATGATGAAGACAAATTCGAGCCTGAGTTCTTCCCAAATTTCTACGCATTTATTTGTTTAACAAGAACTAGGTAAACATACATTTCGGAGCCTTGCTCAATCAAGTATCCAATCTACAACTTTTTAATCTCTTCCATGGGGCTATTGTAACTTACAGGTTCGGCTGAGGTCCTGATTGAGAAACGATACTAGTCACTCTGGTTTCCTGTAAATTTTCCCTAAGTACTTCCCTCCCTCTTTTTTTAAATACATATTTTCATATTAGAAACGAGTTTTTAAAAATCGCATATTTAAAAGAGAAAACTAAAGCAGGCTGAAAATTTTTTTTGGCATACTTATTTTCATAATTTTTAAAAATAAGACCAATTTTTTCAATCATTTTATTTTTAATGTAATTTATCTATATAGCATTTGGAATTTCTCTTTTAATGGTGTGAAAATAAATCAGAATCTAGAAAAAGAGTTACTTATAAAATTAATCAAACTAAGACACTTGAGTAAGCTGTAAAAAAAATAATAATTAAAAAAAAAAAAACCCTACAAGCTTTTATTTTTCCCAGTTTTGGTTTGAACTATGTTTTAACGATTTTAAGAATTTTGAACCAAGACAACGATAAAAATATAATTTCTTAAGAGTTTTCTCCCTCTTATAATATTGTCCAGGTCACGTGGTCTTTCTATTCCACTTTAATTACGCCATAGAATTGAGCGGAGACTAGAATGACTCCGAGTTTCTGAAAAGCAGGACCCAATGGAGTGTAATCGGCCAGAACAGCTACAGGCAGACTACTCATTCTTGGTATATATTCATCTAATACTCCTTATTAAAGCTATAAACCGATAGAGAATTTTCTTTCCTGGTGGTAATTACATAAATTTCTTTTTATCAAAAAAATTAATCTATTGACATCAAAAATCATTTACCCACCAATTTTAGAACACTTGATTATTTGGGACATTTATTGTCATTTAAATCCATATAAAAAGTAAAGGATAGCTAAGTTTCCTAACCTTATCCACCGTGATTTTTGTTCTTTTTATTAAATACTATTTTTTTAACTGCAACTTTAAATATAAAAATTTCTGTAACTCGATTTTCAATGCACGAATCACAAACGTCATTGTAAGCGAAGGGGTTAATAATCTGGGAGATATTATTACGCTCTTCCTGTTTGAGCTTTTGTTGCAAATGAATGTCATGGATGCGTGTAGACAAATGTCGGATTCAAATTGTTATTATTCATAAAGAACCTTTTTTTTTTTTTCAGAAGTCCCTTTTTCGACTAGAAAAAGTTTCTCGTTCATGCTTCGAGATATTCTGATAATTTAAATACTGTGAAGGAAATGGGACATCAAGAAAAGAAAATCAAGATCAAGGAAATGCGATAAAGGTAACAATGATGTACATTACTGTGCTTCAGAAAATTCGTCTATTGTAGATTAATTTGAAAAATTGAAGGAAAATGCAGTAAAAATAGTAATGATGTAAAAAAAGTTTGTGATAGTTATTCATGTTTGAGAATTCTCTAATTATAAAAAGAAGTTTGTTGCAGCATATATACATTAGATTCAAATGTTTATTAAGAAATTCATAAAGATATTTTTCAATTTATATGATTGGAAAAAATAAAAATAAAAAGAATGAAAAACTCATCATTAAGAAAGCAGGAAAAAAATACAAGTAAGAACGAAACGATTTTGTTGAGATACTATCTTGCCACGTGAGAAGCCTGTTTCAATAAAATAGCAAACCTTTAACAATGGAGCTAAGAAACAGATACCAAGATAAAAATAAATGCTAAATAACTGGGAAAATATCAGAAAACTCAGTGATTTCATACTAATGATGATATTACAATGCCTTTAAAATACTGCTGTCTGATTGTTAAGATTTATAAATTCACTTTTTAAGTACTCATTTTTAGCTGGAGATTTTCATTTTTTACAACTAAAAACATGCGTTTGTCACATACATTTCATGATAACCTAGCTTATACTTCAGTATTTATTAGCAAAATTTTAATTTTGTGATAAAGGTCAAATCTGTTTTATATATTAGTATTCGAGAGAATTTCAATGCTTCTGTTAATAAACGGTTCCTAAATAGTTTATTTTTAATACAAAAATGTATTTTATATAAAATATTATAGCATACTAATTATTTCTATTGTCTCCAGTTTTATTTATGATAAATAAATGTCAGCTTTATTTCAAAACCAACGAAAAACATTCCCAAATATATTTTTAAAAATAGAACAGAAATATCTAGAAATAAAAGTAGAGTAATTCAAAGTCTCGCCTTTGTTTAGCAATAGAATACTTATAAATTTTCTTATTTCAAAATCGTATGCGTCCTATTTTTTATTTCTTTCAATTCATTTTACAGTTTGTGGCAGATTTAACAAAAATATCTCCGAATAATTTTGGTCAAAAATTGAATATGTATTTTAACAAATATCTCCTGAATTATTAACAATTTTATTCTACAGAAATACTGTCCCAAACCATTCAAGCCATTGAACATTTGATTATAACTTTCTTTTTATTTTATCATTTTCTTTAAAAAAATTGCGCATTTTTTGTCATTTCGTTTTTTAAAAAAATCAACAAAATTTACATTAATTATTTTCATTTTAATAAAAACGTTTCAATCATGATTAACTAGCTGTTATGCAAATGGGAAGATATATATTTGCTCCATGCTTATAATAATTTATAATTATTTCCTACAAAACACATATAAATTATACGTATTACTACATTCAAAATTTATTTCATTATTTCATTTTAAATGAAAAGTATTCAACATAAAATGCATGACTTTTAATTTTAATAGTAATTATTTTTATATTTAGTAATCTTTGTAATCACTAATTAACTGTTACAGGAATGGGAAGATAAAAAATACTCTTTTCATTCTTAAAAAAAAAAATAGAATACATTTATTTCATTTATGGTATTTCAATAAGCAGCCCATAATGGAAATCAGGGATCTTATTACAAATAAAGCGGAAAGATATAAATTATGTTCATCAAGAAGTCAAACAATGAAACGTACTACTTAAAAATGATAGTTCCCTTTTTTAGCTCATATTAGTCTTTGGTTTGTTGGACAGTTCAAAAATGAAGTGCTGATTTCTGTTATGACCTCGTCACTCAATAAAGCTAAAATTACTTTTACGGTTACAAGTAACCCACTTAATAGTTTCAACGCCAATTCAAAAATAAACAGATATGGTCTTGTAACTTTGTAGGAAACTTATCATGTTTAATTTATAATTCACTGGTTATTTCTGATATAATTTATGCCATTATAAAAATATACAGTTGGAATATTTATCACAAGGAGGTTGAAGGAGGTTTTTAGCATAAATAAAGCAAAAAAATCAGCACTCATTTTGCAGCTACCTTAGAAAGACATATTTTATATATGCCTCACGTTTCATTCCTCCAAAGCCTTCTGACTGGTAAACATTCTCCCTCGTTAGCTACTTTTAATATTAATAATGATTTTTTAAAATCAAATTCTCTATGTGCAACATATATTTTTTAATATAACAAGAATTAATTTTATTAATGGGTTTTTATTGTGAGACTCTCTGAATTCAACTTTCTAAATGAATAAAATAAGTGATTTCATAGAAGATTTGTGATAAATGGCTACTTTGAATATATTAAATCTGTTGTCGGGAATCAAACATGCTCGCGCCAATTGGAAAATTTAAAGAGCGACTTACCGGCTCCGATATCGTTCATCAGAACAATGTATAAAAATCCTTCCCCAAGAGTTTCCGCGTAATTTCAAAACGTAATAGATAATATTTTGAGCATTTAAAGGTTTAAAAAAAATCCCAGACCGTGATTATAGGAATATGAATTAAAAAGAATGATGCTGAAGCTTTGATTCTGTAGTTTCATATGTAAATAAGAAATGTTAGCATAGTTATAATACTGATTGGTTTAAATTTTTGACAAATTGCTTACATTTTTTTTTTCAGTTTTATCGAATATTGCTTTACGACTTAATTTGAGGATTTTAGTACCTCAAAAGATTTTACCGAACTTTAAAATTTATTTTAGAGTGACATTAATGTTTGATTAGAGAAGATATATCAAGAATATAAAAGTACATACTCTAGAAAGGTGTAAGGATATAAAGATATTAGATCATATCATAATATGTGAAAATTTTCTGCCGACACTTCTCCTAAAATGAAAATTTCAATTTTTCGTATATCATAAATCAGTCAGTTTTATAACTAAGCATTTTCAGAGAGGTGGAAGATTTCGATTAAAATCTTTATCAGTAACACACGAGTTTATAAATAACTATTTTCAACAAGGGGGGATATTTTCTCAATTTTCCTGATACTTGGCAAACAGCTTTATAAAAGAGAATGTTGTTATTTTCGTTAAAATATCTAAATACGATCTATACTAAATTGTACTTTACATAAACATAAATATCTAAATACTATAAAAAAAGAACAATAATAATTGTTTATAATTACGATATCCCTTGAGTGAGATCAGATAACATGTCGATTTTTGTCTGAAAAGGAAAGATTGGACTTGTATAGACAAAACTGGTTTGTATTGACGCTTACTTTTAGAGTGCGTCTAGTAATTTACTTAAGTATCTATTTATCTAAAGACTTTTCTCAAAACAATTTACATATTTAGTAAAAAAAATGAAGTGGAGGAAGTTAATTCTGTACAAATATAAAACAATGAAATATTATTTGAAATAAGTGCAATTTTATGAATTTGATACGGCGAATTTAAGCAGAGTTCTTACAAGAATGAATTATGATTTCAAGAAACGAAGGTTAATTTATTTTCTTTTTAATTGAATTATAGTTTCTATTATAGCAATTATATATCTGAAATTGTAATTCGATTTTGAATTTTAAAATAAATTTGGTATTAACCAATATTTATGAGATGTTTGATTTATGTTTGCAATCTGATGAACATATATGACAAATTACTTTAAGATCTTTTTCCTTAGAGTAATTTTTCAGAGATCAGATAATAAAAACTGAGAACTTGTGATGTTTATTAGAGAGAGGTGGATTCAGAAATTCTAATGAAACAAGCAATATAAAAAATAATTTAAATTCAATTCCTACTTAGGTCAACAAAGAAAAAAAATTTAGTTATATTTTATTAAATAATTATCAAAAAATATTAAGTATCAAACAATTATTTTTTTTCTCAAGAATTGAACTCCCATTCTTCACTTCAAGCGAAAAATATTGAAATCCTTGCATTTTACTGATTGAGCTACTGCCTTTTGACCACCATTTTCATTACAAACTGCTAAAGTTCTATTTAAAGATATAAAATTAATTAAATTTAATTAATGAATTAATATTTGAAAAAAATTGTATTAACATCAAGTGTCATCCATTACAATTTTTTAAAAATGTATGTGAACTTGAGTGGGTGAATAAAAAGTATTTTATTAATGATTTAAAATTTAAACAAAATATATAAATATATATATACAGGGAATGTGAACTAATAGTAGGAATTGTAAAAAAAGTTAAATATTCAGTATTTCAAAAACGCATTAAACATGAATGATGCTTATATTTAATGTGTTTGACGATGCTTTCTGTTTCAGGGATGTGTTACAGTATAGATTTCATTAAGAATTTGTAAAACGCTTCAGCTGTTCATTGGTCAAAAGGCGTTAAAAGCATTCATGAATGACTTTATTTTAGATAATAAATTCAAAATAGATATAATTAGATGCGCAGTGTATCTTGGGCGTTACAGTTAAGGGGTTAAACAGTGACCTAATTTCATCGAAAATTGAAAATACTTAAGAAAATGAAACATTATTTATTGATTAAAATTTAATCGTAATTAATTTTTGACAAATTTCAATGAAATATTTTCAGCTAAGATTATTTTCTTAACTACCACTATGAAGTAATTACGAAAAATCTGAACGAAAATGCTGTAGAAGTTTTCTGGACTCTATTTGTGACAGCAGTTTGAGTCTCATTTTCTCTTCGGAAAAAGAAAACTCTGGAATGTTCTAACGTAAACATTAATATAAAATGCTAAATTATATAAATTTCTCTCTTTAGGCATCCATTATAAATGGTGAAAGGAAAAACAGTTAAAATGTATTGAATTTTTAATATGATGATTTTGTCTGAAATTCTCAGGATAATATTTTTTAAATGTAATATGGAGGGTTTAACTATGCTGTGTAGCTTCAAACGAATTATGAACCCATTTTCAGATAACATATACATATATTGTCTGATACAATTTGAAGCATTTCAGGAGTATGAGAAAAATGTGTCAATATTAAATATTTAAAAACCGCAATTTGTCACTTTCACAAATAGTTTGAACCTAGAGAATAACAAATCTATAAATAAATTTTCATGCAGTTTTGATGTTACATAAAACTTTGGAAGCAAATCAATTACTGAATAATTTACATTATTTCGAAACGTTTTCTAAAATATAGTTTTTTCCCCCTTTAAAACTGGGCTTGTATTCAGAATCTACAAAAATAATTAAATCTAAACATCAGAACTTACAACTGATCATTGAATTTAAATACGACCTGTTTAAAACAAATGTTTATGCCAAATAAATTGCGGCATGAAAATGCTCACTCATCTTTTGTACAAATCGTTATTCCTGCAAGCAGAACAATTCGTAGCTTGGAATGAGATGAAATGATCACTGCCAATTATTCTGTCATTCAATTTAGTTTTATATTTGGAAAGTACCCCCTCTCTACCCCAATAAAAATGCTCGTTTCTTACGATTCGTACCTGTTTTGAATTATTATAAGCTTAAAAGAGCAAGGTTTTCTCACTTACCTCAGGATATTCCTATAAGACTGCATAAAATATCAACAAAGTTAGAGAATAATTCGTTAATTGTTGCTTTACAAGGGAAAAGCCGTCATACCGTTTTGCGAAATGTTCTTAGACCTTGAACTTCACTTTCCTAAAACATCTGCTAGTCGTAAAAGTATCTTTTACCAAAACAAATAGAATTGTATGTTTTTAGCTAAACCAAATGAATTTCAAATTATTCATTCAAAGCTTCACGGATTTATTATGGATTCACTTTTATGGAACATTTTGTATAAGCAACTGAGTCATGACCTAGTGAATCAAAAAATCGTTGGCATTTAAATGCAACTAATTCAAGCAGACGCGTTAACTGTAACTCTCAGATATCTTTTCATCTGACATAATTTCAAACACTAGAATAATGTGCTTCTAAGACTGTGACTAAGGTGAACTGAGTCAATTCTGATTGTTCCCTGATACCACGCTATTTAACCATTTTCTTTTTTTTTTTTTAATGCTTCAAAAGGCCTCTTCTTTTTACAGTCTTATATATATTTTTAATGATTCTATTTAATATTCAAAAGAATCATTCGAGTGTCTTTTGGAATTTAAAATCGTTGAGGTTGTTACAAGCTGTCAAGGAATAAAATGTCCTATATTTACTGAAATAAATTTGTTCTTGAGTGGAATTTTAAAAACGAATGTTAAAATCCTGAGGATGATCAAAAAGATTCTGAAACCTGAAGAGACGAAGGAAAACAGTTTACCTCTTACAATTTCAATGGAATAAACTCAATACTAATACAATAAACTCAACTTCATATTTAAAAAATTTCCGACTAACAATATTGATTTCAACGAGTCCTATATCTTGACTCGTATTTGAATAGAGATTTAATTATGGTAAAAAAAAAGTGGTAAATGTATTGCAAAAGGATTTTAATGCAATTTTAATAAAAAATAGTGCTAAATAATTCATGTAAAAAACCGTATGAACTAATGTAGTTTCTTAAATTATGTATTCGTTTAATTAGGAAGATTTTTATTGATACAATAAAGATTTTGTATTTGTGTGGTTTTAGTTCAGAAGAGTTATTTCAATAAATTAAATAATATTAACAATATATTTAACTAAATTGCTACTTTTAGGAATTTTTTATCATACTTCAGCAAAATTTTTTAAAATTATTGACACAAAATGTGGCATTTCTTTCCGCGCCGACACGAATGTTTCATAACAAGTATCATAAGATATTTCACATTTCTGCAATATTTTTGAATGTTCACACTGCTGTGCAATACATTAAAATTGCAGCAAATGGAAATAATCATTTTATCAAATGTATTGAGAGTTTAAATATATTCAGAGCGTATAATCCTTCCGGTTCGTTATTATTATTTGTGCAAGATACTACTTCTTTGATTTTAATAAAACATTTTTGAATATTCAAAACCACTTTTTAAGGGCTAATATCTTTTTCGAAAAAAATTATTATACAAATTGTATAGGTATTTTAAATATTCTATACATGTATTTTTTGCATACATGCACTTACGCAACTGTATTAAATAAATACCGGTTCATAATGTGTACATACACATGAAACTTTATGTATAATCTAAAATACGAATTAAAAATATTACATGAAACCGAGCAACCTAGATCATCGAGTATATCATTTAGCATTAAAAGTAAAACTAAACACTTAAGATAACTCTTTGTATAATCTAATATAAAAATAAAAAGCACTAAATTCCTATACGCACTATTGTAACTAAACCCGCTATCAGAAGAACTATGCCGCATAACATTGTAAGAGAGTGCTGACAGAAAGTGTAAAAACTATCTACCTTCACCCATAAATATTTATCTTAGAAAAACAAGGAATTAATATTAACATTTTTTATAACTTGAATAAGTGTGATCATTTTTCTGAACAATGAATCCGAATTCCTTCTGATCAATGAAAGAAAGCGATTAGTTCCTTTCTTTCTCAAATTTATTGTACGTTTATAGTAAATTTTAGAGGGAATTTTTTCAAAATTTTGCATCTGTTTTAATAAAAAAAAATTATTATTGCATATTTTAGATGGCACAAAAAATCAAAGAATAAACAAAAAGATTTAAATAAAGGAAGAAGAAATTTCATTACTTTTACTCTAAAAATAAACATTTAATCAACATACAAATAATACCTATTTATTGCTTAATAAGGAAGATACATGGTAAATTACAAAAGTTTTATTTAAAGGTGATTTTTCTAATCCGTATTGTTTTACTTTTGAAATATTTAGTATATTATTATTAGAATTATTTAGTTAAGTTCTTAGCTAACGTTATTTTGCAAATAATATTAAAGCCCGTTTTTGAAATAAAGTATATCGTTTATTTAACTATTTGACAAATAAGTGTATAATTACTGAGGTCTATCTTGCCACAAGAATTAAGTCTTTTGTTCCTTTAAATGTTTAATTTAAAAAATTTAAAACAATATTTTAAATATCTTTATGATAGCAGAAGAGAGGCTATATTTATTTTCGAATACCTTCTGTATTCAGAAATTATTTATAAGAAAATATATTTTTTATTAATCTAAGTTGGCGGAGGATAATAATTCATTCAATTTTATTCATCTTAAGATAATGATTATATAAGGTAAATTGAAAAGCAAAAAAAAAAAAAGAGAGAATCATATTCTTCGTTTCATAAGAATTTCAAAATTCATGATTTTTATTAATATTTTTTGTAAATTAAATTGTAAATTGCAACAAATCACTCATTCTTTCTCATCATCCTAACTGTGATGCTTTCAATAAAATATAAACTCAAAAAAAAAATATATATATATATATATCACATTCCGTTCTTTTTTTTTTTTTTAAGTTTCCACAATTATGATTTACTTTAACTTTTCGAATTAAGTAAATTCAAAACATTTAAATAAACCATTCTGCCTTTCCCATTGTTTCAGGTTTTACGATTTCAGAAAAAAAGCAGACAAAAAAGATTAAGAAAAACTTTTCATGTAGTTTATTTTCTCAAAACGTCAGCATTTATGATTTTTCAAAAATTTGATTCTAAAACAACCCGCTCATTTTTTTACCTTAATAGTTTTAGTTGTTTTGGTAAAATACAAATACAAAAAAAAAAAAAAAAAAAAATTGAAATACCTTGCTTTCTTAGAACACCGACCACTATAATTTTTATCTATTAAATTGGATAGCTTTCATATTAATTCAGATTAAAATTTCCAAACCTTTTGCAACTTTGGTTACTTCAATAAAATACAAATGTAAACAAAAAAAAATTGGAAAAAATATTTATATGCTTTATTTTCTTGAAAAGGCAGCAGGTACAATTTTTATTAAAACAAAAATACAAAAAGAGAGAGAGAAATATTTTATATGCCTCACTTTTTTAAAATGCTAGCAACTGCAATTTTTTCCAACTAAATTTTCTTATTAATTAAATTTGAATTTGTAAGCAATCCTCTGACCTTTCTCATTACTGTAGTTTTTTTTAATGAAATGCAAACAAAAACAAAAAAATACAAAAAACATTCAGATTCCTCGTTTTCTTAGAATACTGAAATCATAATTTTTATAAATTAAATTCTATAACTTTCTTATTAATTCAATATAAGAACCTAAAGCAACTCTTTTCTTTGTCTTGTTATATTAGTTTTGACTATTTTAGTAAAATACCAACAAAAAGAATAAAACATCCATATTCCTTACTTTCTTAGAGCGCCGACATCTGTGCTTCTCGTGAAAAATCATATTCCGAATGCTACGGCCAGCTGAAATAAGTAGATCTTTTTAAATCAAAAGTGACATAGCGACTAATCATGGACAATGGGTGTAAAACCGTAACCTATCCTGTTTCAGCCGTTAGCTGTCCTCTTTGACGAGTTTTCCTCTTTTCAGGTTGAAGAAAGGATTACGAATGTGGCGACCGTCGATCAAGTGCGAAAGTTTCTTATGAATGACCCAGTCGTTCATTCCGAAATCAAGCAAATAAATTATGTAAGAGTTTCGAAATCTATAGAACAGATTCTTCATTCTACGCTGTTTTGTATGAAATCTTGAAACTAGTTTGCGGAGATTCATGGAGTATTCACAAATGCGTGTTTAAGACGAAATTAAATAATGGGAAAATAGTTTTAACCTTGAGGAACAATTCGTAACCGTTTCGACTGATGTATTGTTGTTTTCCGGAGCAGTTTCGGGTATAAATAATCGTTATAAAGTGGAACTAATTGACTTTAAATAGCCTTTTAATTAACATAAGGTATTAGCATGGCGATTCTCATATGTTACCTTTAATTACATCAGGAAACAAATCTTATGTCACTGTTCTGAATAATAATGGAAAATAACTGAATTCAATGCTTTTCTTTCATGTTGATACCATAACGACCTAAATGAATGCATTGAATAGCGAGTAAACCGAAATTTATCATTTATCTCTTTGTACTTTGTATTCTTTTACTGGTTTTAATAAAACTGTATATTATCAAGTTTCCAGTAAATTATCTCAGAACTTTTACTTGATTTAATGCATGACGGCATGATTTAAAGCTGCATTAATGACAGAAGAAAAAATAATCGAAAATTTTAATTATAATTAAATGACCAAAATTATTTTAGTCAACGCTTTTTTCTCCAAAATATTACGCCGTCTTGACTTGAAACTTTGGTTCCACATTGTCCACTTAGCTTATCTGGAATTGAATTTGCTGGCCAATGATCATAAAATTGCAGTCATCAGTCCTATATACAATCAAAATCTGTCGAAACTACTGACACACAGTAATCTTTCCAGTTTCACAAAAGTTATTTGTATATAAATATGGACTTTTTCTGTAGCCATTTCACAGGTAGATTTTACTGAAATGCTTCTCGGTCCAAGCGAAAGCTACCCGAGACCAGAGGCAGAAGCTGTTGCCATTCAGAAACATTACTTTTTTACTCTGATGGCGGAGAGAGCTTGATGGGATGGGAGAGATCCTCCTACGCATGTGCTGACTATGCTTTGTCTTTGTCTTTGTCTGAGACTTCGAAGATAAGAATCAATCAAGGCTACCTATTATTTTCGGTTTTCCTGATTATTCTTTCTTTTTCTGTTGCTTGACTATTTTTACAATACCCTTGATATTGTGGAAAGAGAAAAAAATCGATTCTCGAGCAATTTCTGAAATACAATGACCCATATTAAAACATTGCTTACTTTTTACTTGTTCAATGTATATAAATCATAATTTTTATCTAATATGCAGTTATTAACAATACTTTATAGCCGCTTGACCTTTAGCCACATATATTCTACGGCAGTTTCCACTTTCAAAGTGATGCTATGGTATTTGTATCATATTATCAACCACTAATTGAATGGAACTTCCTTAACAGAAAATTTTGGTTGTATAATGACGGCATAATGTTACTATGTAATAAAATAATTGCACATCTTTAGAAATATTTTTTCAAAAAGGATTACGAAGCTGTTTTTACTTCCATTTTATTATAATAATCCGCCAATCCTGACTAAAAACTACCCCACCGTGTTAAAAGGAAACATCATAGACTTGTTTACTTAGAACAATTTATGTATTGCCAGCTGCCATGTTATAGCGCTAATGTGGATTCCAGCTTTAGAGCTAGTCGAATAATTAATAATTCATATTAAAAAGTTTTTCTTTTGACTTGTAATAAGAATTTTTTGGGGATCACTTCAGATTCCAAAAACGGTATTCAATTTTTCAACATACTATTGAAGCTTTTTCACCCCTTTAATAAACTGATTGTAAATAAACAAATGACCATTAGTTCATCCTTTTAGAAAAATAAATCAATTTATTTCAGAACACTGACAAAATTTCATTAGAATGGGGGAACCAAATTCGACTTTCAAGAAATAAGCTTACAGCCTGTAAAAATCCATTTTATGTTATGTATGTAAACATTTTTTGCACCCTTTTTTTTTGTCCGAAGGATATATATTTTGATCTGTATTTCATTTTATCCTTAAGGTGTAATCTGTGACACAAGTAAAAAAAATCAAAAGCTTGAAAAATCAATTGCATTCCGAAGGTCAGAAGTCTTCTGTACGAAGCAATATACTTGAAGGGATCATATAACTATTTGAAAGAATACCCACAATTGTAGGCTTATATGTTAAGTGCCATGGTCTGACTGATTCCTGTTTTTCTTTCAATAGATTTGAGCTAAAAACCTAGAGCATTTGATTCCAGACGAATTTTTTTACAACCAAACCTTTTAAGCATCTTCTTTATCTCTAAGATATCTAGAGATAAATAACACAAAATACCGTTTAAAATCATCAAAAAACAATTTAGCAAGGTATTTAGATTATTATTCTGGGGCGAGGTTGATTTTGAAAATAATAAATAATGTCCTTGTGTTCGTCATTTTCTATGTTTAGTTAAAATCTAACAAATAACGGATTCAATTTCTATTATCCAATAATCACATGTAAAAAGTGATTATGTCTATCATCTGGAATCTAATAGAACGTTGTCTTACGCTGAGAGATGACGTTACATCCTTTTTCCTTTAGAAAGTGTGAGCACTTTCCTGGATTGAATCGTTGTGGCTAATTTCTAGCGAACATGAATTTATTAATTATGAACACATACAGCAAAATAAGTTGACCTTCTTCCAGAATATTTGCAAGAAAGAAGGTGCGATTCCATTTCTTAATCAAACTAAATGTATTTTAAGAGTATATCACATGTTTTAATTAATCAACTATTTCGGAAATAGCATTCAGCACTTCTTCAATGATTTGATACGCGATGAGATATGCTTTCATAAAAAGAGAATTTATTATTTCCTTTGTCTTATACACATATTTAATCACTTAATTTTGTTGAGAGTTAAAGAGAATAAGGATAATGGTAAGGGCTATTTTTTTATTTTAAGTTATAAAATACCTACAATTCAGCACAATTTTTTCCTTTCATGTATCTTAGTTTCAGAAATTATATTAACACTTAGATTTCTTTTATATATATATAAATCTATTACTTTGAAAAATCTTTAGCAAGTGTATTAATTTTAAAAGCGTCTATTAGATTAATGTATCAAGTGTTTGTCCTATATATGTATGAATTATATCATATTTAAGAAAGAACAGATCTAAGAATATAAGATATACTGTGAAAGTTGTATTATTTTCTTGAACTATGCACTATTTTCTAAAAAATTTGTTGTACTATTTTCTTGGTTTTAAAGTAAATTGCTTTAATTAAACAGCAGTTGGCACGAAATTCAGCAAAAGATATTAAATTACAAAGAAAAATGCTTTATTAGTAATTTAAACAGTTTTTAAGGGAATAAAAGTACTTATGAATTTAAGGAAAACGTTTTACGCTTTTTTCTCAGATTATTTATACAAATTCCCTAATCAACAGGTCTTAATTTTTAGGCTACACGCAAACAATATATATATATATATATTCCATATAAAAGGACATTATAGGCATGAATTGGTTAATTCTAAGTTATCCTTCATTTTAAAGAGCATGAGTGTGTTTTCATCTCGTTTTATCCCTTACCTCCTGTTTCACCAAAATATTTATATTTTTAACCTGAGTATAGATCCTCTAAAAATACAAACTAAAAATACACATTTATTTTGTACTTTATTTATTTATTTATACTTGTTAATCCATCTTAAGTTAATTTTTTTCTTTAATGTCTACTTTTTTCTCTACTTTTAAGTTTCTTTTTTTAAGTAGTGCGAATAGTTTTTCTGGGCTTAAATTATTTTGGTAGCTATTTTCCTATCGCTTTATTTGTTCTATTTTTTTCACTACTTATATGGAATTATTAATTATAAACCGTTAGTAACACACGTATATATTGTACCGTATTATATGATATTAAAAAAAAATATTCACAATATCGAACAATGTTGTTGAATAGTCTAAAATGCAATATCCCACAATACTCTCATGCAACATGCTGAGTTACCAGGGTACTTACTTAATGCTACCTCAGGTCAAATTTTACCTAACAAGTAAATAATAAAGTATATTCCTAACGAAAATTCAATTTGTAGAAATACGATTAATGAATAAAATACCATAAATAAACTAATGCATAAAATACCATACCCAAATTAATACATAAAATACCATAAATAAATTAATATATAAAATACCATAAACAAATTAATACATAAAATACCATACCATTCTCTTGATGCAATAGTAATAAAATGAAAAGCCATCAGGAGTAATCTCCCTTCGACATTCTCATATAGTTGCATAATGCAGCGCATTTTAAGTTTCGTAGTTTAATGAAAACAATCTTTTATACATTCGGAATATACTCTTTTTGATTGACCGAGTTCAAAACTTGATTCAGATCTATAATGTTAAGATCAAAACAGTGTATTATATTTCGTTTATGTAGATTGTTACGCTGTTGGACTATCGTATTCATATATGCATGGAACACAAAGATCAAGAGACAGCAAACCTTTTGGAGAATACATTCCATAAGATGACGCACGAGCGTAATTCTAAAGGTAAGCTTATAAACTAAATTCAATCCTCTTTCTGGTAAGAAAGAAAGACATTCTTTCCTCTCACAAATTTAGGCTAAAGCTGGATTGAAATCTACGATTTTGATATATGTATCACATGTCAAACTTCATGCTTATTGCTTGTTGCTTTTACGATTTATCTTGTTCACGGACAGAGAGAGATAATTCGAATAAAATTCAGGGAGGTCTAAAATATGCAGCTTCCTCAAAATATCAAAATCAAATTTTTTCATGATTTTTCATATTTTCTCAGTGAACACATCATTCACAAAAAGTGAAAATAAGATGTGAACAATAAAGAACGCCGACTTTTAGATGGCGATAGAGCTGATATTTAGGTTTGGAGAACTGTTTCCAATCTTTTTAAAAGATGAAAAGGGAATTTTATATAATAATTATGTAGCAGTATAAAGCATTATTAGCAATTATTATATAGCATTCTCTTAATGTTATAGAATATTATAGCTATAAAAATTATTAAAGAGCATTCTGGTTATCAAAATAATATAGGCAAATTTAGTACAATTGATACTTACTTTTTATATGATATTAACCACAGATTTTAATATTTCATATTATTTTTGCATTCATTTTATTCTTCCGACATGCACATTTAAAAAGAATTAAAAAATTTCTGTAATCAAACAAGTCACTATAAACCAGAGATTTAATGTTTCACGTTATTTTTATATATATTTTACACTTTCGATGCTCAAACTTCGTTTAAAAGGAATTAAAATATATCTGCGATCAGACTAGTTGCTTCAAATCAGAGAGCAAAAGGATTTCATAAGCCAAAAAATTTGTAGCAATATTTATTACAAGATCTCCCGTCACCTCTTTGTTAGCAAATCACCTAGCAAGATTGACAGTTGAAAAGAGTCTGTATCCTCACGTGAATGAGGTTATGTTTTCCCCTCTTAGGTCGAAAGTTTACCCTTGACAGTAACGAAAAAGGAGTATTTATTTGCTGCTTTTTATTCAATGTTAAAACTGT
This sequence comes from Argiope trifasciata, assembly GCA_026543055.1. NCBI lineage: Eukaryota > Metazoa > Arthropoda > Arachnida > Araneae > Araneidae > Argiope > Argiope trifasciata. The sequence continues at coordinate 5,451,301 of JAPMOQ010019132.1, forward strand.
GTCATAAGTTCTTATTTACTTGTGGAACTTGAAAAAATATCTGATGTCCCCTGCGGTAAAATCTGTAGCAGTTCTAGTGAATTCTTTTATTAGTAATGATATTCATGTGACAGGATGTTTTTCATTAAATACTCTTAGTAAACTATTTTCCTTTTTCAAATGAATTGCAAAATGTAAAAAGGGACCATGATTAATAATTTTTTTTAATTGCAACCTTTCCAATGAAATCTTTGTGTTAAAAAAATCACTGGAACTCTTCTAATGATGATTTGAGGAGGTGTTTTAAATTTTACTTACTTAATAATAACCATGAGTGAATAAAATCTCATACAGACATTTTTCACAACTATACATTCTAGTGTATCCGATTCTTTTAAAACGCTTTTTACGAAAACCAGATAAAAAGGAAAATGCAATAAACAAAGCAAATTTCATTACACTTTATCGAGATAGTGATCAAAACTATTCCTTTTCTAGATAATAAGAGGAACTGCTTGATTGAAATTTGACGTATGGGTTTCCCACCAAACTTATAAATGGGCTTCGAAATTTGGTTGTATTCTATTCAACTGTATTAAAACAATGATGTCAAGGCATATGTTGTTTCCTCAAGTTCTTTGTTGAAAAATTTTAAAAATGTTATAGCTTTCATACTGAATTTATGGCACTCTTTTTCCACTGCTATCCTGCAGGATTTCAGACTCTTATAACTTTCAATTTTCGTGCGTAATTCCGGAAACAAAATTCTATAACTTTTTTTTTCATTTTAATCCCTTGTGCTTTCTTCAATTCACTATAGTATTTTTGCATATTCATATAGTGATCTACTACCTATCTCCAAGGCCATGTGTACCACAATTTGAGAACTTCTGTTGAAGATTAATTTTGTGCACAGAAAATTGATAACATTTTGCAGCAGAGAATTTTTTTCAAATTTGAGACCTTCTTTTTATATGAACTGGGTCATCAAGACTTGAAATAGGTAAAGGTTTTTACTTTCAAAATTTCTGCAGTAACTTTGATACGTTCTAGCTGATCAATTCCATATAATGGTCCACTGTGTACAATGTATTATTCATGATGGTAATTCTTTTAATAAGAGCAAAGTCCTTATCATAGGGTGAAAAAAGATTGCCCTCTGATAGGGGCATCTATACACAGATTTTCACCCCTTCCAGTACTGACCCTCTTTACTATAAAATGTGTTGGCTTCTCTATTATAAGAATCTGTCAAAACATAAAATGGAAAAAATACAAGATCTTCCTCACCCACCCATTTTAACATTTTGCGATTCAATTATTAGTAGCATTAGATTTTTCTTTCTAGATAAATAATAAGCTCCAATAAGTGAAACACAAACAGTGGTGTCTCTCAGTTGAGAAATGAGTAATGCTTCAAAAAACACTTCCCGAGAGAATATAATTGAAACACATTTTTTAATGCAACTTTACCTCCAAGTAACCATAAGTCTTTATAATAATTATCTGAACAGTGTTTTAGAAAACTATCATGATATCTTTATCCAATTAATGTTTCTAACAAAAGAAAAAGAATATACACTGATGGAAAAAAAATCCCAACACTATGAAGGAGCTGTGCTAGATAAACGAAATTTGGTAGGCGTGTTTATACATTTGAAAGATGACGTCGATTCAAATTTCGAGCTACGCGCGCAAGTGTGGCGCTAGTAGCGACACTATGAACATGCAAATGAGGTTTGCTTTAAATAAGCGCTGTAAGGTTCGTGATCGTTATTTACAGTTGAGATTTGACGTAGGGGTTAATGTTAGTCAAGGATGCCTCTGAGAAGACGAAGAAGTCATTATCAACAGCTCACTGAGTGTGAACGAGGTCGTGTTGTAGGGCTACGAGAGGATGGGTTTTCTTTCCGCGATATTGCTGAAAGACTTGGCAGGAATGTATCCACTGTGCATGAGTATTGGCGGCAGTGGTCAAGGGAAGGTACTGCCTCAAGAAGACCAGGTTCTGGGTGGCCACGTGGTACTACTGAGAGGGAAGACCGTCGTACTCGGCGTATGGCTGTGGCTAATCTTACAGCGCATACAGCTGGAATTCGAGCTGCATTTGGCACCACAGTGACACAACGAACTGTTACAAATCTGTTACTTCAAGGACAGCTCCGAGCCAGACGCCCTGTACAGTGCATTCCACTGATTCCAAACCACTGCCGTTTGCGACGTGAGTGGTGTCAAGCTAGAGCTCATTGGAGGACGGAGTGGAGATCTGTTGTGTTTTCTGATGAAAGCCGGTTCTGCCTTGGTCGCAGTGATAGCCGTTTGTTGGTTAGAAGGAGGCCAGGTGAACGCCTGCTAGTGACCTGTCTGCGGCCTAGACACACAGGGCCTACTCCTGGAGTTATGGTTTTGGGAGCAATTTCGTATGACAGCAGAAGCACTCTCGTGGTTATCCCACGCACCCTGATTGCAAATTTGTACGTCAGTCTAGATATACAACCTGTTGTGCTGCCATTCATGAACAGCATTTAAGGGGGTGTTTTCCAACAGGATAACGCTCGCCCTCATACCGCTGTTGTAACCCAACATGCTCTACAGAGTGTCGACATGTTGCTTTGGCCTGCCAGATCACCAGATCTTTCTCCAATCGACATCATTGGACGACAACTCCAGCGTCATCCACAACCAGCATTAACCGTCCCTGCATTGACCACCCAAGTGCAACAGGTATGGAACTCCATCCCACAAACTGATATCCGACACCTGTACGACACAATGCATGCACGTTTGCATGCTTGCATTCAAAATTCTGGCGGTTACACCGGTCACTAATGTACCAACATTTCACATTTGAAATGGCTCTTCTCGCCAATAACTCTACCTGTGATCTTGAAACTTTAATCAATTAATTATGTTACCTAGACAAATGTATTCCTAAAATTTCATTACTGTACAATAATTTTTTCTTGGTGTTGGGATTTTTTTTCCCTCAATGTATATTAAACGAGATTTGTTCCAATAGGGGCAAGATGAAAGCGAAACAGAAAGCAAAATACAGTGAATGAGAAAAAGCGGAGAAGAGCAAATGAAGCAAGATCTTTGGTGACCGAAAGAAGGGAAAGTACCACTGACCGGCAGTCAAATCGGAGCAGCTAAAATCTCAGCTAGTTGCTAAGTTCAATGGGACAAAGTAGTTTTCCACTTTGCGATGTGCTATTCACTTATACAAATTAGACGAATTTTGATTCTTTCTAGTGCTATTCACTATTCCGCTCATTCTGTTTCTGTATTTATTGTTATCATTTTCATATTTTATTTCATTTTTATTATTAATTTTCCATATTTTTATTAATTAACGCGCTTTTAGTGTAGAAAAGTAACCAAATAAAATTGAAAACGAAATTTCTTACCAGCCTTCAACCATCCAATGTGTTTGTCCTAGCATTCTTCGTCCATCGAAGTATTTCACTTTTTAAATTATATTAATAATAAATCATTCATGGTAATTATAAATTGGCAGAAATAACAAATTAAAACCATAAATAATCTAACTTTTTTCTTTTTGGAGCAGTGAGAGAGGGGGGCCACTATGATTAACACATTAAAGGGGGGCGATCTTGACGGAAAATATGCTAGGTAACGCGGCGATAAATCGTAGTACTACGACTACCGCCTTTAATGTGTTAAAAGATAAAACAGTGTTATGAACAATAATAATGTTACGCATACTAAAAGTCTACAAGTTTCGTATCATGTGACTGGCTGAGCATCGATTGACATCTTAGAGGAAATGACCAAACTACACGATTTACATGTGGCTATAATAACTGGAGAAAGCAATCAACTGCAATCCGAGATCATGTGCGAGCGTTCCAGTTGTCAATTTAATTCGTTTGTTGCTTGGAAAGAATTATAGTAAAGACTAAATTTATGTTCGACTATTGATAAAACAAATCCAAATCAATATATAAAAGGAAACGGCACGACTTAAATTACTATTTTAAAAAATTATAAATGGGATTCTATTTTTAGCGTCTAATAATCTCCGACTGCGTTCAACCCACGAAATAATAGAAACACCTAATGATGGAAATTTTTTAATTGCAATCGAATTACTAAATAAATACGACTCTGTGGATTATACGAACAGAATAAAAAATTACAAAAACTAAATTGTTGATGATTTAGCTCATACATTGCAAGATCAAATTATTCCAACCTTAGGAAATGAAGTTCTAAAAATTAAAGACAATATAAATGCAACTAATTATTACAATATCCAAATGGATTCTATTTCTGATATGTCCCATAAAAAATAATTTTTAGTCTTTATGAGAGATGTAAATTTTGAAGAGATAAGATTAAGTATTAATCAATCATTTATAGGGTTTATTGTAGGAACTGGTGTGATTGGAGAAGGACTGACAAAAGCTCCATTCAGAAATATTAAGACAGCTTTATTTAGATATTATATATTGTAGTGGACAGGCATTCGACAATGGTAGAAACACGAAAGGGAAATAGAAAAATGTAAAATCTAGAAAAAAATGCTTTAAACCTCATGCAATCTATGTATGTGCCTTACTTGTAATAAATACTATTTTAATTTATTGATTTGCATTGTCGCTTCCAGCAATATATATGGCATTTTTTAGGTTATTACACCGATTGTATTGCTTATTTTCTGCATCTATAAAAAGATAAAAAAAAGTCTACAAAAGCATTTAAACATTACTCTCAAACCATTATGCAACACTCATTGGGAAGCCAAAATAGATACAGTTAAAGCAGTGTATATACAGTTTGAGTAAACTTATAATGCTCTAAAAGAAATTACTGATGCAAATAACAATATTACAGTGATTCCGAAGTTAAAACCCTATTGGATTCAATAAAGAAATGACAATTATTTTATGTTTAATAGAATAACAGTTACAATATTGAGACAGCATAATTATAAGACAATTTACAATAATGTCCAAAATTAGCTATCAGTAAACTATTTCAAATCAGAATAATCGTTTCTAACTTGGCTTTTAATTTAGTCAATAAAATTAAAACTGAAATCCAAAATTTAAGAACAAAATTTGACACGTATTTAGACGAAGCAAAAGCGATAGCACATAATTTGAATCTTTCAGAACATTTTCTTAAGTGAATTTGAAGAAGAAAAAATTATATTTCGAAACCGCAGAAGATGAAATTTTAAAAAATTTGGTTGAGGAATTTAAGTTTTATTTTTTATTTCTGTAATGGATATAGGTAATTGTGAGGATAGGAGACAGATTAAAATTTTTTCAAATTAATCATTGACATAAAAACTTTAGAAAAACATGAATTAGAAAATTGCTCCAAAATGCAACGTTTTATAATAACAATGTAAATGGAAACGTAATCCAAATAATTACTTTGCAAAGGGATTTGATCTTGAATGAAAGTGGTGTAAATAACGCTCAACACATATTGCAATATATACTAAATACATTAACTGTGTTAAAATTTTTCTTTGCATTTCCAGTTTATGTAATAAGTACTGTACCCTCTTTCAGGAAATTAAAATTAATAAAGAGTTATCTTCGATCAAGCATACGGGCATAATGCTTGAACGCTCTTGTTATATTATCGAAAAAGAAACCGGAAAAATTATAATTTTCCTGCAGTAATTAATAGCAAAAACAAAGTTATGCATTAAATAAATATTCAATAGTAATAAACGCTGTTTTTGCTTTTTTACTTCGCAAAAAGTTTAGGGCACCAAATGATTTCTTGCACCTGGGTCCCTTCATAGAGAAGGCTGGCTCTAGAAAAGCATACATGGTTTACCCATATTTCGACAACGATTTTAAGAAAAAATTAACAACATTCCAAATTACAATAATATAGCTCTTTCAATTTTGGATTTACTACATTCTATGAGATATGAAAAACTATTTTCTAGGGCGCATGATGCTCCAAAACGACGAAATTCAATAACTTCTCAAATTCGAATTTTTGGTAATTACAATATCTTCTTTTAATATACTTCGTACATCAGAAAATAATGCTTATTTATATTTCAAAAAAAAAGTTCCCTTATTGCCTTTTAGCTGAGAAATTCATAATACATTTGTAATACATTGCAGCACATTTGTATTCCGACACTATAATGTGAAGGCATTGAACGGAACCAAACAAAATGAAATTCACATAAATCAATCGAAGTTGATCCGCTGAAAAAAAAATACCTTTTCAATGATCGAAAGGCAACAGGTTATTTGAATGCCCTTTTATTCGTCTTCTTTTATAACTAATTCATGGAAGTTTTCATTTGCAAAAGGTCTTTCTTATCCGTTAAAGCAAAGAATAACGTTTTTTAACTATCTTTCTAGAAGTTTCTTTCTTCAAAGTGAGGATTAAAATGTCGCAACTAAATTGCGTCAAATTGCTTGAAAAATTTCGAATAAATGGGAGACCTTAGATTAACGATTTTACAATTCAAACACTTCAAATAAAATACGCACAAAATATGAAACAGCAGGGGTAAAATTGTGGAGTGAATTTGAATTTGCTGAAGTAATTTTCATTATTAACTCACCTAGAGGTAAAATGGTAAATAGAAGTCGAAGTAAATTTTTTCAGCACTAATGCTGTAATCAAAAGTTATTTTAACGGTGGGCGTTGGCTGGTGGGAAAAGAGTCATGTTTGATCAGACGAAAATGATGATAAAAATATTGAGGTGTTTCTTTTTATTTGATGTAAAATAAAATAAAAATGTAAACTATCTCAAAAACTTGTTGTGGAAGATCCATCTATGAACATATGTCGTACAGGTATTTTCTATGTCTTGTGAATCAATGCCATTGAAATATGTTAATATATGGCTTATTCAAATATGTTCATATATGGCTGTTCATTATGGTTTTTATATGGCTTACATTAAATTCATGAGAAAAACGGGAAAAAATCTTCACTAAGAACAGGGGATGCAGTTGTTCATATCAGTATAATAAAATCGCTGATTATTTGCACGAAAAAAAAAGCACACTGAGTTCTTTAACCAACATTTAAAAAGGAATATCTTTATTGCTACAATATCCTGCATAAAATTTTTGTTTCAAAAAAGCAAACAAATGAATTTTCTTTAATTTTACTCAGTCTTATTAAATTTTCAGTAAATGATTATATTTTTGATGATTTACTTGGTTGAACACAAATCACATAAAGACAAAGAAACACTTAAAATTTAATCAGTGGAGCCTGTTATGAAGCAATAATTGAATTCTTATTAAACAGAAATTTAAAAAGTGCTCTTTATTTAATGTCATTTTTATTTCACCTAATAACTTTTGCAGAAAGCACAGTTTCCCCAATAGAGATGCTACGGAAGCTGTCATTTACATCCAATAAATAAACACTAAACATTATTTCAAAAAACTTTCACAAAATTGGAAATATTTGAAATTTATAAATAATTGCAGCTGAAAATATTAAAAATTACATGTCACAGAAAATACTGTAATGCCTTAAATTTTGCTCGATTGTATGATGTTGAGCAACAAACAGGTACTATCTCGCTTAATATTATGTTTATAAAACGATAACTATTAGCAACACCAGACTAGCTGAAGTGCCCGGGTGCACTGAAAAGCAGGTCACAGAAGATAGAAACACAGATACTGTAACATGCGCAAACTTTGCCTTTAATTATGTTCAAAAACAACTCATTACGGTATGACTCCTGCATATATACCCCTAAAGCAGGCGTGTTTCACCATCAGCGATGAATCTTTTAACCAGGTAGCAGCATCATTATTGTTCTTCACAGCAGAGTTAGGTTAAGCTCGTCGGAGTGTGTACTTTAAAGTAGAAAAAGTAGCGTAAGAATTGTATTATTGGATTAATTAAAGAATTTGGTTTCCTATCAATTTCTTGACCAAGAATTTTCTGAACATAATTAAAGTAAAAGTATTCTTTTACTCTAAAATTTATATTATCAATAATTTATTATTTTTCATGCATTGTGTGTTTTCTCCTTCTTTTATTTTATTTCATCTTATATGGTTCATTATCACGTAACATATTTTTTCTTTTCATATTTGACATTTTAAAGTACTTTTGCTATATTGCATTTTTTCTTTGACTTGTTCCCCTACAATTTTTGAAAAATACTAATGATTATAATTAATTTCTGCAACGGAGTCCTGGCATAAGAGTAGCGTGTCTTCCCCGTGATCTGGGCGTCCTGGTTTCGAATCCCGGTTGGGGTATGGTTGTTATACAGTGTTTATCTGTGAGTAGCGTGAATGTGTGCCCTTGTAAAAAGGGATGATGCAAGCGAATGTGAAGCATGAAGTAATTAAGACATACTCTTAGCCCTAGTTGGCACTACTGAATAAAGGACGCTAATTTAGGCTTAAATCGCTGACAACTATCGGCCGGCAGGCTTGTAAAGTGCCATGGGCAACAGCACCAATTACTTTCTGCGCAATTCTTTAAATTAGATGTTATGGTCCAATTTATTTATACAATCTGATTTTAGAAACTTCTGGTCAACAATAAAAAGAAATTCAGTCAGTCTTATTTTTTAACTATTTCAAGAAACTTTTTAGAGTTAATTTCAGCTAAGCACGTTCGTTTTGCAAGCATAACATGTTTTGCTTCTTATTTTAAAACAGCGTGAGACCAATTAATCTGTTGATAAATTATTTAATGATATTTAAACTGTTATCTAACTGCAACCATGTAGCGCTTTCTCTAAAAATCACTCTATAAAAGACATTTTCAGGGCTGTAAAATAAATTGTTTCTTTTTCTGCCCTCATATTTTTTAAAAATCGAGTCAATAATACTGGTCTATTACAGGCAACGTTCCGAATTCGTAACCTTTTTCTTATGGTTTCCTTGTTTTCAAAATTTATCCAACCATAGCTCAATACAGCAAGAATTTTAAAATTTTATTTCTTTTAAAAATCACTATCTGATAAGATGACACTGTGTCCAAATACCTCTTTGCTACCGTGTCCGTAAGAGAGGAGCCTCCCAATCATATTAATTTAAACATGCAAGTTCTTTTCATGATTAAAAAACCTTGATTCAATCAATAAAATGCAACTTTGGTAATAGATAATGGGGAACTTATTTTTTATTTTCTACCTTCACTTAATCTTGAAAGTTTAGGAGAAAAAGGCAAAAAATCATGAAACTTTAGTCTTTAATGATGAGTGAATCAAAAAGCAAAATAAACAATCAATATTATTTGTTTCTTGATAGAAAAGCTAAAATAATTTTAAGAGTTCCAATTCTCGGAAATGACTGAAAAAAACTTATGTGAAAAACTAAGAAACTGCTCAGAAGAAATACGGAAGAATTTTTATGTCTTGTCTCGTCCCTTTTTAGGGAAACTAATCTAGATGAAGAGGAAAAAATTTCATTTTGTCAGGTTTTTTCGGAAATTATAGAGTTTGTTCAGTGTCAGAAATAAGGAAAGGGGAAATGCTTAATTTTTCTTTCCTTTTCCTAGCGTTACGATCTGTTAAATTTTTTTATTAATTCTTCCTTTGGAATTTGAATAAATCAATCCTTTAAAATGATATTTTGTATCAGTCTATAAAATTATAACTCCAGGTTTTCAAATAAGTTGTTGATAAAGGGATCATCTTGATATTTTCAGACTTATAATGACGACATTAATCATCTTATATGCTTACAAATTTATCTCAATTATTTTTGAATCAAGGTTTTATTAATTATCAATGTAAAAATAAATCTGTCTTCCCTCCTTTACCTTAAAATTAGCTGTTTTCTATTAAAAATCTAGCTTCATTCCTATAAATTATTGAAATTAACATAAACTGCCTTATACATAAAGCCATTCAGAAATGTTTTGAATTTTGATTAATGCATACACTCATACAAAAAAGGTATTTCTTATATGAAGTGGAAATGAAGGCTACGCAAAAGATGAAATGCATTTGAATTCCTTTGTAAAATATATTTTTCATTACGGCGGGGTATCAAATACGTTATTCAAATATTTTAAAACTGAGAACAAGTTTTCAGATTATTGTAAATAAGTAGTCAAATGTACAGTTTAATTATGCTCCAAAACAATCACAAACTTCATTTTGAAACTACAGGAAGTTTTAAACACGTAACAAACAAAACAACAACAACAGAAAAAAAACTAAGAATAGAGTCGATTTTTTGATGCCACATATTATTATCATGGCATCTAAAGTTTTGTTTCACTACTTTATTTATTCCCACATTTCAATAAATAGCGCTAAGTGGAACGCGTTGAAAATAGTATGAAAATTTTCAGTCAGTAATCATGCCAGTTAGTCCCCTTTAATTACTTCAAACGAATTATGTGAATGATTTTGCATACCAGAAGCCTTTTCCAATTTGCAGGAATTGAAGCAGTGTATCAAAGCTGCTGTATTATCTATAACTCCTCAGATGCTTTCAAATGTCTGGCATAAAATAGAGCAACGTTTGGACATTTTACTCACAATCAAGAGATCTCACATTGATTCTTATTATTTGTTGTTAGTAAAGGCATTATGTAACTATATCTCTTTGTTTCTACTTTATTTAATTTTTTATGAGTCAAAGTATTATCAATATGTATTTTAGTGACAAATCGAATTAATTCTTATTACAGAACTAAAAGCGTCTCTTTCCTTTTTATTATAAATATTCTTCGTCCATTTGTGTTCATAAAGAGAAAATGTTTTTTTAAGAGACCAATCGATTCAAATTGAAAAAAGTTTTATTAGAAAAGGTTTATATATTGCCAAAAATGATGTAAAAAAAATTCAGGTAGCAATTTCCGTAAAAAAACAGTCTATCATTTTAGATGAATACCCAGTGCTATTGAAATAAAAAAAAATATCATATTTGGTATTTTCAATGTATTCTCAAACTACAATAATAATTTTTACAAAATGGGAAATGTTCATTCACGTTTCTCAGGTTTTCAGTTTTTAGGTTTAAGTTTAAAAAAATCCATTAAGAAATATTCTACTGGGATTGAAGTGCTGTACTGGAAAGTGAAGTATTTTTATATCAATAAAAGTAATAAATTGTCCATATTACTATCGATGACAATTTTTTTAATTCTTTTATTTCTCGTATTCTTTCTTTCTTGAAATATTGGAAAGATTACTTTCCAGTTACTCAAGCATATAGCATGCATTCGTGATTTTATAATCCAGTTAAACAGAGCTGATAAAGTTTTTTTTTTTTTTTTTTGCAAGAGGAAAATTTTTCATGAATCCATTTTCGTCCTAAAAAAAGTATTGGAATGGCGGCCCCAAAAACAGAAGAAAAAAAATTATAAGCACAACGAAACAAAACAACAACAACAAAAAATCTATTTAAACCTGTAGCCAATTCTTGTAATGGAATTTTTCTATATACAGTGTTCCAAAATGTAGTTTCTAGACTTTTCAGATTAGGTCAGGCATATAAATAAAACATATTTTTTATAACAGAACATAAAGGGGGATCGCTACAGTGGGTCTTTTGATAATGAAATAAGCCAAAGAAAATTATACATGAAATAAGATGTGCAACACATGCTTTATACAATAGAAATTCACTATAGTACAATTAGATAGAGAAATAGTAATATCCAATCCAATATCAACTAATATTTTATAGATCCATTGGACGAAACGGCGCATTGATATTTTTAAAATTTGGAGATGTGCAACTGAAAAATATTTATAAATATTTTCGATTCCGTATTTAAATTGACATCTTTTAATATATTTCCAGTTTATTACATCACCATTTTTTACGAATTATTTTATACCGAAATTCTTAATCAGATATAATCAGTTTCAGGAAATGACTTGCAAAATTTGAGTGATTCTTAAAATTATTTGCAAATGTAGATTTAATGAAATTTATTGTATTTTTATGATTATTTGAATGGAAACAGAAAGTAAATAAATAAAAATGTATGAAAAAATTCTCTTTGATACTTGTTGTTTTATCTAAGTTAAAAATAATTACTTGTAAAATTTGCATATACGCCATGTTTATTTACAAATGAAAGTAAGGAAACAAATTCAAGTATTGTCATGGATTTTCTAACAGGAAATTATCAATAATCAGGAGCAGGAATTTAATACAATCAGAAAATAAGCTCCTACCATTCATACCTGAATAATAACATATCTTAAAAATAGTATTCCTTCTTTAGTTCAAATGAATATATTCAAGTTTTCAACAATTTTTTTTAACAAGTTACAAAATATAAGCGCAATAAATGAATGAAAGAGGAAGAAGGTCATTATTTTAGTCAGTAAGCAAAGAAATGTTTCGTATAATTTGACGAAATAAAACAAAATTGCAGGTTATTGCAATAAGTGACAAAAAAATAGAAATGGGAAGAACAGCGGCACAAAAAAAAAATTATTTATTTACAGATTTTATCATTATCATACACATTATTTCCCTTGGAAAAAAAATTTATTATTTTACCCTTTCATGATTTTCTAATATTCTATCGTACAATTTATCAAATTAAAAAAAAAAAAATCTTAACAGCAACAACAACAAAAAATTATATTGTTCAGTCCACTGTTGTCTAATGCACAATGGTGAAAGAAAATTATTAAGGTACGTGCTGCCATCTCTTTTTAGTTTTAGAATTCATTCAAGTAAAAATAAACCTAATTTGTTCTCTTTAAAGCCGCTACGATCATAAGTGAATGTTAATTATAGTAACCTTTATTGTAAATCATAAATAAAAGTTAAGAATAACACCTTTAATTTCAAATAGCACTACTGCTCGACATAATATTAACAAATTAAAATTGCTTATTTGCAAGATTACATCCAGTTTTTGAAGAAATTTTTTTAATTGGTGCTGGTTCGTCATTTTTTTATTATTTTAATCCCAATAATACATTATTTTTTTATTTTTGTCTACAATATCTCAAGTTTTTTTTTATTTTACTTTGTTTTATTTATTCTAATTTTCAAGTGTTTTAGGAATGATTTATATATCAGTGAATTTGTTAATTAAATTTAACGGCTAAAATAAATTTTCAGATAACTTATATACTTTCATGAAAGAGGTTGTAAGCCCAGTCTTATGAGATAAAGATCCCAATGGTCAACATGATATTTTAATTCAGATTCAAATTGAATTTAACTAATTAAATAAAAAAATAAATGACGTGAAAAGAAAGAGTAACCAAATTCTTATAAAAAAACATATTTAAAAAGTATGATATCAGAAAATGTATTTAAAAGTATTATGCGCTCAATATGCAGTGGCGTAGCAAGTATTGTAGCACCTGAGTTTTAATAGGAATTTTTTACTTTCCAAATTTTCGTCAATGATTTTAGCACGATTAAAATAGTTTCTGCCCTCTCGTGATATTTCAAATGTTAAAATGAAATTAACGCACTTTTATCTTATCCCTTGCGACTGAGTACTGAGAATCTATAGACCAATAACCCACCCTCCTCGGTTGTTACTTCACGGCAATATGAATTATATATGACGAATTTTTAATCAGTAGAAAATAACAGCAAATCTATAGTAAGTTATGCACCATCCGAAGAAGCAAAATAAAAAGCAAAAAGATTCACAGCATCAGTAACAAAATCGGAGATAAATAAATTAAATTAATTTTATTATGAGTTCATTCAGGGCGAACTTCTTTCTGTTGACAAAATTGCAGTAAAAAACATCAGTAACATATTTTATCAAAATTCTTTGCATCAGCAGCCAATGCTACAAAACATAATTTAGCCTAATTGAAAAAAACACTTCGAACAAAAGCTGATTAGCGTAATTGAAAATAGCCGCGTAAAATACTCCCAACAACTTTCGCAATTTTTCATTTTCTTGAGTTTTGATTGATTGTTTTGTCGATTGTTGATTGCTTGATTGATTTCTGTAGATTGGCTAATTTTTTTAAAACAATTCCAGGTTACTGACGGCGGTGATTAATAAAATATAATTACATCATAAATCATCATCCAGAGAAAGGTGTACCACAAGAAATGCCTAATAAAAATGAAAACGTAAAAAATAATACAAATTGAGAGGAAATGAATCTGAGAATTACAGAAGCTGTGATAAATACTATCTGTTCATAATATTTTAAGAAGATCTTTGTAAAATAGCATTGCTTTTTCTGACAAAAAAGTAACGTCATGATGGAATTGATAACCTTTAAATATTACTTTATGCTGCTTTTTGTTAAGCACTCAACTGTTATACTGCACAAAGGGATTTCTCTGACGTATGAAGTGAAGTGAAATTATTTCACGAATCGTCTGTCTGCTTTCAGAAGTTGAACTTTCAGTTTGGATGAGATTTGTCTCGACTGTGCATTTCGTTGGAGTGTCTTATGTTGATCGAAAATTTCTCTGCGTGTTTCTACTAATATTTTAAAGTCGTTTAACAGCTTTTTAAAAGATTCACTTGGATAGGAACTTTCTTGCAATTTTATTTCTGTTTTTTGAGAAGAAAAAAACTTTTTTATTCGAAATTTTCTGATATAAAGTTTCCGGCATAAAGTTCCTGTACAGAAAAAAAGAACTTTCATCATGGGTAAGTCCATTATATTAACATAATATTTGAAGCAAAATAACAATCGCCGTAAACCGTATTTGTAATTTGGTATTAAATGTTTTCAATCAGTTTTTAAGTTCACTTGCAGAAAGAGAATATATCTAAGAGTATTTGACATTTTTCTATCTGTCTTTGGAAATATGGATAATTTTATAAATTATAAATAATTTTAAATAAATGTGTTATTTCTCTGTCATTCTCATTCTTCATGTTCTTTAATTTTTCATGTAGTCCAAAACTTATAAATAAACTATTCTGCTGTGTAAATCTATTGCATTTTCAAAACGCTTAATGTACTGTAAAAAAGATGAGATTGTTTATGCAATTTATTATGTTTTTTTTAGAAACATGTTTCTTATTTATCTAAGGTTTTTATAACTGTAAGCAGTTTGCAGCATACTCTTTTTTTTTTTTTATGATTCACATATATTTGATATAACTTTTTACACTGAGTAGCATTTAGTATGATAATTTTATTTCATTTCTTTTACAAGAACTTCTGTTTAATAAATTGCATTGAATCTTATGTTTAGAGTGTAACTAAAATTTGAAAAATTTTATCCTAAATCAAGTGATTAAAGAATACTGATTTTGCTAAATTTGAGTAATATATATAAGATAGATTATAACCATGCAATGTATTATTTACGCTTCTTTCTTCTCATCTTATACCTTTATTAATATTTGGAAAGAGATGGAAGATTGTATAGAATTTTGGAATCAGTATTACTTTTTAATAATCAATGCATGATTAAATTTTATAATTTTTAGCCATTCACTATGTATTAGTTACTTATAAAATGCTTTCTGATAAGTTGGTGTGGTATAAATTCTTCAGTTATTTTTGTAACTTTTAAAAATGAATAATATCTAATTGGCTTGCACATTTTTATCTATATTTTAACTTGCATATATCTTTATGGACTGAAGACGGGTAAATAAAAGTATTTAACATTTAGAATATATTTGTGACTGATACTAAAGTGATATCAAGGTCAGATAATAAAAAAATCGCTTATCAGTGATTTGAATTGTAGATTAAATTTAGTCGCATATAAGTAGTAATGTAATAACCTTATCTTTGAGCCATTGCTTTTCCTTCTAAAGTATCTCAAAGTTTTTATTATTTCATTTCATAATTCATGTTAAGCTTTCTATAGAAAGCTGTGTACGTTCTGATTATTCCATTTAGTATATCTTTTCAAGTAATAATTTAAACTGTGATTTGATACAATAGTTATATTTGCTGTTTTCAACTTCAATTATAAAAAAATGATTAATAATTAAAACTAAAACAGTTTGATTTTGATTACTAATGGTCTTAGCATGATTCTATTTAAGAATGCATTTCCTATAGACATTAGACTTTCATTAAGTATCAAAATCTAAAATGGATTCTTTATCATAATCTTGATTTCATTTTAATTTATGGTTTTAATAATTTTACCTATCAAAATGAAAAGTAATTTCTTCACGATGTATTAAAACCTAATTGTACCAAAGGCACTATTATATAATATTTATAAACTAGTCTAGTTTTATAGGGGGAAAATGTATGCATTCTAATTGTTTTATTTTCTGAGCCTTGGAAGTACATAAATTTTAGTGCGTTATTTTAATAGGCAAAATGGATTTAAAACTGAAATTTTATAGCGAAGTTGTAAATTCTTATGTAGGACTAGGAATAAATGTCAAGTTTTAACCATTTCTGGCATAATTGTTCTTAACCTTGTATTCATAAATTAATAATTCTTCATCTATATAGGGTGAAAATGTGCTTTCTGAATCTTCAAATGAGATTCAGCATTCATTTATTCTCTTAAATTATTTCCTCTAATTACTTGTATATATTGTTTAATTGCTCATTCTAGTTAAGACATGAATGTATTGCCATTTGTCAAATACATACATTTCATGCTTGCAATGAAGGAAAAAAATAATTTTTATACCATTCTTGTATTTAAAAAAAATATCTTTTTACTAATTCTTAATAGGTGACTTTTTAATATAAAAATTAAAATTGTAATAATCTTATAGTATGCAAGCTATACCAGGAAACTTTTTCTTCTACTTTTGATCATATATATAAATGCACTGTTAAATGAATAGGATTTCACTCTTCTTAGTAGATATTAGTTATTGAAAATTAGATTTATTGCTGAGAAGAAAGTCAAGAGAATGTTAACTAAAAAGTAGCCAAAGATAATCAATATTATCTTGTGATATTTAGAAAAGGAGGAGGAGAGACTTTATTTTCCGCCCTTTAAATTTCCAGTTTAAAAGACTATTTTGGAGTTTTAACCTTCCTTAATCCACAAATTTATATAATGCAAGGTGGTCAAAAGAAATAGTTTGTATCATTTAAGAATATGTATCTATATAAATTACATGATGCAGTACACCTTGTATTAGTAGCTCATATAATTGTGAGTAGATGTAATGTGTGATATTTGAATAATAAAACATTGATTCAGATTAATAAACAGAAATTGTTTTTTCATTTTAAATCTTGATTTCTATTATGTAAAATTGAAGGTATTCGTTAACTGTATTAGTCATTCTTACTGGAACTCTAAAGTTAGATTTATTTTTTGAGTAATCTGAACTGTGTGAAGATTAATATTTTTTATGAATAAGAATAACTTTGATCTGAGAATGCATTTAACTGAAGCAAAACTAAGTCCATATTAAAAATTGATTATAAACAATACTAATATTGTATGAATAATACTAATTAAGTGCAACAGTAATGAATTTGCTGATTACAACATGAATATGAAGACTTAGAAGTCCTTTATGCATTATCAAATACCAAAAATAAAATGTTGTATATATATATATATATAGCTTATATTTGATGTACAGCTGCCACACTATCAAAAATTAAGAATAAATCAGACAACTTTGATATAGTTATGAATTTTTGAATTATATATAAAATATTCTTTATTAATTTCTTCTCTAAATGTCTGTATGAGATTTTATTTGTATGATGAAATGGCTTATATTTGAGATATTTTATAATAAGGAGATATTTTTCATTCTTCTAATATTTAAACTTGATTTAGTTTTTTTTAAAAATAAAGGAATAAATTTGTTTGCAAAAGTTTTATCATTTAATTTTATTTTAAATTCATGTAAATTCTAGAATACATGATTTTTACATATTTATAATCAATGTTGCCGCCCTAAAACTTGGATGAGGATTAGAAATTTGTGCATCATAAACTAAAGTTTGGGCATAAATAAAAATAATTCTTCTGTCCTTTTTTACAAAAAATTTGTCGCTGTAATTTATCTTTTGTTTCTCACTAAGCATAAAATATGCATGAACATACATTTTCTTACTGAAAAATTTGGCAGAATGAAGGAATGTGAAGCATAGCAAGCATATATTAAATTCTTTTATCGCTGCCAATTTTCTCGGTGGTGAGGGACTTTATCTAGCTTCTTGATCAGACAGATATTTCTGGTTTAAAAATAAATTTCCGAGACTGAAAGAGAATTAAAGGAAGAAAAAAGAAAAAAATTTGAAGGCTGAGTAAATGGAAACATTTTTATTTATTTTTTTTAAAAAAAAAAAACTTCATTCGCACTCTTTCAGTCATTTTATACCCTGGCGGAATTTTGACTAGCCAAATGTCTAGGGCGGCATTTTTCATCATATAGTTCGCGTACCCTCAAGAGTGTGTGAAAGAGTATGAGGGGGAAAGAAATGTTGGATATTGATTGATGGATTGAACATAACAGAAAAGCTATTGTGACAGATCACATTTCCGATCCAGATTTTAAATTATTGAATACTACCAAATAACCTCAAGATTCCCATTATATATATATATATATATAGCCCATTTAATATTTATGCATAATTACGAATATATACCGCTTTTGTGTAACTTGTAAAAAGAAAGATTACTCTCGCGTCGATATTTAGAAAAACGACGGGTTACTTAAAAAATGTTCTCACATGGTAACTTGAAATTTGCAATAGTAGATTCATTTTTTCCCTTTTTATTTAATATTGCTCTTAATTTTTAAATCCATTTAATATCAAAACGGATTTTTCCTATTAGCGATTTCAGACTTTGGGCGAAATGCCGGAAAAAGAAAAGGCATACTTTCTTTATTTCGTAATACCCGAGGGACTTTTTTGAAACTCTGCAGTTGTATTTTATTGTGCATACGAACAGCATTGCCCACCTTTTCTCCTACAACATGGTAGAAAGAAAAACTATAGAAGAGTGCAATCTTAGAAATGTTTGAAAGATTTTTTTCACGGCTGGAAAATATTTCACCCACTCAAAATTTAAAACAAGAAGGAAAAAAAATCACTGATTATTTAAAGAATATCGTATTATAAAATTTATGTACATAAATACAATAATTTCCTTACATGCTTTGTTTTAATCATAGACTTTAGGGAATTGTTAGGTTGTTGTTATTTTTCTGTCACCATTCTTTAAATCTTTATAAACTATAATGGAAAATATAATTGAAATTATCTATTTTGAGCTTCATTAAAAATTAGAACTTTTTTACAATTTCTGTATTAGTAGCATGCACACATCAACTCAAAAAATGTATTAAAATTTTATTAATTGATTATTAAGCTATTCAATTACGGATGTCGAAATTTTTGCGAAAGTACAAAATTGCACAGTGGAATATTATTAGTTACCCAATCTCCATGATTATACTGTTTGAGTTGTTACTGACCAATGTGTTAGTAGAATATTTCATTTGTGTAGAATAGAAATTTGGGGTGTCGGGACAGATGCTTCTGACGCCATTCAAAACTTACAAAGAGCCAAATCAATAATTCTTGTCATTTAAAATTTAATTTCATAATTTTATTGATCTGTTTTAAGCTTGACGAGGAATATTTTGAAATTTATCTTGTCATTTCGAATTTTGATCGGATGATGAAGACGACACCTGATCTGATACACCACCGGGATGATGTTTAGCAATCGACAGATAAGACAAGGATCAATTGCATATATTCGGTGAATCGCTCCTGGGTTTTAACGTTATGAGCCCTGAAAGCCCGATATCACTCGTTCGACAGGGCCTGATTTTGAGGCGGTTAAATGAGTTTCGGTGAGTGTTCATCGAGAAATGCCTTTCACTTCTGAAACTCATTTAACCGCCTCAAATGCCTGAATTAGGCCCCTGCTTAACGGGGCTCTATCGGGCGATCAGGACATATAGGGTTAAACCCGCTCCCCACTAATCTAGAAGACTAGATTCGGCAGTGGGATACCATAACACACGTGCTATTTTAAAACCGTGACGCTAATCTTGTTGATCAAATCACATGTATATTTGATTATCGGTGCGTTGTTGCTTGTTCTGATCATGTAGAAATCTACTGCTATGAAAAAAGAATAATTTGAATAGTAATTATAACCCATCTCGAACTTCACTGCAATCTATTTACAGATCTATTACTATTTTCGTTTGTAAAAAGGACATAATCAAAAAATATTTTAATTTGATTTGTGATATTAATATTCCACTTTGGATTTTCCTTTATAAGTTCTCGAAGAAAATTCTCGAAATTTTGAATTGTGGTCAGCGAACGATGATCGAAAATTAATCTATTGAATAAAAATTTCATTTTTGTGAAACTATTCTTTCTATCCCAGTGACAATTTCTTGGTTTTATTTTAAAAGGCCGCTTAAGTAGAGATTTTGCATTCAGAATTAGTGGTATAAATTTCCTAGCACACTTGTAATGATTTCGCCACTCGATCGCTCTTGTCAGCGGGCCGCGATTGAATGGCGTAATGCTTCCTCAGTTACTTTTGGCTCATCTCCAAATGGGTCCTTAACCCAATAAATCAAATATACAATGTATGGGCAATGAATTATGATATTAGATGAGATTACTTAATTTATATTTTGTAACTGGAAAAGCATTGTGTGTTTCTTAATAAATAAAATTGCATAGTGTAAATTTGACTAACTGCCTTACTGATTAAAAGGAGTAAGTGACAAAAAAATTGGAGGGGAAGGTTCTTACAGCTTACTTCTCAGAATAATTACAAATAATATTTCAGTGTATCTTAAATGCTTAACTCATATTTGGTACGATATGATCAGTCAAACAATAGATTTAAAAGTAACTCAAATCTTGTATTAAACGCCTGAAATTTTTTAGCATCCAGTGAAAGGGTGGCAGCCTTCCATTAACTGAAAATCCGACGTGTGTGTGAGGTTTAATTTCGAAACCAAAAGGCTGGCAAACCAGATTTTTCCCTCAGTTAACGAGTTTTAAAAAAATTGTGAGGGAAAATATATTCCTTCTCTGTCAGATAATTAGGGGAATTTTTCCTATTTTACCAGAATCACTTAAGTAATTCTGATGACGCAGTAAAAAGGAGAAATCACACTTTTTATAAGCATCAGGGAATTTGAAAGCATGTTTTCAACGATATAATGCCCAAAATCTGTTGAATCCAGCTAAAATCGGGAGCTGTCGTCGAAGTCAGTGTTGTAAAATATTAACATTTCATGAATTGAAGCATCTGTCATCAATTTTAAAGTAATTGATAAAAAGTAAGGATTCTTATCCGCTTCTAAATACGACCAAGTATTTCACTCTTTTTCTTTAATGCTTAATTGGTTTCGTCATGTGTGTGCAATTGATATTCTTGTTCGAAATATTTGTTTCGCCTTGTGAATTGATTGTCTTCTGAACCTTGTCCCTCGAGTAGCAGTGAATTGTTTTACCTAGATCCTAAATTCCAACTAAATATTATTATAAATCCAATTAACTTTTTTTGTATCCATTTCGGATAATTTAAAAAATTCTATGCGTGAGTAATATTTCAATAGTAATCATATGCGTCTTTGAATTTAGTTGCACTTCTTCACAAATATATTTTGGGTCTTTAGATTTAATTTTGATTTCTCTTCTGTTTGGGTTGTTAACCATTTATAAATTATTTTAGAAATCCGAGAAAAGTATGCATCCTCTTAATTAATGCTCTTAGTTACTTACTCACATTTCAAAAGTATTTTTACTGCCATATTTACCAATTTTATTTCTTATTTTGATTCTGAAATTCATGAGAATATAATTGATTTTTTTTTTCTTAAAAAGCTTGCAATAAAAGGAATTTTGGTTTTGATGAAATAAGCTGAATTCAAAAGCTTAGAAATTTAAATTTGTGTTATCTCCAGACTGTAGTACTAACTTGTTGTTTAACATAATTTATATGCTTATTAAACACAGTTAATTTTACTTAATGTAATTTGGAGGGAAAAAGGAAGTCAAAGGCGCAAGGCTGAAATTTCCTCACAAAAACTTTTTGGAATTTTTACTTCCACCTGCAATTTATGTAGAAATTGCTCTTTGTAATAAAACTAATTTTAAATCAATTTAATTTCTTAGATTTCTAAAAGCATGTAAATTCTATATTGCAATTGCTTAATATATTATCTGGGATAATAAGAGTGATTTTTTCGGTGAATTATGTCATTTGAATATTTACATTTAAATTACTTCGTATTCCTTATCTAGGATCTGCTTATGATTCTTTTACTATTTTCATTCCTTAGTTAGGAATAATTCTTGCTTTAAAATGTTCAAATACAGTGACGAGCTACAACTTTCACCTTCCGAAGTGAATTTGTAATATTCCTCTTTTCCTTTTCAAATTAAATTACACATAAACTTGAAAATAAAAAAAAATTAAGGAAACAAATTTTTAAAAAAAATTTCTTTCTTATAAAATATAATTCTTTAATTGTAACAGGTCCTATCTTTTTGCTGTTCAAATAAAACAGAATTCTTTTATTATCTGCAATGTTTTTCAGTTAAAATTAAAATGCCGAAAATATCGTTGAAGTAGACAAACTTAAAAACCACCAATATCTGATTTTCTCCATAAATTTGTTATATTAGTACTACCCATTTTGTTCACAAATGTTGAAATGTAAAAATTATATGATAGTGTGAATGCGTTCGGTATAAATTTTTTTGAAATACTCTATAAAAGTACAATATTTTCTTTTTAATTTTTACATAAAATAGAATGGAAAAACAGTCATGAAACCAAAATATACTAATTCAAAGTTAAGTTTTGTTTTTTAAAAGGAATTTATTTTGCCTAAAAGCAAATATTAAGCAGAGGCCCTCTAGCTAAAAAAATTTATATAGTTATAAATTTATTTATTAATTTTATTAAAGAGTTGATGTTTGATGTGCTCAGGCAAAAACTCTTCGTATGTAATCTTGTTCGTAGCAATAATGTATATATATGTATTTGCAAGCCCACAAAAAAATTAATTCATGAGGCTTCGTTTGAATTTGAATGGAGCACTTTAAAACTACTTTTTCGATACTTTAAAACAAAGATTATTTTCATCAAGTATTAAAATAAGATTTTTAAAAAATAGTGGTAGAATATTCAAAGTCGTAGCATTATTTAACCAAACGGTGTCTTTAAATTTCTGTCTCGGTATCGTCGCAGCTAAATTTTATTTAAAAAAAATTATCAATTGAAATAATTATGCGAAAATAAAATTCATATCGTTGAAAAGATAATTTTTTGAATTTTTAAAATGAGGGAAAATATATTTTCTAAGAATTTTCTTCGAAATTATTAATAGAAAAGACAGGCAACTTTTTGTTATTTCTTATAGCCTGAAATCGCTGCTATCGTTGAAATCTTTTTAATATGCTTTCGAAACATTACTCTTCCCATCTCCATTTGAGCAAATACCTTTGGTTTTTTTAGGCTGTCATTACGTTGTTTTTTCAAACCGATATCAAAAGATACGTTTTAAAATAAGTGAAAAGTTAAAATAAAAAAAAAGCGTTAGAGTTGATGGGAGACTTTACTTTCACCAGCAAAGGAGTAGTTGCATATTACTTTATTTCACCATGATCTGCGGTTAATTTTCTGAAGAATTAATAACAATTGAAAGACAATTTAGCAAAACTGAAATTTTGTGTAACCTTTCAAGTGTTATTCGCTTAACGAAATATCAAAGTTCATTTCAGAGGTTGTTAAAATCTGATACGGTTTTTTTTTAAAAAAAAAACTTTGTTCTAGTTAAATTGTCAACTCGTCACGCAGAGTCTGAAAACTCCTATCCTTGTTTTTCACCTATTTTTTTAGAAAAATATGAGAGGATGAAGTGAGCTATTTGCAAAATTGCTGTTATTACCACGATAATTATCATGCCGATATTATAGGAAATTGTTAAGGTTGCTTATAATAAATCAAATTTATTATTATAAACGGTACAAGATGAAAAAACGTTTTAATTGTCTGAAAACAAAGTAAAGTAAATATCAAATTTAACTCATTAAATATTTTTTTACTTTTAATTTTTACTATTCGTTGACTTCTTATTTAAAACATTACTTTCTTGGATGGATTTGTAATTTTTTTTTCTTTGTGCATTTGAATTAATCAGGTATTAAAGTAATATCTTTTAATATTACGTAAACATTTGCAAAAATATAAATAAAATATGTATGTTTTTTACATCGTCTTAGTTTAGTTACATACTTGATCTGTAGCATTATCTTATTATTTGAAGGGACTTTGAGATTTCATTTAGAATTGACTTGCTTGATATTACTTGGAATGGAAATGCTTTCAAGTTTTTCATTAATGAAAAATTATTTAATTACCTCGAAATTTTCAGTAAAACCTTCTTTGTATTTCAATATTTGTTAGCGAAATTTAAAGATCCTATTAGGGAGAAGACTTCGCTTAAAACATCAAATCAGCTGCTGTCGTTCCTTTGTTTCAATGCAAGATACAGAAAATTTATGCTTATTAATAGTACTTGATGGTATATCAATCCACACTGAAATAAACGCATTTGAAACAAACGTATATGATTTTTAAGTAAAATTATATCTCACAAAATATCTTTCATTCGTAACTTTATTTTGAATTAAAGAGTTATGTGGCATCAAAATATTTTTAAATCTCGCATTTTCTCAAACAAATTGCACTTAAAGGTTTTTAGTTACCAGAAGAATTTTTTTCCTTATTTACTAATAATTTTGGAAGAAATTTTTGGCAAATTTTAATTTAAAAACTTTGTAAATAACAATTCAAAGACAAATAAAATAAATTTATCTAAAATTCTCATTCAACATCATTTCTATAGTTCAAATAAATATTTCTATTTAAAGAAACATTGTTTTAAATAGAAAAAAATAATAAAGTCTGCACTAAAACTGTCTTATGCTTAATAATTTATAGGAACAAAATGTGAAGATCATATATTCAGTGGTTTGAATTCCTATTGCTAAAACACTATTTAGGCTTTTCTTTTTTATTTATATAAATTCTTCTGTTTCATCTGAATTAGTTTCCCTGTAGTTGATTGTTTAATAAAAATATAATATAAATGATATTTATTGAAGTTAAATGAATAAAATACGCACTCATAATTGTAATGCTCAAGTTATTTGTTTCCTCAAGCAGTCTTAAAGCCAAAAAGGCACGCGAATTCATTGACATGTGAAGGGAAGCATCATTTCTGTTGCCTGCTAACATCGTGAACAGTGATGAACGCTTCGCTCGTATTGATTTGTTGGGACGCTTCTCATTTATGGCTCTCAAAATTGCTGGAGTTATTTGCTAGTAAAATATTAATGGCTTCTCGAGGTTTGAGTGGCTTGATGGATGTGTTTCTTTTTCTGTCCCGGGGATTTTGAGGTTTTCGTTTATTGGGAATATAAATTAGTCATATTGATTTTACAATTGCTTAGAAAAATACCCTGTAGAACAAAATATGCTTCACATCAGCCTAATTTATTGTAGTACAGATTTGAAGGAAAAAAAAGTTTATATGATGTGCTTTGTATTCTAAAGGTGCTAGAATTCAAAGGTTCTTAACCTTTAGACATTACTCTTGCTGGCAGAAATTGACATTAAAATTCAAGTATCTATTAAATATATGTGTGCCTTTCAAATATTTTATGAGTTCATAATCATTTTAAAAGCAAGTTGTAAAAAAAAAGTCCATTGGCATGAAAAAATATTTAACAATGAAATATTTCTTTAATTATCTTCAGTGTTTATAAAGTATGGATGAGCAATGGGAAAAATAAGTAATAGAAAGATCATCTGTAAACATCCTGTTAATTATGTGCCTGCCTTTTAAATATAAATATTTGTTCCCAAAAATAATAAACTATTGTTCATTAAAAATATTCATATATTACAATTTTAATAATTTACAAATCTATAATCATTGTGCTCAAGAAGATAAAAATATTAGCTTGGAGCACTGTATTCTCTGTATAAGTATATATATTTGGGTAAACAAGTTTTCTTTAAGCAAATGCCGTTTTTCTTCAAATATGGAATTTATAATTTTTATTGAGTTATCATTTTTAAAGTTAATATATTGCTCACATTAATATGAATCTTTCCCATTTTTCTCCCACCTTTCACTTCGTTTATTGTGTAATTAATTTTTGTTATCTTCTCTGTAAAGAAAAGGAAATGCTTCACTGAAATGGAAGCAAAAAAAATTTGGGCTTGGTTATATGCCATGAAAGAATTTACATAACAGAAATAAGCTTTCTTATTAAATGATTTATGAGAAATTGCATGTGCTCAATGCCTTGTCACTCTAGACAATTTAGACAAATGTAAAAGTCTCCATAATTCGGCCCTTCCTTTAATTCGTCCTTTCAAATATGCCAATGAAGAGATTTTAGGAGAAAACAAGTCACTGTATGCCAATGTTAGCGAATTTGAAGCGACGCAACTAATGAATTACTGCGCGAATTTTGAACTTTGTTTTTCAATACTTTCTATACAAAGTATAATTTTCCATGTATTTTTGTACACTGAGCTTATTTTAATAGCGAAACTTATGTTATAAATCACTCTTCTCTAATCCGATGATTTAGCTTATCCCTCAATCCTCTGGTCTAATATCTACCGAATTACTGACAGATTATTACATCCATAGAGATTTATAGTATTGACTGTATTCAAAAATGAAGAAGCAAATTTTCATTAATTTTAACTTCAATGACTTTTGACATATGTAGATGCATTCAGCTCTTCTTTAATAATTAAATTAATTTTAAGCTAGTTTTCTAAACAGCCAAGAAAATCTGTTTGATAAGATTTCAAAAGAATGAGTTCATTATTATTATTTTTTACATCTCACCTGTATTGTTTGTATAAAATAAATGAAATTTAACTAAACCATTCTTCTACGCTTAATAATATTCCTCTTTGAAGAAGCTAACTGAAAGGGTGTATCTTGAGAAGTGAATCCATATTGAAACATTTTAAATATTTAATTCACTATCAGCGAAATATTAGAAGTAATAAGAAACTTCTTGCAAACTAAGTCTTAATCGTTTAACATATGTATTTTTAAATATATATAAATGTATGTTTAGGATTACGCAGATACTTTTTGGATTTTGGACTTTCAGTTTTGTAAAGACTGTAATTTCTGACCGCTCCTATAAAAGCTATTGTTTTATTGAATTTATATGCAGTAAAATGTATGCTATAAATTTATCATGTCTTCTTTATAATGGAAAAGGATGCAATAAAATGCAATTACGATATAAACTATGTATCACTTTGTATTTGTTTATTATTATTTTTGAAGAAAAATAAATTTCAGTTTAACTAATGGTTTTTGACGTTTTCAGTATCTTACGTGTCTGCCAGAAATAAAATTGACTCAACGTATGTGTTTCTTCATCTTTTCAGAACCGTTTTCCACCTCAGAAGAATGATGCATCCGAAATTCCCAACTTATAGTGGGTAGAGGGAAAAAATAGCATTCTTCAGTGCACCCTCCTTTAGTTATATAATAAGTACTGTAGTTAGGTTAAAAGTTAATTTTGGTAGATGATCTGCATCGTTTAACCTTTCCACCCAAGTTAAATTTTTAACTGCGTATTTAAATTAACTTTCCATTTTTACTTTTGATTATATCAATACCTTATTACTATTTGGTTACCAATTATTTTAGATTTCTATGCACTGTTTCATTTGCCATCTTATGTTTAGAATAATATTTTGACAATAAATGTAATCAAATTCGGTTGTTGTATCATCAATTTTAATGAATTCGCCACAAGCTGTGCATATTGTAGTCTGTTTAAAAATAGCTTGTATTATTAAAATGTTAGTACACATTATCTACGAAACTTATCGAGCCAATCCGAGAAGATTTTTTTTCTGGAAATTACTCAAAATAAATTTTTTTTAAAGTTCTTTTGATTTTATTATAAATATTTTTGCATTTTTAAAAAGTACTTAGTTTGTTTCTAAAAATATTTATCTATGGAACTATCTATATAGAACACAAAATATTTTATCTTGAGTACCACCTCAACTATAGACATGTTTGTATGGAGAAGATATTTGTGCCACTTTACTGAACTTCACTCTTGTCTGTCCTAGTAACTTACTAACCAAGATCGGTTGAAAACACTCTAGTCATTAAAAAGTCGTAGAAAAATTCTCTACACCTGTTCTAGTTTTTTCTTCAACCATCTTATGTTACGCCACCAAGCGTGATTTGTGTGCCGAAATCCTTTCGCCTGAGACACAAAACGTGACAAAATTTGGCATCACTCTACCTATAGTGAGATATGAGGAACTGGACGACATCCAACGTTCCACCGGATTAAAATTAACTTAGAAGATGGAGAATCTTCTATCGTAAGGTTTCAATTTTATCTTTCCTCCATCTGTGCATTACATTGGTTTCCGGAAATTTATTCTATACACTTTAAAGTTGGAGCCTTCCTTTTTATTTGTTGAATTATTTATAACTCCCATTTAACCCGAAGTCATACATCAGAATAAGATCTTCTTTATTACTTTGGAGTAGCTTAGACGCACTAATAATAGAATATTTTAATAAAACATTGATAAAAACACATTGATATCTTAACAATTTTCTTCTCCATGAACAATTGGAGCAATTTTTCACTCTCCCTCCTGACGCTTTCAGTATGTCTGACAAATATGCACTTCATTTTATAGTAAGGTTCTTTGTGCTTCAGCTGCTATCTGGATAGTCGCCCATCACGATTGAAATAAATGAAACATTTGTTCTAAATACCTTTTCAATCATAATGGCATTTCAACGAAACTAGTGTCGTTGTAAAAAGATCTTCCCAGCATGTGCCAAGTATACTAGTTTTCAATCTATAACTTTACCACCATGCATGCAACGATAAGAATTATTCCGAATGATGACTATTTAGAAAAGCACAAGAACCCAAGCCATTAATTTCTAGCTTTAACCTGCTTTCTGAAACCCGAAATATATTGATTTTATGTTTTGATAGGAAAACAATGCCAGGTCACGAAAACGGGCGAGGCTTCCTTTCTTTTTATCTGTACGAAAATATTTTGACAAATACTAAGACGCCTTACTATCGTTATGCTTTAATTCTGTTTGGCTGTGTTATGGTGACAGGGTGGTCAGAGGATATCGATGCTCTGAATAACAGTCTTGGGGCAGTCTTTAAAATGAACTCATAATCTGGAGAAGACGGAAAAAAAATTATGCCCCATATGTCATTTACTATTCTTGTACATTGCTGACATGTGCGATAAAATCCAAATTATTGTATCTCGAGCTGACCCAACAGTTGAGTCTTTGAGTCTTTACTACAAATTAATATATTCATAACCGTAAGACGCTTATTTTTACCGGCATGCTTTAAAAAGAGCAGCGATATATAATAAAGATCAAGTAATGACGGTAACATTAAACTAAACACATATGTGCACTTCGTTTTTCCCCCTTGTATGGTGCAGTATGTGTTATTTCCATTTCATGAAATTCAATTTAGAATAATTTTAAAGTTTTCGCCTTGGTGAAAATTTTTCAACTTCATTCTGAACATACCTGGCCTGTCCAATGACTGTTTCAATTGTAGTCGGTATGTCTGGTTGTTAAGAGTATACGCCTGTATTTGGCCCGCTTTATCTTTTTTTCTGGTTCCGACCTTAAAAAGGAAATGGTATGAAAATTCATTGTGGATAAGAAATTTGAAAAGTAATATTGTTTTTATTATATTATGTAGGATTCTTCAAATAAATATTTTATCCATACGTATAAAACGATAACGTGCCGAACACAGAAATCGTTCTTGTTATTTATTGCCGAATGGCATCAATGAAATGTAAGCAAATGCCTTGTGAATATTTCAGACAGTTTTTACAGCTACTTTTAATTCACCTCCATTCGATTAGAGGAAAGAAGAAGTAGAGAAGTCAAGATTATAATAGGAATAAGTATCTAACAAATTTTTTTTATTCGAACTCGAAAATTGCTTAACGCGTTTACTGTCACATGATTAATTTTCCTACTTTTTTTTCCATCTATTTTTTAATTGTTCCGAACCATCTTAATTAGATGGCCATTTTCAAAAGAGGCAATCGAAGTAGATGGTCTGAATACGAGGCGTGAGTCTTGGCAAACTGTTTATTTTCGCCAGATAGGTAATCGCTATGACTTGCCTGTGGAAATTGTTTATATCTTCCAAAACTATTATTTAAAATAAAGATTTTTATTATTATCTTAAAATTCAACATATTACTTTAATCGTATCAGTTTCAATTCAAATTTTCAAAATTTCTTTATTTTCTGCAAGTTTTTGAAATTAGATTTGATACACAATCCGTTACAACATTTTTAATATGATGCTGAAATTCAAAGTCCATCAAAGCATTCAACCGTGTACTTTTGTCAGTGCTAAAATTAAAATCAAAAAATTGCTTTTTTCAGATATTAACTCAACGTCAATAATATTTTTATTAAAAAATATATGCACTTTTTAGTTTGTAGTAGACTGAGTTAAATACATATTTTCAGTCTTATCAACTGGTTTACGAGTTTCCCCCTTACTAATATTGTTGCGTATTTCCCATCCTTATACTAATCTTTCGCGTTTGTTTACCGGTATAGTGGGTGTGTATGGTGTGAGAAGACGATGATACACAGACAATGATCAGTTCTTTAGTAGAAGACACAACACAGACGACGTTTATTTACAGGACAAAGACAGGACAGAACACAAAGACAACAATTATTTACAACACAACTATTTACAGGAGACAACTCTATACAGCCGAGACGAACGCACAGAACAACACACAGCAGTACTGTACTGCAGATAGTGGCCCACAATAGCAGCAGTAGTCCACAGGCAGTGACAACGTCCACAGCTCACAAAGCGGCCAGACATGATTCAGCAGGAGAGGAAATCTTTAAAGGATTCTTTCTACACTCACGTTGATCTCTCCGGAACAGAATGAAACTTCTCTTCTGTCTCTTCCTGCCTTCGCTGCCGGCTCTCTACTCTACACAACGGGACTACTCCCCAGTTCAGGACAGCTCCGATCTCGACGACGACACAGGCTTCGTCAGAATACGCCACACAACAGTACTCCGTTCAGGGCTCTTCTTCCAGACCTCTCAGTTCAGGTCTACTCGATCGAACACCGCCACTCTTCGTTCAGCTTCCAAAATTTCTCAGTTCAGGTCTTCACGATTCAACTATGCCGCACTTCGGCTTGATTCCTCTTCAAGACCCCTCTATTCAGGTCTTCTCAATTCAACTCTGTCGCGCTTCTTCTCGATTGAACACCAGACCGTTCAGCTTCTCTTGATTCCTCTTCAAGACCTCTCTATTTAGATCTCGATTCTACACTGCCTTCTTCTCAATTCAACACCGCGGACTGGCTGCCTTATAGAGTGACGAAAGCCTCCTGGACTAATCAGGATCATTCTAGACGTATCTCGGCTCCTTAAATGGACGGATCGGGAAAATTCTCGATGTTTCGGATATTATCCATTTTGTCACCAAATTTGTCGCCAAGCGCTGGAACCTCTGACGTCACACCCGATCACTATTCAATACAGATTACTGTAAATCTGTCTTCCTTATGATGGCGTTATTAGAGCGGGAAAGCAAAACTACACGTCGTAACAAAAAAAGTCAATAAACTAGGCGAACAAATTAGCCGCCAAAAGTGGTTGATTTTAATTATTGATTGGATCTAAGCGTTAGTTGCGAAAAATTGTCAGCCCGTCAAGTGCTGATCTAAAATTCCAGTATTATCCCTAACCTATATAAACCCCTTGACATGCGGATTTATTTAACCCTTACCTGGGGCTAGCGATGGACTTTCGCTCACCCATATTCTATTTTTAGCTCAATTGAATGGTTTGAACTTGTAGCTTCCTATTTCGTGACCTTCAATACACCTGCGCTTTTTCAACTGATTTCAGCAGATGGTTTTTAAAATATTTCAGTTATTTCTTTTAGCGACGTCTCTCAGACCGCTCCTCCCCGTTAGTGTCCCACTGATAAATAAGGTTTAGCAGATGGCGCGAAAACTTGGGAACAGAAATATGCAATTTACTGACTCTATTATGGAACAGTGCTCCAGACACTTTTAAATGAAGTAGAAAGGGATTTTAGTGATAAGGGTAATCGTACAGAAGAGTTTTTTGATGAAAGTTCGCATTCTACTGATTCTGATTTGCATGTTCAAACATAATTAATTTTTCTAATGATAATGCGTTTTTTGGAAAATTTATAAAATATATTAATATGCGAAGAGATACATATACATAATTTATAAGTACCCTAGAAAATCGTGCTATGAAAGTCACTCAAGCCGATAAAAAAAGGGGCCGATTTTACCTATCATTTTTCACCCTTTTCATTTAATTGTTGAATTTTACTTTACATTGTTTTCTATATACCTTTATATACTGTAAAATAAAGGATTCAAAAAATATAAAGTAATATGTTTTTTGAAAAATATTATTTATTGTTACATGTAATTTGAGAAGAAAATGTACGTTCCAACGCATTTACTTTTTTCAGTGATAAAATATTTTGAAAAATTTCTAAAACACATTTATATAGTAAGAAAAATGTCTGCAGAATATATTGACCGATTTTCAATCTAATACTTTGATTAGAAAATTTGATTCGTGTGAAGAAAATGGTCACGTAGACCGCACCTCCTCAGTTAAGGATTAAATTCCTTATTAGATTACACATCTTTTCTAGAACATTTATTGTTATTTCAGTTCCTATAATAATATAAGGAGCTTTTAGATATTAAAGAGTTTGAGTGATTTTTGCTTTTTAAATTACTTAATACTTTCACTTAATTGTAGATTAAAAGTTAAATATTCAGTATTTCGATGAGTGTCAGTATTTGAGAAGAGGATAAAGCCTTTTTCATTCGATTCCGTAGTCGATTTCCTAGATGGAACTGATTTTTTATCTCCAAACTTAAAATGTATTTCAGTGGTAAAAAACTAATTTCGGAGAGAGAACTTACATTTTCTCCAGAAAAATTCGGCTGCGTGTTATGAGCTTATTGCGCGTTTTAAAAATGCCAGTCAGAAAGTGACAAGCCAGCTCCGTATAGCTTCTCAGTTTCTTTGAAAAAAAAAAACAACCCCAGATGCATCATAAAAAGAGCCCATCATCGTACTCTAGTTTTTGGTCATTCGGTTTTAGTGAGTAGTGGCTGACCTGTTAAGCTCTGAACAAATGGAGTGCGATCACTCAATTTGGTACTTACTTAAATAGTTTAACAAAGACACCGAAATGATTATTTTCTTAATAGGATGTGGTATTATTTTTGAATTTCAAAAAGTTAATAAACAGTTTGTATAGCTTACACAGAAATGTTTAATTTTTTTCTATTAAGTAGCGGTTTAAAGTCTGTCTCATTACTCAACTCAGGAGTTTTAAAATTTAAGCAATAAATATCCTGAGATACTAAATTTTCAATAAATATTAATGTATTCATTTTACATATTTAATTGTATTTTCTATCCATTTCGTACAGGAATTAGCGCACCATTCAATTACTGAATTGTTACCTTAAAGATTCTTTTTATAAGTATTTTAATGGCAATGCATAAGAATATTGATCAATTTCTCGATTTGTAAACAATTCCAATAATTTATGATCACTGGCAATATGCAAATATTTTCTTTAACTGGAAATGCAGAATTCTGATAGCTTACGAAGTGATAAATAAATTTTTTCTATAAACATGCAAGAACGCACTTTTATGTTTTGAATCAAAAGAATCGATGGCTTTTCGTGGATTACGAATTGCTCAAACGATCAGATATCTGGAGATAAATCTATTGAACTCTGATATTTCGTGTTTAGAGCAAATTTTTGGTCCTATGAATTATGTCTTTTCTTTTTTGGTCTTGTCAAATAAAGAGAATAAAGTAAATGGTGTTTTTTTTTTATTAATTTCTTCCTAAGTTTACTATTTTTAAGCCTCCGTCTGGTTAGCAGTCACGATAATACTTAACTTTTTCTTAGAAACATGGGAGATTCTTAGAAATTGTTAACTGTCTCAGGGAAAATTTTTTTATTGGTTTTGATAGGATCTAAAATGCGCAAGCTTTTAAAAAGTTTAATCGCAAATTTTAACTGTATGAAGATTAAAGATGAATATGTTAGGATGTCTTATAATTTTTGTTCAGCCTGTCAAATGTATTCTAATTTTTTTTTTTTTTTTTTTTTTTTAGTTTCCAAACGTTAAAAGTAATATTTTTTGTGGCAGTCTTATCAAAAGTAGTCGATCATAAATTAATACATTAAGCTAAAAGCAGTTGATTTCAAATATTTATTATTTTATGCATTCCACAATGTTGTTAGCACCTGCATCTGTTGGCCTAAATGTTGCTTTGTTGTAAGTAGCGAGATGAATGAGCCTCTGGTTTTTTCCCTCTAAGAAGTTATTTTTATAGACTTTCGCAGTAACAAGGCAAAAGATTTTTTACTTTGGTAGCCTCATCCGTGCTCTATTTGTAGCTCTCAATAGGGTTTGGGGCTGAAAAATCACGTTGTAAGATTAGGGAGTTATTTCACGTAGGAGGATGCTCGTTTGCTCCTTTCCGTCCAGTTCGATATAAACCAATGCTTACTCATATACACTTTCTTTTTTACTGCTTGGCATTTAGAGTTCAGAACCTGATGAGCGCTGTATTTTTATACCTTTCTTTCCCTTCCTTTATCGCATCCTTTTGGAGTTATTTTTACCTGCCGCAGTCTCATTCACTAGAGCTTAAAAATCTTGTAAACCTAAAAGGTAATCGAGTGTAAACTTGTTAGTTCCCCTCCCCCCGCACGTTAAATATATCCTCGGAATTTCATTCACTTACCTGTTGTGTCATAATCTGTCGCCCTTTCATACTCTGTGAATACATCTTCTTTTAATTAGCTCCTGAATTTTTAAAACACCTATTTTTAGCTTTGCCCAGCTGACATAACAGCGTAGGAAGCAGACTGCCACACCTAGGGATCTGGATTTGATTTTTCCGAACTGAATGGTAATAGTCTGTTGCCAACTCCCTTGAGATTGATCCCACATGGCCACCACTAATCTGTTGGCATAGCTCCAAAATGATGTGTATGCCCAATTATATTTTGTAATATATAATAAAACTTTTTGTTATGACTTAAGATTTTCTATTGCTGAATAGTGTCAAACATCTGTTTTCACTGATTATTTCCCCTTGCTTAATATTAACTTCTGTGATATAGTACTTTACGAAACGATTCGTTTATACCTGTTTAGGCATGAAAAAAAAAATCTAATTAAAGGACTGAGATTGCATACTGACTGTTAACTGGATTTTCTGTTGAAATGTTAAGCTACAAATAACCAATCTACTTACTGATTTATATTTATATTTTCTCAATAATGAACTGAAATTTTCAACTCCCAGTTTAGGTATTTCGATTCTTTTTTTTAAATATCGTTTGTCATCAAATTTTCGACGCTAATTAAAAATGCATTTTGTTATAAAAGGATTTTTATTGTGATTTTAAAACAAGAAATTTGAAAATTTTACAATAATTTATTATTGTATAGCCATTTCATGATTATGAAAGTTTATACATTTCAAACGACCCATTTATAAGTGAAAAAAATTGGGAGATGTGAATTGACATTAAAAATATTTTTTGAACAATTTAATTGATTCTTCATTTTGGAATTTATATAGATCTACAACGTATTTTGCCTCGAAGAATCTGTAAAGTATGTATGATAAATATCAAAACGTTACTCTTTTCCGAAAGTTTTTAGTTTTAATAATTGTCCGTTTCCGACTATCTTGTGATGTTCCAAAAAGTTTTATTATAAACATTTTGGGATATATTTAAATTGCTCTCTCCTATCGTTTATGATTACATCCATTTTTTCTCTATGATGATATTCCTAAACTATTATTATGGCTACATCTGGTTTTTGTGCCATACACTTCAAACTCAAAATCTAAATTATTGGTATGTAAAAATTCAAAATAATTAAACATATCACCTCTTTTTGTGGGAAAGAGTGCCAGGCCTGTTTTCAGATCTTATCTCCAATGACTTTTATATGTTGATTCTATATTTTCATTATACCTGATATTTAAAAAAAATCATTTTGATGACTATTGGCACTGTAATCTTAATCGCATTTTTTTTATTTCATTTATCTCAGCAGTTTTAAAAGTATCGCCCGCAGGTATGGTGCGGAGAGGGAGGGTGTCAGCTCAAGTGTCGTCCTCTTCATCTGACCGTGGTTCAAAATTACGAGGTCCGTCCCCAAATAACCCTAGTGTTGCTTTGGAATGGGGCGTTAATATTACTAAACTTTAGAAATATCGCATGGATTTTGAAATTTACGCTTATGGTAAATTTGTTGTTAGTTGATACTATTAAGCTTGTCTTCCTCCATTTTTCAATAAAACTATATTAAAATGTCTTTTACTTCGGTAAGTTTTTTTTTAATACTTTAATTTTTCAAATTATCAATACAATTATATGTACTTAGTCATCAAAATATTCGATTATCACGTCACATAGTTTTCCCTTCAAAGGATCATCTTCAGGTAACGATTGGATTTCATAATCCCAAGATCTCTGAAGATTTTTTCTCTCATCAAGTTTGTCTTTCCTGACACCTTCTACTTAATACTGTCCATTTGTACCCCTTTGATATCAAAGGAAAATCTCTAAAAGGTATTTGTCGATCTATTTGCTTCTCAGACAGTCGAAAATCTCATCTGTTAACCATGCTTCGCAATTTGTTTGATAGGCAATGAGTCCGCTGTGGTTAGCATGTAAGACATAAAGCAAAGAAGTTACTTTCTTAAACTTGCCTTTAAAGGTGATCAATGCCCCTAAAGAGTGATCTTGACGTATAGGTTCCAATTAGCACTAAGACAAATGCCAAAGCCAAGAGTACCAAAACCATCTTACCCGAGTTTCCATTGCTTGTTTGGCCCCGTAGTGAATGGTTTAATCAGTAAAATATTTCGAATTTTTCTAGTGCTTCTATTCTAAGATTTTTAGAATCAAACACACATTTTCGAACAAAGAAACGTTTCATGGTGTATTTCGCCCTTTTCGATTGAAAAATCGATATCCGAGAACAGTTAGTGAAATAAGATACATCAAAAATCTTCAATCAGGAGATAAGCTTGTGGAAGTCGCATCTCATAAATAACAAATCCTCCAAGTTAAACCATTGTCTTACTGTAGCCATTTCTGTTGGCCCTCACCAAACTCTAATCCTTCAAAGGGTCTTGCTTGTGAGGAATTGTTTCATGTACCACTTTAAAGAAATAATCTGGAAAGCTTATGTACGGACTTAACGGTAAAATAGCCAGCTCTTAAATATAAGTTTATATATATATATATATATATATATATATATATATATGATATTCAGACGTCTTAAATTACCATAACAAGGTATGTGTGTCTTTCTTTCCGACTTTGTAACTTCAAACTTTTATTATGGCTTAAATACCAGTGTTTTGAGTATTCTCATAATTCTTACCGCGATATACAGGCAACATTCGCTTGTTGTGTATATGCTGGCTATGAAAGCATTGTATTTCTAAGGAGAGATGCATAAACTGTAAAGATGATTATATCCACATTTTTCTAATTTATAAACTGCTTATAAATTCGGAAAGGAAATAATCACAACCAGAGTAAAACACACACACATATAATATGTAATAATATGAGAGTGAGATTCCCCGAAATTAGTCGCATGTAAAACACTTATCCCAGACGCTAGCTACCCTTTAATATCCGAACAGATTAAGCAAAACCACCAGCCATATTGAACAATTCTATTACTTAAAAAAAACCCTGATTCCCGAAACATACTCGTTTTCTAATTTACTTACCTAATCTATTTACTACTCAAGTTGAGAAACTTGATTTCCTCCTGATCAGTGATGTAACTTCATCTTCACAAGATTTGTTAGATTTTAAAACAATTATCAAAAAGAAAGCTTTAAAAAAATCTAAATAGTTAGCTGATAATCAAATTGAATCTAATTCAGAAATATTCAAGTTTTTGCTTCATCTCGTCTTTAGAAATTTTGAATTCTTGTGCATGTTGATAAATTTTTTTCATTCAACAGCTGTAAGAAAATACAAAGTTCAGACAAAATCAAAATTCACATGTTAACTTCGAATTTGTATATATGCCATTAAATGCCGCCTCAATAACACAAGTAATAATGAAATCGAGTCGATTACAACAAAAAGGATTATGATTCGAAAAAAATCATCGAAGAAATATCTTCTGTTGTATAAGATCAACAAAATCTAAAACAAGCAAGCAAAAAAGCAAAAACCCTAAAACAAAAGCTTTAAAGAACTAATTTCAATGGGTTGATTTCAAAACTTTTTATAGTTCAATTTTACGTACCATTGTCCATGACAAGTACTTAAAAAGATACCAAGTCAAAAAACTACAATGATTTTTCCCTCATGGTTCGTTATCAGAATTATTTATTTTACTATTTGTGAATTTTGATTCGCATCTCGTTTCCGTAAATTATGATCAATTTTTCACAATATTTACCTTTTTAATTTGTTTTATATTTTTGATACTTTCATAATTATAATTATTAGTTTTTTTTCCTTGATTTATCGGTTTTATAATGCAATTTTGTCCTTTTATACAATAGCTGTACTGTAGATGTTTAAGAATTTTAGCTATTTTGTATGCTACCGTGTGTGCCTCTGTATTCGCGTTTGGCACAGTGTAACAAATTATGGCATTTGTGCCAGTAAGTAATATTTAATTCATTCGGTCTTATGTCAAAATTCAAAATAGAATGGGCCTCCTCTTCCCTTTACACCTTTGATCTACCATTCAATCCTTTTTTGAAAAATCACTTTTTTTTCCCCTTTGGCGCACTTTCAATTTCCATTGCTGAATTTTTTGTGATCTGCACTATCTCATAAATCCGGGATCACTAATTTTATTTTAAATTGCTTTATCAAAATATATTCCTGTTCAATTCATTAAATAGAAATGTTTCGAGAATACTTCAATTCAATATTTGCGAGTTATTGTTGAACCAAAGTTTAATATTGCGAAAGTTGTTTTCTGTTCTGTGGATTCAGCTGAAACTTCATATTCGGTTTTATTTTCTGGAATAAATTCCTTTATTGTGGAATATGTATCACTGAACAAATAGGAAGATTTGAATGTGAATTTGCTTTATAATTGTTGTTTATAGCCCAGTTGAATTCATAATTTGAATTTAGTTGCCCTCCATTGAAATTTCACTTATTGCTTGATGAATCAACATCTGAAACACAGTTTGTCAACTGTTGGAATAAAGAGCTTTTCTATTAGTTTGAAGTTGAACGTCAAACTCTTGTGAAAATAAGTAGTTGAAAAACTTCACATTCAACTCTCCCGCGTAAAAAATGCTAGGCAATTGAATGATGAATTTTCCAAATTTTTTATTTTTTATTTTTTAAGTAGCATCAGTACCTCAGTGAAATTTCAAAATCATTTAATTTTTATTGCATGATGTAGCATTTACGTAGGATGTTGAATAAGATCGCTACCGCGCCTTAGGCATCTGTAGTTTAGAAAAAACTCTTCTTAAACAAATGCCTAATAATTCATTCTGTTAAACTTAACTTTTTTGATGGAATCTTGATTATATAATTTGTAATCTTACTATCTACCTCTTTCTGTAAATATATTTCACTTATATTCCATCACTCTTCAGCAGCCTCTTTTCAGAAGTTTTCTTTGTTTGCAAAGAATGTTCTCATCACTTAACTATTTGACTATGTTGACTCCAAGTTACACATTTCAACTTTTTCTTTAAAGAAAAAGTGTTAATTCACTGATTAAAGTAATAATGAAAAAGTAAAGTGTTAAGTAAAATTCTTGCGGAATCAAAACGCTGAGTTTGAAAATTCTTTTTTTAAACTTTAATTCAGAATACTTTCTCATCACCTCTCTTTCCTATTCGCGCAGCATAGCATATTCTCCCGGGTTTGGACAATAATGATATAAAAATTGAATTATTCCCTTGAAATCATGAAGATTAAAAATCTCTATAGAATTCGATGACTACTGTTTTAATTTATATGAATATGATAAAATGCAAGATTCTTTGGTTTAGAAACAATAAAAAATAATTTAGTATATAAAATGGCTCGATAAGACATAATACCAAAAAAAAAGTCGTACATGCATTAGGAATTTCCTTTCAATGCATAACGATATCACAAAATGAATTTTAAGATAAAGTTAAAATTGAAGTAATTTTATCTTGCTAATTTTTTGCCAACTGTAGAGTTTACCCTGAAGGGGCCTCAAAATATATCAGTGCCTATGGCCTCGTATTATCAAAAACCGTCACTGACGAGATGCCAATTTATTAATAAGTGCAAGTATATTTGAAATACAGTTAAATGAGCTACAAAAATTTAAATACTGAAATATGTTTGAAATTTTGCTTTAGAAAAACGAATTCGAGAAAGAAGACAAGTAGAATTAGCAAATCTTTTGCTGTATGTACAAAATTCACAAATGTTACACATTCAGAGAAGAAATCTAAGTAGTTTCTTTAATTTCAATAACCGAAATTAAGCTATCTGGAAAAATATTGTCTAGAATATTTCCAAATTCTTATGTGGAAACCTATTCTAGTCAAGAGCAGCAAATCGAAGAAACTACTTATCAGAGTAATGCTTTTTTAAAGGAAGCCATGGAAAAATCAGTTCATAAGTTTCTTGAAACCCTAAAGAAAAACTTAAAAATCCAAAGATACTGCAATCCAAAGCATCCACATTCAAAGGCTGCATTTTCATTATTTGAAGCAAAAAAATAAACAAAAAATTAGATTTGTTATTTAAAGCCATGAAGACTCTAAAGCTAGTAGCTAGTGAACGAGTATTTTCAATTTCAGACAATATTGTGTCCAGAATAAGAACTAGACTTAGCCACCATTTAGTTGATATTTTGTTTTTGTTTTTTAATATCCTGTTTTCTTAGGAGAAATTAAAATTAGCGAAAATAATATAAATATTATGTGAAATTTTTGTTTCAGTTTTCGTCATTTTATGTAAGTATATGTAATCCTTATTATTTTTTTTAATATTTTAACCTTGATTTTGATATTTTTTGTTATTTTATATAAATTAAAATATTTTCCCTATTTTCTGTTTTTCCCTTTTATTTCCGCCCCTCCTCCCCCCCCCCCCATTTTTTTAAAGAAAAATTCGAAAACCGTTTTTTCCAAAAGTCAGTTTTTGTATAAACTCTAGTATGAATGTTTTACTTTCGATGTTGTAAATCTATTAAAGATTCTAATCCTACAAAAATAGGTTATGTAAACCATTTTATTGGTGTTTAACTGAAACAATATTTGTTCTAATAGTCTCTATGAAAGCAAAGGGAATGTTTTTTATTCTATGACCCAGTCTCCAATACCATAGCTCTTTCATCAACTTTGAACAGCGCCATCTTTTACTGCTGGTATAAGTGGCACAGATCTCGTTTTATTTTCAGAATTTGTAAGAAATAAATTCATATAGCCAGCCATATAAACCATTACTTACGAGTGTAAAGAATTTATTATTTTTATTTATATATGGCAGTCAATTTAATCAGTTTGAGAAGTGGATCCAAAATCGGAATCAGAAAATGATGTAGAATCTAAGATATGGAAAAACAATTATATCTGTAGGGGCACTTTTTTGCGTGTGTGTTTTTGATTTTTTTCAAATATTTAATATTATTTTGTGCTATGATATCTATTTGTTGAATGATTCTAAAGGGTTTCGATTTACTTTAAGAGCTAATCATGCATACCGAAAAATTTTTTTAAAAAAAACCTTGTGTGTGCGTGCTTCCAGACAAAGCAATAAAGTAGGATAAATCTTTATTTCCGTGGCCCTGGCTAGAGATATTTGTTTCTGCTAAGGAAACTTAGCTACTTTCGTATAGCACCTTTTAAACAAAGTCGTAGAGACACTGTGATTGAACACACTGATGAAACCAATTACAAACTGGTAGCCTTGCATTTAGTTTTATGAAATAGCTAATAGAAATGAGCAACTTGCGATGTGTTTGTGCCACTGAATTTTCAAACATTTATGATTTTCTTTGTGGGAATAATGACTAAAATAGTGCACCAACTGGCGTTCTGGTAACTGGTAAACCTAAAACTTTATATGGTAAAATTCTCTAAATAATTATCAGTATTTCGTGATATATTTTTTGTAAAAAGAAATATAAAAATCAACTTTTTATGGGAGTTACGGGAACTATGTTAAAGAATGGGAAGATGTTAATAGAACAGATCAATCAATATTCTATAGGGGAGTAAACATCTTCTTAACCCGTTTGCATCATATGAAAATATGAAAAAAAAAGGCCCATATCACGGAAAACTTTTTATTTCATGTTTAGGTGTAAAATTGTATAAAAGTAGAAAAAAAATATCATTTTTGAGCATTATATGTTAGAAATTTTGTTCAGTGTGGTAATATTTGAAATGTGGGATGCATATAGGTATATAGTATATAATATGAATATAATATATGTCATATCATATGCATAGCATATAATATGATGCAGCATATATATACGCTCCAGTGATAGGGACCAGGAAAATTTAGCGTATATATACGCTAATGATGCAAATGGGTTAAACAAAGCTAGTGATTATTTTTTATGGGAAGGACAGTCACGACTTATTTTTTTTAAAAGAATCTTTATTCGAGAACGTTCCGAGACATTAGAACGAGAATTCTGTAGCGCAAAAATTTTTCGTTTTCAAAGAGTTATTAAAGCACTATACAATATCGTTTAATGTTATAGTATTTCCATTTTGATAGCGAAGATAAGCTTTCTTTATTAAAAATACTTTCTTCTGAAAGTTTTGTTGGTGCAAATTGCATTTCGCTTGTTTGCAAAGTGGTTTATTTCTTGATATTTTTTCTTGATCAGTAATGGAACTCATGGAGAAAGATATCTAAATGGCTACTGCTCAGAGTTGATTGATTTATGAAAATTTCTATCTCATTAGGAATTTCTGTAAATATATAGAATTCATCCACAATCTGCTCTTTTTAGGTGCAGACGAACTTTTTATATAATAGTAGTAATTTTCTGAAATTTTTCAAATACCCTTCCAGTTTTTTATTAACCATCGATTATTTCATCTATTGGGCTTCTTACTAGGTTACTTAAGTTTATAAGTATACCTGTTTTAAAGATGTGTATGAGTGTACTACTTTCCAGCATAAATTTAATTCATGCAATTTTATTTTGAGTTGAAAGATTTGGGGGAAAAAAACCAAACAAATTGTGTAAAATATTACTCATTTTGAAATATTTAAATGGAAAAGAGAAAGAAATCTTTCTCTTAGAGAGTGTAGAAACTATAAACTGCGGTGAACTCTTCTTAGCAGAAATCATTGCTTGTAGTACATAAATAAGAAACAAAGATTCTTATATATATAATCCGTATTTTGAACAAAAGGCAAGGAGTAGTAATAACAAACAAATTTGTCATACAAGTCAACTAACGCCATTTAGCTGATATAAAATATGTATTAATCGTATTCTTAATGTAATAGAGTATTCCGTTTTTGGATATTACAATACTTGCTTTATCTGTCATCGCGAACTGCTGACAAATATATCCGTCGGTTTTAATAGCTTCATCTTTCCATTGTGAATAACATCTGTAGGTTAGATGACTCAGAGAAATATGACAAGCCAAGAAATATGACCAGTGGTGGTTATATTGAACATCTTTTTCTGTGAACGTAATATCTTATGTAAATATCGTTGCTGATATATTTCATAATGCTTATTTTCTGTGGCATATTGTGTTATGCTTCTATCCCTCCCTTTGCCCGGAATCTATAGATTCAAGAGGTATCGCTCCTTGTTTATTACATTTTAACTCTGGTTTCACAAAATGCCTGATCTGAACCTTAGTTTTAATTTTTTTGAATATTTATGATGGTAGCTTTTCTATTAATAAATGCACCGCGTTTCATGATTATAAAGAATCGAAATTCTTTTTTTTTTCTTCTTCTTTTTGTATCTTATGGCGGGTTAATATTGAATGTAAATGACTGAATATTAAGCATTGTACAATCAATTTTAAATCATCACTAGCTTTAACATAATTGAGGGAATGCATGTCAAAATCTTCCACCACGTGATTGAAAACTTAGTTCTAACATTTATCCCGAGTTTACTTGTTATTTTCATTTATTAATTCTCTTCATTTGTCCTTGT
Organism: Argiope trifasciata; assembly: GCA_026543055.1. Classification (NCBI taxonomy): domain Eukaryota; kingdom Metazoa; phylum Arthropoda; class Arachnida; order Araneae; family Araneidae; genus Argiope; species Argiope trifasciata. Next base: position 5,495,486 of record JAPMOQ010019132.1, read on the forward strand.
GTTGGTAAAATTTAATTACTCTCAGTAAAGATAAATGTATCTGCAGTTTATTTGTGGTTTATGCAGTAGTTTTTCTGATAGTAGGCTTATATGGGTCAGTTTCCTTCTAGCTCTTTTTAAAATTTTAGTAATTCTAGTGAGGCTATTTTTCCGTGCACACTTTTATGAATGAAACAAAATTAACACAATTCTGATGTTAAATGGAAATCTTTTATGGAAGAAGTCATGCTTTTCTAATATCAAATGCATTAAAACCATTGAATATCACTCAAAGCAATGCTATTCTAGTAAAATTACTATTTGCTTTATAGTTTCATTTTAAGAAAAAATAATTACACTTTGCCTCGTTTTTGCATATTATGTAAATTTGGAACTAGGCAAGTGAAACGTTTATCTTATCGCCGCTAATTCCAAGCAAGTTGGAAACCTATATATTTTCTATTGCTTCTCACGATTTTTTTACTATCTAATGTGTTTATCTTGATGGAATTTAACCATATTATACTATTATAAAGTAGTATATAAATAACACTTCGATTCCTTTTCAAAGTATTTGAACATTTTGCAAAATTTGTTATTTAACCCTTTGCACTCGAAGTTTTTTTTCATTCATATTACCAGCAACTCGAAGCGATTTTAGTGAAAAGATCATATTCACTTGTAAGTTTGCTATACGCATTGAAAGAAAAGTCATCGTTGTATGTTATTTTTTAAATTCTTTATGAATACAGATGTTATATATAAAAAAAAATTACAAAATTATTACATTTTGTAATCGTCCAAAAGTGTGATACGAAACATCCTATAACTAGTTTTTACGATTTGTTTTTGTTCTTATGTTAAAAACTGAAAAATATTTGCATTGTCTCCGTAGCGGAACCCTCGAGTTCGAAGACCAATTTTAAATGGCTCCGCTCCGGAGCCCTCGAGTGCAAAGGGTTAAATAATGATTTTTAAAAAATTGGCTCTGAGAGGATTAATATCGTACTGTAACTTGTGTGAAACAAAAAAAAGGGGTCCTAAAAATAATTTTTAAAATATTTTTTAAAGTTTTTACGGATCTAATATTAAATATTTGAGTTACGTGATTTTATGTAGAGTAATTTCTTTTCATTAAAACTGGAAATGTGGCAGCCCTTAAATACAAGATGATTGATTATAAATAAATATTCGAACTTTGCAGCTCTGTTAACACATTGTGTGCGGGTACATTTCGCAGCGGAATTGTACCGGGAACGGGTGTTTTGCGCGTAAATTTGGTTATTTAGTTAAAAAAAATTCGATTTACAGAGATTTAATTTTTTAACCAACTTTTCATATTTTATATTGAAATATAAATAGAAATATATAAATAACAACCATAAGATTTTTATAAACAAATTTATTTTTAAGTTGATAAATTTATAATAGTATCGTAAATATGAAAAATCAAATAGAAATAGTAATATATAGTTTTAATTTTTTCGAATTATGTTATATATAAACATTTTTACATTATAAGAAATGAAAATAGCAATCATAAAATTAATGATGTTTTACCGTGTAGTAACGTTCAAAACATTTTCCTTTATAAAGATGTGCACGGCAAAATTCACTCATTTTCGCCAGGATAAATAAAAAGTTAATTTTAAATCTAAATTGATTTTTTTAATCAACCTTTCCGTTCTGTGGTTCCGCATCGACGGATGTAAAAACTAGTTTTTATTTGTCTAAATTTTTCCAGAATCTATGTAGTAGACAAGAACATTCGGCTTCGTTTTCATGTATATACCGTTATCTTTTTACCCACAAACAAACCATGTTGTTACACTGACACGTATTATCACGTGACCCGCGCTCAAATATCAATCGTCAGAAAAGGTACTAGTCCGCGAACATACAATGCGTTAAAAGAAAACAGAGTATAGCTTTGTTTTCCTCGGGATATCAAAAATAACAATTGAAAATTTAAATTCAACGTAGTTGTAAACGTTCAATGTGAGTTACTTTAGAAATGCAAAGGATATCGAAGCAGTACGATAACAGTATCGTAACAGTTTTTGCTGCATGCGTGGTATGTAGCTTTGAAAGAATGTAGATATGCGTGTGTGGCAGTATTTGATTTTTTTTCGGGGTAAGGTGCACTATCTAACAGCAGGTGTTTGTGTACCCTCTACCAACTGACATTGATGAACTTTGTACATGAATACATGCAAGCTGTCAATAATGCTGAAAAAGCATGTGATGAGCTATTGTATCGTATTAATATCATTCATATTTTGGAGGAGCTTACAATGAAGTCTTATAAATGTGTTGAATTTAAACTTTCAACTATTGTCATTTCAAATTAACTGCAGGGTTATAGTTTGCAGGGCTATTAAAAGAAAACATAGTTGAAATATTTATTTATTGTCACCCTGTACAACTATTCAATATTATATCGCTGTTTAAATAACCTATTTAGAATTTTAAAATTTATAAAACATTTTTCTGCAGTGCATTTAACTTTTTTTCCCCTTTATTTCTTTCAGGAAAAGTTTTGTGTGAAAGTTGCAAGAAAAAATGTGTTGGAAGCACTTTAAAAGTGCAAAGCAAACATTTTCACGTCAATTGTTTCAAATGTGTTGGTAAGTTCATAAATTGTTATAAAATTCGTTTATTTTCCTTCCGCCTATTTTTGTTATCATGAAATTGTTGCTTTATAATTTTATGGAGTAATATCCATTTTATTCTGACTGAAGCTTTTATAACAAATTTAAAATTTGAAACTTCTTAAGCACTTTTTTATTTTGATTTAGTAGTGTTTATTATTTTAAGTATAAAAATTACTAAAACCATTGTGGATGATAAGAAGTAACAAGTTTAGCTTGCAATTTTAAATCTTCCAAAAGACGTTTTCTGAGTGAACTTATTTTTATCAATTTTTAATGAAAAATTTGTTATATTTACTAAAATGGAGCTACAGTTTATTTGTTTTTTTTAAATATCAGCGCAAATAAAGGATATAATATTGACATTTTCAGTTACAGTTAATAACTTTATAGTTTTACAAAGAATATTGAACTATTTATGACATTAATAGGTATGAATCTCATTCAAGTCTTATAATGCTGCATGCCTTTTGTTGCTGTAGTTAATTATGAAATTTCTTTATTTTAAATTTGTTTCGAAATCCTAGTTGATTCTATTGAAAAAATACAATATAAATCAAACAAATTTATTAAACGAAATTAGACTTTGAATTCAATTGCAGACTTGTTTTCTGTTACTAGTGAAAGTACATGATTTAATTTTGGGAAATTATTAACACTTCAATTTAGGTATAGAAACAAGTTTCTATAAAATAGATATATAGTGCTCTGCTACTTAATGTTTGATATGCATTTTTAGCAACAATAAAAAATCTTAAATTATCCATATTTTGTTTTTTTTTTAGTGTGTTCCTCTTCTTTGGCACAAGGGGGCTTCTTTTTTAAAGAAGGAAAATATTATTGCACTGCTGATTATCAGCGAATGTTTGGAACTAAATGTGCTGCATGCAATAAATATGTCGAAGGTGAAGTTGTTACTGCTTTAGGTAGCACTTACCATCAAAGATGTTTTGTATGTGCTAGATGTCAGTAAGTTTATTACTCTGATTCTTTGCTAATTTTTTAGTATTCATTCCTAAACACATTCTCTAATGGATATTTTAACTTTGCAGTCAACCATTTCCTCCTGGAGAAAAGGTTACATTTACTGGTAAAGAATGTCTTTGTTCCAAATGTATACAGATTCCTGTTGTAAATGCATCTGTTCCAGAGTCGCCTACAAATTTGTCAAGGCGTATGTATTGCTTTGTTGTAAAAATCTTCATAATGTAATAGTGTTTTTATAATTTAGTATTATGATTTTCTAATTCTTTGGGGGGGGGGGGTAATGTTGTGAATGATTTTTTTTAAATTGTTATAATTAATTATTGATATAGATGCATACAGAATATCTTTGTATCTATTTTTAAGGGATTCGAATGAAATATTCACAATTTATTATAAAATAAAATCTTTATAATAGTTTATAAACTATAATTTATTTCTGTATATTCTGAGATTCTTTCTCATGCATACTCTTCAATTTTCATCATATATTTATCTTCATTTTAAAATTATTTGCAGTTGTATATAAGGTTTTATACTAGAGTGTGTTGCTTTCTGAATTATTTTATCAGAAGTATTAAGATAATGAAGGGAAATAAACTATATCAGAAATGTGAGATATATTTTGAGGTTGAACTTTGAGTGCTTAAAATCAAAGTAAACTTCTTCCTGCTGTGGCATCCAAAGTGACTCGAAGATTCTTTTCTTGATTTTTTGCAACAAATAATATTCTGTACTTTGGTACCCTTTATTATGAGCGCCACATGTGCTACCCCCTCGCACAGACAAAACTATCACTCGTCATCAGGGATGAACGTCGCCATTTCTTTACCTTTCAGGGGAATAGAAACTCGCTTACATATATGGTGGCTTCTTGTGTCCTTATGTAAAATGTCCTCCAGGTGGAATTATGAAAGTAATTTTGAAAATACATTGAAATAGGTGTGATATATTTGCAATAAGTAGGCTTTACATTTGATTTTTAGGGGAGGAATTTATTATCTGAATGAAATTTCTGTGACTGATTATACCTTATTTATGATTACGCCTTAATTTTGGATCCAATTTCTTACATTGTCGGAGCATTTTAATTTTAGCTGTTCATATTAGCCAGATAATGAGACTCTGATTTAGGAAATCTCATCCAGTTCTTTCTCAAATTTGTACTTTGGACATAATTGTATTTCACATTGTTTATTACTGTTTCAAATTAGGATCGAACTTTGAACTCGAAAGTTATCATTTATAAAAATATTCGTCATAATTTTTTTCCATCTCCTACTGAATTATATCTTAACATTTCGTATATTTTAATTTACGTCGTAATAGTATATATGTCCCTTGTCGCATTTATTATTTTATGTCATTTTAAAAATATCGTTTTATTCTGATTTTACTTAATTATAATTTTATAAACAGGTTGCGGTGGATGTAAAGAAGAATTACAAGAAGGACAAGCTCTTATTGCTCTTGATAAGCAATGGCATATTTGGTGTTTTAAATGTGTCAGTTGCAACACTGTTTTGCACGGCGAATATATGGGAAAGTAAGCATATTTTGAAAGAATTTACTCTTTTTTTTTCCATTGTAACAACTGTGATATAGTTGAAAATGTGTAAAATATGGCATTTTTATTGCCACTTATATTTCAATCTAGAATTTGATTTCTGGTAACGATGTCGTTAACCGTTTGCGAGATTTTATTTTTCTCACCATTAGTGTTACTGCATATACATTACTTCAAACAGTTTAAAGATATCTTAAGTTCCTTAGAAATAACGGTATGATGCAATTTGTCTTTCATGACAATGAAACAAAACAAAGGAAAATTCCCTTTCCTTGTTTTGATGTATCGAAATTTTCATATATAGTTTGCAATAATGAAGATCATACGCTATTGCTTACAAACGATATACATTGACTACTTTATATCAGTGAGTGCAATGTCAAATACATTATCACAAATGGAATTATCGTCCAGTTTAATTACAGTCTCATGACATTGAATATTTGATGCAGACTTAATTTAAATCAGGAAAACTTGATGGAAATATACCGGAATTTACTCAATATACTGCTAATTCGTTGAAGCTATTACTTTTTTCAAGCTCCTTTCCAAATGTTTTAACTGAAGATATTTTGGATATAAAAACTGATGATACGTATTCTGGAAACTTTCTCACTAAGTCAACTGTTTTCTTGTGGATCTTTTTTTTCCTTTCATTAAAAATTTGTGTTGAAATGCGTGATAAATGATGAGCATTTTTTTATATTTTGAAACAGTGACGAAACTGAACGTTTAAAATGTATGTAAAACATATTTACCCTTTAAGTCTATTTTTACCTTAGCATCTCTAAATGGCTCATTTTCACGTAATTCATTATAATGTTTCCATTTATCTGTCTGCTGCGCTCATATTTATTTAAAAACACAGTGGCTTTTAATATTTCCTTCTACATTTGTTTTTAATCTTTTTGCTTATCCTTGTATTTTAAAATTGTATTTTTTGCTTATCTGTGCTACTTTTTTTTTCAAGTGCACGATTTTTTGGATGAATTTATCTCAAAAGATCTAAGTTTTGAATTAAATTCGACTTTTTTACTTATTAATTTAATTTTCAGAGATGGAAATCCATATTGTGAGAAGGATTACCAAAAGCTCTTTGGAGTAAAATGTGTTCACTGCGATAGGTTTATAGCTGGGAAAGTGTTGCAGGTATTGTATTTTTACTATTATGTGAAAAACTGCTTATGCTAAACTAAGCACTGTTATCAGGCATGCACATAAATTATATAATATGTAACAATTTGAAGGCTGGAGACAATCATCATTTTCATCCAACATGTGCTCGATGCTCTAAATGTGGTGACCCTTTTGGAGATGGAGAAGAAATGTATTTACAAGGTAATTCAATTTCCTTCAAAATATTGTGCATTAATTGATTTAAAGTTTCACATTTAACTGAAAAAGAGCGTATTTATTATTTTCTTTAAAAAAAAACAGCGAGATATTTATTAGCTAATATTCTTTCCTCATTTCATCGTACTTGAATATTATAAATTATTAAAAATATCTATACCAGAAATATTAAACCTATTTATGGTTATGAAATGAATTCATTACAGTTCTTTTTAAGTATATTTTATTTGTAATCATTTCTTACGCATTGTTTTCACTTTCTTATCAATTTATTCTTGGTTCTGAAAATTATTGCCATCTAACTTTAAGATGCTAGAATAGGTTGTGTAAGCATTTATCATCCTTTATAGAATTTTTCATATTTTGTTGACTTTTTCTTCATGTTATAGATAGCTGATTTGTCATAATTTTCAAACATTTATGTTTTATTATGCTGTTTAAACATATTTATGCATGCTAGATGCATTTACTCAGAATTTATTTTTGTTTAAAGGAGGAGCTATCTGGCATCCTCGATGTGGCCCTGCTCATGATGGCCTAGTAGAAGACAGTGATTTAGATGATTCGAAAAAAGATTTGTCCATCGATGGAATGCAAGTAAGCTACAAAAATCATGAATAAGTTACTCAGTGTTCTTAAACATTGTTGTTTTGTAAATGCATAGTTTAATTTTTGGTATAAAAATTGTGTTCACTTTTTAGTCTAAGGGATTGAATTATTAATTCTTTAAAAAGTGTCTTTAATATTCAGGTTGTTGTTAATTATGTTAATTTTGAACAATACCTTGTTAAAATCCATCATTTTTTTGTCCATAGCAATCTACTTTAAATTGAAAATGATTTGCATGTTATTAGTAATTTTTCACAATAAAATAAGGAATGAAATTTCATTCGAAATCACATTGTTTGCTTTGTATGGAAGACTGATATTTTAGTTTATTTCAAAATTTGTAAAGAAAATATTAAATAATTTCAAATACGGTTATATAATTAACAGATTAACTCTAAAAGAAACTGATTGTCGCTAATTTTCTGAAGACTAAAATTTCTGTCATGAGATCAACAAATTTCTGAAATGCATTAGTGCTTCATTGGCTGTTACTTGATTTCACTAAGTGACATTACTGCCAATGAACGTTTTAAATATGTAATATTCAATGAATATTTAAGAAATTTTCAATTAATTACAATTAACTTTCGCTGAAGAAAATGCTATATTTTGGCAGCTATCTATTATATTCAGACTTACACATTTCTCAGTAAAAAGATTTTAATGCTTGATCTAAATGTATTCATAATGCATTTTTATAACGTAATTATAGTGATAGTGTTTGTCCTTGCTTAAAATAACTGCGTGATTTTTATGTGAAGTAGAACATTTTCTCTCTTAAGGATTTTAAGTTTTTATTTGCCTTGTATTTTTATTATTAGCATGATATTTTTTTTTATTTCTTTTTAAGTTTGCAGTGACACTTGCATGCATTGTCACAATATCTTTGTTCTGAATGATGCATGATGAAAGCATTCCACCCCTCATGCTGATTTGATAGTTTTACTGCACTTCACTTCCCTCAATATTCCTGATTTACATGTATACAAAGGACAGGTTAGTCAATTTACAGTAGCTTCTCTACGATTTTTTAAAAGGTGAAGTTTGAATTCTGTGAATATATCCCGAAGTTGTTAGTGTTTGTATGTGTGCATGTGTGTGATCATAATTTTTTTCTTTTTAAAGTATTCTATTTACCGATTTGTGCCATTTTACACAATGTACTAGTTATTAAATAAATTAGCGTAAATAAAAGAGTAGCGAATAAATAGATTCATTTATCACATCTTATTAGGAAATAATAAAAGATTAAAGTAATAACCCAGATGATTACTGATGTCTTTTTAAAATCAAACTGTTGAAAGTTATGTTTACTTTATTCTTCATTTCGTGATTGGTTTTTTTTTTTTTTGTTGTTGTTGTTGTTAGGATTAATATTAAATTAGACCATTCAATTTTACCGTAGCTGATATTCATCTAAAATGTCTATGAACTGATGTAGTGGTGAATTAGGTCTGAAAATATTGTTTGCAAACATGCAATAGAATCTTACACCTACAATGCTATTTTTCAATTATTTTAAAGAATGGATTTAAAAATAATTTAAATGCATGAATTAAAACTAATGAATATAATTTCTGCAATAATAATTACTATTATTTTTTATATTAGTATTTTTAGCATAAAAATATTATAATTGTTTCTAAAAAATTGTATATACTTATATTACATTAGTGTTTATAAAGTGCTATTTCATAAATATTTTTCTTTCTTTAAAACAATGTGTACACCACATACTCAATAACAATTTATCTAATGTAATGACTGTAGCTTTTGTCATGCTATAGGCTCATGCATCGAATGTTTCAGCTAGTGAATAAATAAAAAGTAAACGTCCATAAGTTGAAGTTCTTTTAATTTGCTCCTAATCTGGAAATCCTATATTTATTAATTGCAGCATACACGCATTAGATATGTTAATGGAATTTAAAAAAGAATAAGCAGAATTGTGATGACTAAAGCTGCAGTAGATGGTACTTGTATAGCATACTATTATTTTAAGAATTTTTAATAAACTCTTCGAATTTCTTAATTAAATTTTGCCAATTCAAAAATATAAAAGTGGATTTTAAACAGTCCAATACGTAAAGAATTTCAACCTAAAAACCAGCCATACAGTGTCATAATGCAGGATTCCATAATAGAATTTCTGGGTTTCGATGCAATTTTTTAGTCATAAAATTAGGTTGATGCTATATATATATACGTACTTAAAGGTTAATTTAAAAAGACTTTAACCAATTAGTAGATTCCATTATGTTCTCCCTTCGCGGCACAACAGTATTCAACCTCTTCCTATTTCCTGAACAGTATATCTGCCTCACAAGTGAGTTGGTTTACATCCTGGTACTCCTTTGCCTGAGATGGTTTACATTTGAATTTTCTCAGTATGAAAAGGATTCTTCACATGTCCCTAGAAGAAGAAAATCTAATAGACAGATCTGGACTTCTTGGAGGTCAGGAAATAGGTCCTGTCTTTCCTTGTTGACCTGCCTCACTTGTTGTCGGATCCAGTATCCAATGTCTCCTGTACATGCGAACTGAAGTGAGGTAGTGTTCCATCTTGCAGAAAGTAGGCAAGACCTTTATCCGCTCCAATATCAACCAACTGAGGAAAAATATAAACTTACAACATATAAACCTTAAATATTAAACTGTATAATAAATACAAAATAACAGCCTGAAAAGACAGAGTCAATTTTAACAACTAATTTAACTTTTTAAAATTTATTTATACAGCTGTTTATTTCAAAAATTTTATTTTTTTTATTGTTATTATGAAAAATTTGATATTTCCCAGCAGTCCAAAAAAAGTCCGAAACCAAAAAAAAATGTAACATTTTGAGTGGAAAAGCAAAGTTTTAGTTCAGCTTAGTTTAGTTATCTTAACGTCCCGTTTAAAGCAACACTATGACTATTTTGGGACGGACCTCGTAATTTTGAACCTCAGTCAGATGATGAGGACGATGCCTGAGCTGGTACCCCCTCTCCAAACTTCAACACCAACACCAGTGGAAAGATGTTTGACCCCGATAGATTTAACGTGCACCAGACTCGCTTACATGACGGTTCTTCGGTGGAATCGGGTCCAGAACCCGAAATCCTTTGGCTAAAAAACCCGAGACTTTACTACCAGGCTACCTAACCTTACAATTTATCACAGAACACTTATATAGTGAGTACAATAGAGAGTAAGGGGGAGATATTTTATTTATAGTAATATAGAATATTTTATTTATAGCAATATAGAATGAAGTGGAAATGGAAAAAGTATTTGAATTTATTATACCCATATACTACAAAGGGACATAATACTAATTATGGTAATCTGTATTTATGTGTAGACACATAATAATAAATATAAAACATGTAGATAAATATAAAACTTGTTAAAATTATTTCTTCGAAATTCTCGCTGACTGTCTAATATAAATGTTATCTTTACTCCTTCCCTATTCGAAAAATTTAAATAAGAAGTGTTGCTTTTTAAACAACGACATACCTTCGTAGGGTAACCATTCATATGCAAGAGCAACGGAAACTTTGTAAGGTGCCGAAGGTGACTTGAAGATGCCGTCTCAATCATCATCTGATCATGGCTGAAAATTATATGATTCATTCCAAAATAGACCTTATGCAGCTTAAAAATGAGACAGAGATTTATAAGATTGAATGAAGCTATGCTTGATTTATGGTTTATGCTTCTGTAAAATAAGTAAACATTTGCAACCCATCAATTATTTCTTAAAATTCTATTTTAAAAATATTTCAGTGATTAATATAAGTAATCGTAAAGAATTCTTCCCTAGCAAATTCCATTAGTTAATCATTTGAGTTAAACTTTAAAACGATATTCCCATTATTTAAAACTATATAGTCGAGAGCCATCATGACGATATTTATAAAACAAAGTATATATTTCATTCGAAAGGATAGCAGAACAATACATCCGTTGATAAAAGAAGTCAGAAATTAATCTTTCAGTGAGAAGATAAAGGCACTGTAACAAGAGAAACTGAAATCGTCTTTCAATAATATTTCAGTTATGCATAATCCTTAATATTCTATTTATCCACAGATTACATGTAGATGAAATTTCAAAGTCCATTTAAAACTATAACTTTGATAGAAAATCATTAAAACCCGTCATTTTTTTTGTGGGTCTTGTGGTCCTTTTCAATCGCGGGAAGGGTCAACAGTTCTTGCATTCTTTCATTAGGAATGACATATACCAGTATAATTGTAGACACTATAAAATAAGCTAGATTACCATCATAAATGTAGTGATACAATAAAAATTATCTACAGGTGAATTGAAACTCAGACAGATAGTTCTGCATAGGAATGAAATCCAAATGGTTTAATGGCAAAGAAGTTGTACCACCCTGGAGAATAGATTACACTGTTACTCTTCTTTATAGGATGGAAGGAAAAATTTTAAAAACAGTCCTTTTATAACCCAAGCCTGCTAAAAAATTAATTTGAAGGTTTCAAAATGTTATTTGCAAAACGTCAATGTATATTTTTTCTATTCAACCAATAAAGAACTGAAGAGCTTCAAATTTTTTGTAAAATAATAAGAATTAGAAAGGTTCTTTAGAAATATTTATTGGAATAAGCAATTACTTGCCAAAGTGTATTTATTTGTTTGAGGAAAAAACACAAGTAATATCAAGCTTTTCAATTTATTAATTTAATTTTTCTTCCAAACAAAAAAAAAAAACTCACGTGTACGATTTTTTCTCAGTTTACACTGACTTGATGACTGATACCAGTTAGAAAAACCCTACGTTCCTTACTAGATTAAATGACAAAAATTGCTCGCAATAATAAATAATTCCTAATGTGGTAGTATTTTCAAATTTCTGAAACTGATTTCTGTTCCTAAATATTTTCAAAGTTAGAACGTAATTTATTTGAAAAAATGCTGATGTTCTTGATTCAATAATTTTTTTCTTTTAAAATCAAATCAACTGTGGATCCATTTCCAAATTATTTACGGTTTCGATAACCGTGGAGAAAACTGAAGAAACTTTCCTTCAAAGGAAAAGCATAGGCAAGCATAGTTGTTGGTATTACTAAGAAAATATATCAAATATAATTAGGACTTTTAACTAAACAATCTAAATTAATACCAAGCGGTATTTTATCAAATATAAGAATAATTAAATGTTTATTAATTAGTAATCATAGTAGTTAGGTACATCATTCCTCAGTCATATGGGGAAGAATGCATCCAAAATTCTTTAAATTTCTGACTATTACATTGTTTAGAAATCTTTTAGACATAAAAGTAAAAGATTTGAATTTGATACTCGATCTCAAGCAGGGATGGTCTTATCAAATGCTCTTTCAACTTATGCTCTAAGTTTTCAAAATGTATTCTGATGCAATTGAGACAGCTTTTATTGAAAACCATATAAGTGACATATATACCTAAAATAAATGTATATTTGATTGCAATACTTTTTAATAATCAAGTAAAAGTTATTTGAAGTTGCGAATGTTGTTTTTTGTCACTGTTCACCGAGGTACACACTGCCTCAGTACTAATTTTTGACAGTTCAATCTGAAGCCTTTTTTGAGCCATCCTGGGGCCTCGCATTGTCTTAAGTGTGAGGAGCCCATTTGTTATCAGGCAAACTACCAACCTAGATAGTCTGCTCGGAAATTGCTGTACGAATATTTATATGGTCTTGTCCCATCAAAGGGAGCTTAATAGCATAAATTGGTACTCAAGAAACGCATGTTTTGCTCAGCTTTTGGCACAAAGAAAGTGGTGTGGCTTTCTGATTTCTAGACATAGACTTTAATCGTCAAAGATATGGCAACTGATATCCCTGCTGTATTATAGTAAACCTTGTTATCAGGGTCCGACTAAGGCAGGGGCATGCGGGGCTGTTGCCCCGGGATCTTAAATCGAAAAATACCATTGACAAGTTCAATGCATGGTTCTTCATTACTGAAGTAGTGAAAAAGAGGGAGGCGGGGGGGGGGGGCTAAAGAAGCAATTGGCCTGGACCCCAATTAGGCTAAGTCGGGCCCTGCTTGTTTTAATAAATTCGGCACAATCCTAAAATTTCTGCTGGACTTCAATGCATATTTTAGAAAATTATTCTTGTAGACTTGTGCTATTTATAAACAATAAGATTTATATTTTTAGAAATAAATTACATAAGTTCATCTTTATTCTTATATTTTATGTAGGGTAAGAAGCGAGCGTTTGAGCAAAGCGTGTGTTTATTACAAGATTTTCCCTTTGAATGTCATTTTAATATGTTGTTAAAAATTATTTTTAGATTCATTCATGTTACTATGATGCATTGTGCTTATTAATAAATGTACTTTCTAAAACATACCAAGCTAAAATGGCCATAAATCCGTAGATTATTCTGAAATTTAAAAAAAATCCTTAATGTAAGCATGCATCAATTATTGATAAAAAAAATCTGGAGAATAAGTGCTAAAATTTATTTTTATTACTGTTTGATTTGAGTTGTAAAGTTTATTTATAGATGAAAATTTTTCATAAATCTTAACTTTTTGAAACTTTTTATAACTTTTCCTACCATTTAATTAGATTAGTGATGGCGTAATATCTGCAAAACATTCCGATTTCATTTTCTTAATCAAATAGGGAAAATATTTTTAATATTTTTGTTAACTGTCTTGACTATATATTTATATTCCGAATATCATATGTTGTTAACTAAAAAAATTATACTATTTTATTAGAAACGAAAAATCAAATATTGAATTGAATATATATTGAAAATAGATTTCAGTTTTTGAATATAATCTCTTGTGACTTTTACAATAATATTCTACAAACATTTTCAGATTTTATTTTATTTTTTAAATTTAAAGCATCAATTATTGATACAATACTTTTGCATTGTATTTTTTTAAATTTAAAATTCTCTCTTTGAGGCTTCAGATACTACAATTTGCTTTGAATTTTTTCCTTCTAGTATGGAAGATCTAGTCCTGGAAGCTACTTTGAAAGAGATCCACTTTTATCTGACCTTAGTAGAGTATATACATACAGTTATTTAACTGCAGAACCAACTCAGGGCTACTTAAAACGTCCTATTGAACCCAAACCACCTAAGTCACCTCAGTTCCACCGACCACCCGGTATGTGTTATTCTTTTTATTTATTTTTTTTTTTTTTCCTTTTTTAAATCTTGAAAAGAGGATTTTGTTTCGCGCATGTTGCTTTTATCATTAACATCCAGATGAATTTTTCAATATAAGTTAGTTAACGAGTTAGGGGCATAAAAAACCTATAGCAAAGTATTATTTGAATTATAATTTGTAGAATCTTCTTGAAGACGGAAAGAACCAGGCATGCAAATGTTTAGATAAAGCATTTTGTCTTATTTTCGTTTTAACATTAACTTTTGATTAAATTATGAAGCTTTTATCTCGTGATTTTTTAAAAAAAGATGATGACATTTAATAAAGTTTACTTTGATTTTTTTGTACTAAATATTCACCAAGTATTTTATATATTCTTAAAGGGGAGGTTTTTTGCTATTTAAATTTTATAAATTGTTATTGTATGCATAATAATTAGTTTGAATTTCTTTTGAAAGTTTAATAATTTCTCTGAAATTTCATTTTAATTCGATATGATTGTATTTTCTCCATTTACAAGTACGCAAATCTTCTTTGCCGCATTATAAAAGTATTGTGATGAACAAATAATGTATATCAATCAATGCGCAAAACATTTTTACTTATTTTCTTTTATTTCATCAATGAATAACAGAAGGATCCGACAGAAGACGAACCTGGTGCAAAAGTCCAAGTCACAAGGCAGGTACTATAAACCTTGTAAAAATTTATTTTCTAAATTAATTTTATTTATTACAATTTCCTGTTATATATTTTTGTATTAAATTAAGACCATATGAACTAAATCCATTACCTCATTAACTAAAATTGCAATATTTTTCATATGCCCTTCCTTTATGTAATTTTTGTTTTGTAATTTTGTTTGTATTGACTGGAATCAACCTTTATGTAATTTTTGACTGGGAAAACTTTACTTAAAATTATGCCTACAATTTAGAAAATTTTTAATTACGTAAGAATATTATTTTAGTTTTTGAGTCGATTTTCTGTTTCAGATTTGCATAATAATTTGTAATTTTTGTATGTATATATCGCAAATATATTGTTAAATACTTTGTTGGTATTTTTTTACTGACATGCATTTTCTTTTTCATGTTTGGTACTTTTAAAGGGATGCAAGCACTTGGTAAGTGTAAGGTTTTATTAAATTTTTCAAAGAGAAAATTATTTGCTTTATATTATAATTCAACAATATTTCTTCTGTGGAAATTCTTTTTAAAATCAAAATTGTGTTTTTTAAGCAATTATGATTTACAAAAGACTACCATATAATATAAATTTTATATAGACAGTGTTATATTTTGTGATCTTCTGCTTAGTCTTGTTACAAAATATGCAACTTCCTTTTTTTTGTATGAGTTTTATTAATAAGATGATATAGATAATTTTGAAGTTTTCTTTAAATCAGTTTATTTTTAATCATATTTGTACTCATCAATATGTTTAAAGTGTCCATATTTTTTAAAAGAAGAGAATGAAAGCAAAAACTTAATCTTCAATTTAAAGATTAAATTCTTATTCCTGAATGTTAATGTTTTAGATTTGGTAAAAATTTAAACAAATGGTACGTAATGCGCTGAAAGGCGAAAGACAGAGAATTTCTTTGTTTAAAAGAGGCAATAAATAAAAAAGTATGTATTTGATCTTTTACATAGTACTTAGATTAATTAATTTTCAAAATGTCATTTTTTATAACAGATTTAGAAATGTATTTAGTTAAGCATCGATTAAAAAGTGTGTGTGTGTGTGTGCGTGCGTGCGTGCGTGCGTGCGCAATACGTTAAGTAAATACGTAAGAACTTTTGGCTTGCCTAATAAGTAACTGTATTTTTTTATTCCTGTTAATATTAAGTTAAATTTTATTTTTCATAAATAGGCGATTTTGATTTCAAGATTTAGAGTGTTATCGGAATTTTGTTTACTTAAGTTCGGTGAAATGATTATGGTTATTTAACGCGTTGTCCCTATTTTTAATTCCTTAAAAAAATTTTGAATTTAATGAAAGAGCTTATAAAGTGTGATAAACTCTTCTTTCATATAATCATAAATATAATTTGACTGTTTATGTTACAAAGCAGTGAAAGTTTTTTAATACAGTATTCTTTCTATTTAGTTGAGTCAATACAATCAACAACTCCTCGACCTCGGTCTCCTCATATGAATAATGAAGAACCTATTGAATACTCTCATTATCCTGGTGGACAGCCTCCTCCACCTAATGATGTTCCTCGTATAGAGAGAGATGATTTTCCGGCTCCCCCTTTCCCATTTACTGATCCAGGTATATTTGGAAAGATTCTAAATTACTGGAATAAAATGTATTTTCATTGTGCAAATTTTTTTCCATTTTTCTATATTATTTCATTGCCTAGCTGTTTAACATAAGATATTTTCTTTGTTGAACTTCGTATTTTGCAGTCTCTGTAAATGAGTTTCTATATTACATGATTTTTTGGAGTTATTCTCAGTTTCAAATATATTTGTGATATAACATTTGTTTTGGATACGTTTAAAGGAGTAAGTTGAATATGTGCATAAGAATCATCTTAATTTTTATTTTGTAAGTTAAGATCTGTTATTTTAAATGGATGTGTGAAATATTTAAAAATTACCTATTTTTACATTTTTCCGTGTTTGTTTGAATTTTATTGCATTTGTTACATTACATACTGTTACCATCTGTTTAAGCGATTATTATTTCATAAAATGTTTCGCGTTTTAGAACGTCGCCGGCGATGGAGTGGTAGCTCAAAAGGAATGGAAGAAGAAATAGATGTAGATGTAGAATTTAAAGAACCTGTGCCAGAAATTGATCCCCAGTTAAAAAGAGAAGAAGAAGAACTGTCTAAGATTGCTACGGGAATTGGAAAGGTAAGAAAAGTAACAGTGCAGGTTTTGCAGATAACGTAATTTTTGTGGCGCTGTTAGAAATTGTTTTATGGATGATGACGATACTCTACGGCAAAGTGTGATGCGTGTTAATGATCTTCTTGGAAATGAAATATGTAGAAGTACATACAGAGCCAGTATGTTCAACTTATGCAAGTCCATGAAACATGTCTGGATTCCGTTTTGGAAGCATATGGCAATCACTCTAGTTTATCAAAAAAGACTATTATGGCACTTAAACAGGAATGACTGCTTATCAGCTTCTATAGGGTAATTTGGTCTAGAATATGCTTAACTGATATTATACATGTATATAATGAGAGATAGATCATTCTTTACAAAGATTTCTTGAAAGAAATTATAATTAAATTATGATTATTTTGCTTAATTCTTCCACAAAAACATAAGTTGTTAAGCTTTGTTTTTGTATCGTATTTCCTATATATTTTTATAAATCCTTTATATTGTATTTTTTCTTAATATTTGTGTTTTAAGCAAAAATATAATGCAAAAAATGTAAGATATGATGGCATCTTATATTGTTGCCTTTAGTAACATAACTGTTGCTTTTTATTTTTTCTTATATTATTGGCCCCTAATTAAGGGACGTGTGTAAATAATTCAAGAAATTAAGATAATAGGTTTTAATTGAATGTTACAAATGAAATTTATAATGCATTTATTATTTACATTTAATACTCAATCACTGCACCTTCTGCAGTTACTAATTTATGGAATTTTGTTTACCATAATAATTCGTTTTTATATGGTAGAGGAAACAGAATTTTAATGCCACTTTTAAGTAATGAAAGGCGGAGTTTAAAAATTATTTGCCATTATTTTATTTCATTTTTTTCAGGTGTTCTTGAAAACTGTAAAAGAGAGGGAGAAAATTAAAGCTTGGAAAAAAGCAAATTTAGATCCTAGGAATGCTTCGAGAACTGCTTCAGCAAGCAAAGAGCCTTTTGTTCGTCTGCGTTATGATAATCCTGTTAATGCATGTAAGAAATTTAAAATGCGATTTTTCAGGTGGGGCGGTCCCTTAAAATCTGATATGAAATGTCTCTTCAAAGCTATTTTTCAATCCTTTTATACTTCAAATCTGTTTTTTAGAAAAATTTTCAAAACGAATGGATGGCTGCTTGTATGATAGTTTAAAATATACTTCATTGAGACAAATTTCTCTTAATTGGACAAAAATCGATTTTGTGCAATTATATACTTATATAGTATAATCCTAATGATCAACATTCCTTAAGGGTATTGAAGATGTTAAATGTCGGATAATGAAATAATATTTGATTTTGTACTTAGTTTAATTTTCTAAACTTTTGTAACATAAATTAGAAGACATAATATTTTTGTGGGCTTTATAGATTTTGCATAAATTTTTAATTTACATTTGTTTATCTTATTACATGGCTGATAATCTCACTAATCAGCAGTTAAAAATTCACTACTTTCGATCACGATATGTTAACGATATTTTAAAGAAAACAGAATATCCAACAAAAACGTGAAGAAATATCTTGTTCTGATAGGTTAGTAGAAAAATCAATACTCTTGAAACTTATTGTAACCTACAATTCTGCATGCAGATGCAGTAGAGTGAGAACAACATTTGCATTTTATGAGACTGTTTCTAATCAATTTTACTGTGACTTCAATGGAATTCCTTGAATTAAATTAAAACTGAGAAGTGTAGTTTCATTAAGTAGCATGTAGTTTTGCAAAACTTAAAGCGTAATTTTCATAAAATTCTTATAACTTGATGGATGATTTTCAAAGAATTTGTGTTGATGATTGTAGAGGATAAAACTAATAATTAACTGAAAATCAAGCTGGTAAAGTTGAACTGGATTTAAAGAATTTATAGGCAATTAATTTAAATTCTTGTTCTGTTTTACCTATTACTAATGGAAATTTTTACCATACTTATAGTTGCATGTATTTATTCGATTTTTTCTTACTTCTGAACTATTAAATATACACTGACTAGCAATAAGTATTTGAACACCTGTGATAGGAAAGAAAAACTTTATTCAATATCAATAGTTGGTAGAACCTCCATGAGTGGTAATCACAGCGTGGATCCTCCGGGGCATACTTTCCACAAGTCTTTGTATGACAGCTAGTGGTATTTTCTTCCACTCGGCTTGGAGAAGACATAGAAGTTCCTTCACCGATTTTGCACGAGTAGTGCACCCCTGAATTCGGCGATGCAACTCGTACCAGAGGTTCTCGATAGGGATCAGGGCTGGACTCTGGGCAGGCCAGTCCATTCGATGAACTCCATTGGCACCATACCAAGCCTTGGTTAACATCGAAACATGACAATTGGCATTGTCGTCCTGAAAGTAACAGGGGTCCAACCCGTAAAACTGCCACAACGTAGGAAGCCCATTGTCATCCAAAATTGTGTAGTAGGCACCAGTAGTGAGCTTACCATGAATGGGGACCAAGGTCCCAGCCCATACCAGGAGAAACACCCCAGACCATAATTCCACCTCCGCCGAACTTGACGATTGGCACAATGCGTTCTGGCAGGAGACGTTCTCCAGTTCGACGCCAGACCCTGCCATCCAAACGGAAAAGGGTGAACCTTGATTCGTCACTCCAAAGAACCCGTTTCCACTGATCTACGGTCCAATTTCGATAAGCTTTGCACCACATTAACCGAGCATCGTGGTTGGACTTTGTAATCAAAGGCTTATGGGCAGCAGCACGACCATGAAAACCAAGCAGATGTGCTTACTTGCGGATGGTATATCATTGAAACAATACTCCCGGATGCCTGTTGAAACTCCTCACGGATGAGGACCATTGGTTGGGTGCGGTTCTACCGAAATTCTCTGGACAGCACTGGTCGGTCTCTATCGCCCCGTTGGTCTGTTGACTCGGGGCACATTCCGACAATCACCGCTCACCTTCCACTTAATCACATAGGCCACTGTCGATTTTGGGTACTTCAGATCGCTAGATATGTCCCTTAAGGATCGACCACATTTGTGATACCCGATAATTATACCTTTCTCGAAATCAGAGAGCTTCGAACTGCGAGACATCTTGCTTGTGACTAAAACCGATGCTGTTTCCTACACGATATATACCGGCCGGAGGCCGTGACCTACCTTAGGACCGCAGATATCGTCCTTTGCATAGGTATCCAAATACTTATTGGTAGTCAGGGTATCACTTTTACTGGGAAATTGCATCATTAGTTTAGAATTAAACTTGCTATGTATCTCATTTAAAAATTGAAAAAGGTAGAATATGCGAGATCTTATCCCTCCTCTCTCTCTCCTTCAAGCTCCGATGATCCGCAAAAAAGTTAATCACAGAGAACAAAATGAATTCATTCCCAAAATCGCCCATGTGATTGAGGCTTTATATCTGGTAATCAGCTTTTCTGTGCTCTCCTCGAAAGCTGTGAATGATGTGAGACGTGGAAGAACGGGGCAAACGTAATGTGGATTGAATGATTTGAACTTTCCTTTGAGGCTCTTCATATGCGTGGAATTATTATTTTGGCATCTTAGCCAGTTTTTTAATCCAGGGAAGAAATAAGGAAGAATGTTGATGATTGGCAAATTAAGTAACAGTTCACACTAATACTTCCTTTTATTTCTTACTAGCCGCCTTTGGCGACCAGCTGGTTCGCCATGAGTAATGCGTTCTAATATTTTCCATTAAATCACATATTCATTAGCCTTGAAGTAATTCCGGGCATTGATTGGCCTGAAATTAATATTTTCTTTAAGATGATGGACGGAAAGCTCTAAAAGAAAACGTTTTCCTAATAATATTCTTTAATTTTATAAATCAGTAAGTTTTAACTATCGGTTATGCTTCCAAAATATTAAAAATGTTTTTTTCGGTGATGTTGCCAAAATATGAAGTATGTTTTTTTAAAGAAAACGAAAAAGGGAAAAAAATTATTGAATTTTGAGACAGATATTGCAAACGATAATAGAAATATGCCATTAAGTTGGGATTCCAATGCAATTAGATCAGGTTTACCGTAAAGAAGATTTATTGAATTAATTATTTAGATATTGCAAACGATCATAGAATCCTTTGCTTTGCATTTATTTTTTTTTAGAAAATATCACATTTTATATTTCTTTTATTTTATCCAGTCACGTGTTAAAAGTTGCATTTCTTTAGATTTATTTTGCGATGATAGGTTTTTTTTATTCGAACTTCCGGCATTCTTTTATTTTATCCGGTCACGTGATAAAAACATGGTTAAAATATTTCTTTAAAAATTCGTTAAAAATAGAAGCTTACATTATAAATTAAAAACACTGATACCGTTAGAAGGCTAATTTTTTATTCTTTAAATTGATATAAAAATCATGTTTGTGCAATAATATTTTCCGAAGTTATAGCGGAAAAACGTCGAAATTTCGCTTAAATTCTAATGAATTCAAATTCTATTTAAAAATTCGAAAAAAGGGCTCCGAGGTGCACATTCCCGACCTCCAAGGTATACATGTACCAAATTTGGTAGCTGTAGGTCCGATGGTCTGGCCTGTAGAGCGCCAACACACACACGCACACACACACACATTGAGCTTTATTATAAGTATAGACGAAATTAAGATCAGCAAAATTAATGTAATTTAGGAAAAAAACATTAATTTTGCATTTAAAACGTTCAAAAAACGTATAACGTCTTAATCCTTACCGAATCGAGAACTTTTTATTGACCTCTTAAACCTCTCTAGAAAATGTCTGTATTAAGGACTGTATTCTTAAGCATGACCTCTTCTGAAATTTAAGTCTACATTCGTATCTGGATATGAGAAATGCCTAATCTTGATTGCGATTGTATCAAACTATAATTGAATTAACTTTTGGTTATAAATTCATTTTGTTCTCTACACCTTTCTTTTATGGACCATCAGAGTAATTTAAAAAAATGAACCTCGTATATTGTATAATTTATGTCGAATTGCTTAACTTCTGAAACAAATATTTTAAAAGAGTAGTAATATTAATTGAATAAATCTTTGTATAGCCCCATCGAGGGACTCTGATCATCCTAGACCCTGGGAAGAAGAAGATTTTGACAGGAAATCTAGTTTTAGGTCTTCTACTGGACGTCTGGTTGGAACTATGCCAAATTACAATGGTAGCTGATTTTAGTTTTATTAAAGGAATTTTATCAGTTATATTGACCGCTGTTGTATGTTGAAAATATTGTTTGATTACATTTTTTATTCCTGCCATGGTATAATGTGGCTACGAAAAAATTAAAGCTTAAAAAATATGAATATTGTTTTAGATATATTTTTGTTGTTTTTAAGAATTATGCTTATAGTTCTGTCTTTTAAAAAAATTATAACCATCTCAAAAGTATTGTGCGATTTAAAGGTGAAAATACAGGAGACTTTGAACATTGAAAAATTTGTGATGCATTTTCTTGTTAAAATGTGCCTGTATTTTATTTTCATCAAATTTTAGTCTCATTTCTCATTTTTTTTGACAAAATTTAGGGAGATTTTCCTTTTTTATGGCATAAATATTTAGAATATATTATGTTAAAGAACAAAAGTTTTAAATTATGTTACTTTAAAAGAGAGGAATATATATTTGTGTAAGGAGAGAAATTTTTCTTTAGCAGTTTTCATACCTAAATTTGATAGTTTCTATTAGCTTGTTCGTTTATTTTAACCATCAGTTTAAATTTTCCATGTTTTCATTCTTATGAATAAGTTCATTCAGTTTATAAAAGATACTGAAAGTTATATATTTTAAACAATGTCAAGTATTTGTTGGTGTTAACGGAAGGAAGCTCATTATGTTTCTAGTTTCTATATGTAATAAATATGGATTTGGTATGCCATACATCTTTAAAGAATTGCAATCATTTAAATAAAAAACTTGTATTTGAAGTATTCACTTACTGTTATTATGGATGAAAAAGTGTGCTTAAAATCTTCAGAATGTATTTTAGTGAAGTAAAAAAATTTTGCCTGCAAAAAAAAAGGTCCAATACATGACTTGAAATTTGGAAATGTGGTGCAAATGTTATATATTCCAAAAGGAATTCGCATTTGTCTTTTTTTTTTCTAGTTTAGGGTAATTCATGAAAAATGAAGGATTATTTAACTCATTGATAAACTAGAGGTAATTTTTGTTTCAAATTAAAATGCTTGCTTTTATATTTAAAATTTAAGTGATGTGAAAAGACTTTTTAAAAAAATGAATAAATTGAATGTGAATAAATTGAATTTGTTATAAATATTTGTTCCTTTATTATTCTGCTTCGTCATTTGAAAATTCTATACCTTTTGTTAAAAAACAAGTTCTAGTTTGCATTCTGATTATTTGTCACTTTTCAGACAAAAGAAAGCTTTTTCCCTTAAGATTGAATCCATGAAAATTTTAGCGAAACAGAGAGTGAAATATTGTTCGTATTTTATTGAAATTTTCATTTCAATTTTTTCGTCTTCATTAAAAGCTATTTTATGCAGATTATTTTGTATATATGATAATATATCAAAAATAAGGACATAAATGTAATTAGAAATTTTTATTTCACTTTGTCTTATAAATAAGTTAATTGTACTTTTTTATTACTATTCATAGTTGTTTCTTCTCTCCGCAATGTACCTAAGCCTGGTTACGGTTTAGCATCTAGGTCTCCTGGACCAATGACTGGGAGAGACAGTGGTTTAGGTTATGTTGTAAGTTCTTTTCTTTGTTACAATATAAATCCAAACGAAAGCTTCATTTCATTTCAATATCAGTTGCATAGATTTTAGCTTTGCAAGAATTATATTTTTAATTAACTGATTAGTGTTTTATGCTTCATTGAGTATTATATTATATATTAAACTGACGTTTCTTTATAACTCAATTCATTTCAGAGTGATTTAACATTTGGAAGATTAGAAAAGACTCAAAGTTCGGAATTTAGTAGTGGTAAATCTGATAGTAAGTATGAAATGTATTTTTTTAAAAAGCTCCCTGTTTTAGACTGTTTCAGCTATCAGCTACTATTGGTTATTTTGTTTCTAATTTTAATTAATCAAAGGCATTAAATGTGGATAATTTTAGTTTGTTTTAGAACTGGAACTTTTTAATTTGGGGGCTAGTATTTTAACCTATGTTTAATGATGTAGTGCAATTTAACATTGTTTAAATTATATTTTTATGAAATTTTAATTGTATATATAATTAATATTGTATTGTTTAATTAATTGTATATATAATATAAATCTTATTTATATTATATTCTCATTTATTTTGATTTTGAAAAAATAATATTTTTTGTTATTCATTTCAGTTTCCACCTTATCTGAACAAGGGGAAAGATTATGTATAGTAAGTACGAGTTTAAAATACTCTTTTTACATAACAAAATTCAGTATGCTTTTTCAAGAGCGTATTTGCAAATTACCATTAATTTCGTAGATTTCTACTTATTATTTTTATTAATCTATTTCTGCTGCTTAAATATTGTTCATTAATATTTGTTTAAAATACTTTAAAATTTATCTTAAGAAATAGTTTTTATCTTACAAATGTTTTAATAGATGTATTTATACAGTTCTTCTGGTAAGAAAATCTTTATTTTTAAACAATTGCATGTCCCAACAATTTCAACTGCAATTGTTTTTATGAGGAAAATACGAAAAGCTCATATTTCGGAATAAGCGGAATTTATAAAGATTATTTTTTTATGATACATATTATATATGTACTTTTTTTACAATTCTTAAAATACCTGTAACTAATCAAGCAATTCCAATTAATTTGAAAAATGGTAGTCGCAAATCTGCAAATAATGAGAAACTAACTCAAGTTACCCTTTTTTTTCATTATTAGTTTATTTATCCGCTTCTAAAACAAACTTAAAAAGTTAGTGTTTTGCATTAATTCTAATATATAGTGTAATTTGGGTTTTAATCAAAATCAAATTTTGATATTGTTTGTTTTTTCATTCCTCACATCTGCATTCAGAAACTGTAAAGAGAGGTCTTTGTAATGCTATTTATAAATTTTTATAAGAATGCTTTTTTTTTTGTTTTAATCAATTTAGCAGCATGTATAAAAAGTCCAGTATCTTATTTTAATGCATAGTTATGTGAAATTCCCATTATTTTTATATAATTGAATCATTTTAGTAAAAGCCTATTTTAATCACTAGTTTTTAGAAAAATTATCCCTATTTCAACTTCTGCTGAGGGAAGGTTTTCTTTATTACAATTTTTTTTCTTTTCCTTGTGATATCTAAGAGCTAATATATAATGAAAATTTTCTTTAAAACGATGAAAATTTTGAGTTATTTTAAATTTTAGAATCATAGTGGCCTTGGACTTTTCAGAGGAACTCCATATTCTGAAGGCTTCAGAGGGTTTCGTTACCCTACATACAGTCCTCATTTACGACATTCATTACCAAATGTCACTCTGCATCTTTCTACCGAACCACCGAAGGTATGCTTATCATTTATATTTCATTACAAATGCAAGAACTTTTTTGGCAATTTTCATATGCATGTCAGGCTCAAATAATACCCAAATATTAAAGAAAATACTTTCGTCGAATCCTATTATCAATTCCATTATTCCTAGTTTTATTCTCAATCATTAAAAATACTCATTTTTTGTATTACAGGTACCATTTTTATTATACTGATGCATAATAAGTAAGGATTTTTCTAATTTGGTGCTCCATTACATTAGAACATCTTTATGAAAGTCAGTGTTATAAGTTCACAGCGAGTAATGCTTTCCCACTATTACGCTTAAAATTCATAAATATTGATCCTATGTTTGTAGTTTAACTATCTAGATCGATTGTAAAATTTGTATCTAATATTTATATAATGATTGGTTATTTTTCTTTTTAAAATCATTATATACTATTGTTTTAACTTTTTCATAGTAAATTCTATTTTCTCTTTGCATTTTGAAAGGAATTAAAAACAAAATATTCCATGCAGGGTTTGGAATTGTAAAACATTTTTTCTCTTCTGTTATAAATTTTTTTATCTACTTCATAAGTTGTTGTTATCTTTTAGTTTCTCAAACTAAAGTTGTTTCAAATTTTTTAAAAATTTGTTTTACGTTATACTCTGGAAAAATTTTTATATTCGCTCTTTTTAAAAAGAAAAAACTCATCAGACTTTTTTAGGTAAATTGTGGTAGTGCATTAACTTATCTGAAGTGGGTGTGCGTCAATTTTCAAAAAGAAATTTCTTGCCATGAATTCTCGAAAAATTAAATTAATAATTTTAGTGTTTCAACAACCATCAAACTTCAAGTATATATGGAAATTTTCAAGTGTTGAAATGAATCTAAAGTATTTTACTACTATTCAAAAGTCTAATTAAGCTTCAAAATAATAATTTTACTATCCGGTTTTGTACCGTACGAACTTGTACCATTGGTTGAGATAAAATAATGTAAAATCAAAGAGATATTTTTTCCAAATGAATACAACTTAAAAACTTTTGTGTAAAGCCGGAAAAACTTTAAAACTGTACAAAAAATTTCTTGTAATAAGAATTTGCTACTGTGCGAAATATTTTCTTTGAATATGAGATAGAATTTTTGTAATCGTAAATCTAAACGAAAAAATTGGCATAGTATAAGTATGATTAATAGTAATTTTTGTGTTAAAAGTAGAAAAACCCTTGTTATATTCTACGTTTACATAAATGTAGCTTTACTATGTATAAATGGACAAGCACATAGTCTAAACAAGTGGTTTTTTGTGGTTAATTCTTTTGAGAAACTGATATTTTTCTTCATTTATCACTTTTTTATTAGTATATTATTAAATAATTTTCGTAAAATAAATTAAAATAATTTTAATTGTGTATAATAAAAGCATATCAATTTCTTTTAGTTGTATCCTTACCATCTACTTATGACAACAAACTATCGACTTCCACCTGATGTTGATCGTTGTCACTTAGAGGTAATTTTGGTATTAGTAATATTTTATTTAGATTTAGCTCATTTCATAGATATATACCTATAAGTTTCACAATTGATGAGCTTTCTGTACCTTCCAATGTAATTTTAAACTGAACAATATAACGAAA
The DNA here is from genome assembly GCA_026543055.1 of Argiope trifasciata. Classification (NCBI taxonomy): domain Eukaryota; kingdom Metazoa; phylum Arthropoda; class Arachnida; order Araneae; family Araneidae; genus Argiope; species Argiope trifasciata. Next base: position 5,522,724 of record JAPMOQ010019132.1, read on the forward strand.
CTGAAAGAAATGGCTTCAAATATTCTAGCTCAACTGTATTATTTTGTGTAGAAGTCATAATTTGCAATACTTGATGTGTTTTTTTTATTATCTCAATATAAGTATACTTTTTTATTCTGTCGATATTTTTTCAGTCCTTGCTGTTTCTTTATATATATCAAATGATTTAAACAAAAAAATTTGTTGAAGTTTTGGAAGTTAGATGCTTGAATTTTACTATGCGTTTCCTACCCTAAGATTATTGTTCAGTTTTTAATTTTAGACTGAATTTAGCTTGGGCGAAAATTACTATTCTAAAATGCACACTCGATTCTTTCTCATTATCCGACAAAACTTCACACAATGCAGAACATTTTATGGATCTAAAGCTTATAATTGAGAGAGAACTTTTACAAAAAATAGTGTATCATAAAGATTTGATCATATTGCTTGATTATGTGTGTAGCATAATATTTATGGAAAAACTGAAGTGAGTATTTCATGCTTAAAACCCACGCCTAATATTCTGCATTTTGCTAAAAAATTTCATGTTTTTTATTATTCTTTCTAGAAATATAGTAAATATATTTTTCCTATTGTTGGAAATATTCCAATTCAACTTTATTCGCCTGTCATGGAATATATGTATACAATATATATTAAAATTGTAGCTGTTAATTTGCAAGTGAAAATATTTTACTTGCTCTTCTGCCTGATCACTAAGAGCCATTCATTATGTTTGATTTTCTTTATATGTTTGACTATCAGTCTTAATTGGTGATTGAAAATGAAAACCAATACATTAAAAGTTTCGGTTTCCTTTAAGTTTTTTTTATTATTGCAAATGTTATTGCTTTGATTTTCTATTTAGCTGTATTTAATGTTAAACTCACTTAATTGAATATGAAAATGTTTCATATTCAATTAAGTGTAATGTATCATGTAATAAAATATGATAAATAGAAAGCTATAATATTTTAGGACATTCTTTTTAAGAATCCGAACTTTTCTCTTCCTGTATTTTTGCATTAACTATTCATTGATAGGGTGGATTACAGAATTTCATATATCATGCTGTTTTTATATACAATTTTTTTGTCATACAGATTTATTGAAAATCATTAAATATATTTATTTTGTCATAAAGTTGACAATAAGCTGATTTGTTCTTTTTATATTTTCAGAGACATTTATCAAATGAGGAATTTCAAGCTCTATTTCATTTAACTCGCCTTCAGTTTTATCGTTTACCAGAATGGAAAAGAAATGACCTGAAAAAAAGAGCACGATTATTCTAATTTTATTGATAAAAACTTATTTTTACTTCTGTAAATTAAATTCATTATATATTTATATTACTTTCATCTGTTATTCATCCCTGAAATATTTCATACACTTATTTTCATCTTTTGAATATGGCTACTATGCATTCAAATTGATTACATGTTTGTATGAAGATTTATGGATAAGAGGTTTTTTTTTATTGATGCTAATTTACAAATTTCAATCCCTTTTTCCTCATCTTATAATCATGATGTTAGCTGTGCTCTTCATGAATATTTAAGATTCCTATTAAATGATCTTAAAACCTTTCATGCCATAAGTTAGTATTTGATTCTATTAAGAGCAGAAATTCTAAGATTAATTTTCTACAATAAAAATGGCATAATTAAAATTCCCATGTTGTTTTCATTGCATTAGTGTATTCTTGCTTCTGAACAAAAAATTTTACTATTTGTATGCTTAAATAAAATTAGTTGAATTTATAATGTACAGCGTCGTATCACAAAACTATATGAAAGTAAATGGTTCTTAGTTGAATATTTGAAAATATTCTTTTTAAAAAATGCTGTCTTAAAATGTCTAATGTCCATTAAAATATCATTTATGTCAAAATTGCCGTTTAATGATGATTCATCTGTAATATTTCATGCATCTTTTATTTAAAGCAAGAGGTAGTTTTGCAAGATCAGAGCTTAATATTTAACTGTATATTGCAGTGTTTATACCTGTTGAATATCGTTGTTAAATTTTGCATTAAAAAGTATTGTATATATCTAAATTTATGTGTTGTTATACATATTTACAAATACAGGAATCAGTAGATGTACCTTTCAAAGATACTATCTCACTCCTTAAAAATTATTAAAACACTTGTACCCATTTGGGGAAGTTAACCGAATAATCAATGCATTATTTTGTTTTTATTACATATACACGATTTTTTCATTTACTCTGAATATAATAATGCTGATATAAAAAAGCATGAATCTATATAAATTTGTGATCCTTAACATTAAAAGTAAATTTGTAATAATAGAGCTTTCCATTAATAACTGTATGTCTGTCTAGCTTTTGTTATACTTTCTATACAGTTTATCATAGTCTTAAATATGTGTCACATTTCTTAAAGTCCTAGATTTTGAAAAATAGTTATTAAATAAATGGCATAATTTTGTGTGTTAATTAAAAATCATAAAGTGATTTCGTATTTCTGAACGTAGGATTGCTTACTTGCATTTTTTTTAATCGAGTTTTTAATGTCCTAAATTCTTTTTTTTTTCCTGTGCTAAATTTTTCTTGGTTCTTTATGTATGTTAAAAATGCTCAGAACTAATTAATAAGTTATGAAAAAAATTTCAATATAAAAGCATTAATAGTGAAGATATAGATTATATTTTTACCTAAACAAGAAAAATGATTGTTATTAACCTAATATATATTTCTATACCTCTTCAATAAAATGAAATTGATGTGAGTTCTGAATGAAATGCGAGCACTATTGTGAGACTTATATTTTTAACCAAACGAATGCAAATTTTGCATCAGAATAAATTACATTGTATCGATTGGAAGTACAAACCATTTTTCCTCTTATATTAAATAAATATTATCTACATAAGTTATTATTATTTAGTTTTTCAAAATCTAATTTTTTTCCATGTGTTTTTTTAATTTTCTTTATATTTTCTGATTTTTTTTTCTAATTTCATCTTTTAATAGAAAAAAAAACCATTATTGAGATTTTTGTAGTGTACGAAACGATCTGAGACGTTTTTGTGTATAAATCGATCTTCTATTCAAAGATTTGTCTGAGTTCACATGAATCGCAAATTCTCTAACTTAGCTCTTTATACATTGATATGGATGTGAATAAGGTTAAATGTGAGAAAAAAAAAGTCATTCTGATATTTTTCTACCAAAATTTGCTATATTTTATTTTATTTTATTTTTGTATTGGGAAATGCAGTTTACCAGGATACTTTCATTTCAATCTTATAATTTTTCATTTTTTGAAAAGTTCTGTAAATATTCAATACATCAAAATAACCTGAATGCTTATTCAATCAAAATTTCTGTTTTAAGCGTTGGCCTTTTTTAGAGTTTCCGCCTTTGTCAAATGTTTTCTGTTTTGCATATTATGTCAACTAGTGTAAGACATATTGGTGGCAATTCGATAAGTAATGATTATGGCAGTTTTTGTAACTTAGAAGATTTTGGTGTATATATATCTACATGTATTATTGAATATTATATGCAAAAGTTTTAAAAGCTGTTTCTAACTGTGCGATTTGACAGAACTAAATATGTGACCTAGTCTTCGTAAAATTTCAAAGGAGTTGTAAATCTTCGTAAAAAACTTTTTTCATGCTTTATTTATTTTGCTGATTTTTTTTTAAGGATTTATTTTTTCATTAACCTTTGTTTCTTCCGGTTTTCACCTTTATCAGATTGAGTTTTCGATGTTTAAACATGATATACTTATATAAGTTTTTGTAAATTATATTAAAGAATTCTTATTTAAATTTTCAATTTTGTAAAATATCTATGTATGCTTTTGTTATATATAATTTGACCATTTTCCTCATATTGTACTGATTTTTACTGCTTTTTCAAAATAATATTGAACAGAAAATGATATACAGACAGTATTTATGCTGAAAATTTTGAACTATTATTGGCATATGAAATTGCTCATTAAAGAAATAATATTTTGTATTTGTTTTCTCGGGCAACACTCAATTATTCATTTGCTAAGTATTCATGTGTATGAAAAGCCGATGATATTTTCACACCTAAATAGTAAATTTTAACTACTTTATGACATTGGCACTGTAGATTTTAACACGATTAATTTGTTTTAACGTTGAGTGTCAAATTTCATAAAATGTTTCAAGATAATCTTGCATTTTTTTTTTACCACCGTTTAGATAAATGCTAGTAATATCACGACATATACTTAATTCCTTATTCTGTCAGGAAATACATGCGATAGATTTTATAGAGAAAGTAACCAAATTAAATATTTTGTGTGCAATTTTAAATTTATCTGCATAATTTTAAGTCTTTTTTTATTCAGATATTAGACGCTCTGAATCAAATTCCAATTAAGATTGTAAACTTTGTCTCTGACTTTTAGAAAAATTATTATTTATCTTTTACTCAAGTAGCTAATTATTTTAGCAAAATAGTTTATAAAGACTCATATGACTGAGAAATGTCAGTATTATTGTTGAGATAGAAAATGTATTTGTAGCGCCTCTACTATTAGATTTCATCAGCAGTTATCCGAAAGTAATCTTTAAAGTGAGGAAAGACATAATTCAGCTTTATGAATGGAAAATAAAAAGAATTTCGGAAACTGAATTTTATTAGTAATTGCATTATAAATTTTTGAAATTTTAAATTATTCGAAGGAGACCTGAATTTATTTTAAATATAAAAACTTGGATGGGTGTAGGAAATCTCATAGTTATTTTGTCGGAGTCTATTTTAATTCCTTTAAACAAATACATTTTGTAAGAACATAAGTATAAACCAGTTTTTGGAGAAAATATACGACAACGTTTCTAAATAAAAATAGCTTTATCCTTCGCTCAGCTACGAAGTATGTTTCGATTTTAATTTTGTTTACTGACTTAAAAATTTGCAAAATGGTGGTTTCTTGCAATTTCTTATGAAGATAAGAAATGAAAAAAAAAAATAGATGTGGAATATTGATGTTTTAAAAATAAATAATCATAAGAAAGTAATAAACACTTTAAAAGCAAATGAGATTGAAAAATGATTTTTATTTATTAAAACTATTATATAGATGTAAAATAACTATATTAAACACTTGTCAAATAGCTTATGAATATAAAAATAGTAAAGTGCCAGAATAATTGGTGCAAATTTTAAATCAACTCTTATTTCTTGATTGATTTAAAATACTAGCTTTTTTTGTATTTGATTAAGTTTGAAATTATGTAAAGATGAATTTTATGTTTTTTTTAATCTTCTGGTTTATTCTCTACTATCTATATTGATTCATTGCGATTTCCACCTAGAAGTTCTTGGACCTTGTTTCTACAGCGATGCTTGTATAAAGCAGTTATTCGTGTGAAATCTATTTTCAAACACTTTTTAGACAATTCATGAATTAGTATATCAATGTATTATCTATTGTTATAATACTTCGTATAATTATCTATTTCCTAAGATCTACATGTTTTTAAAATAGTTGTTTTTATTTCTAAACAAACATTAAAAAAATTAAATTAAACATATAATTTTAACACTTCTTTAAATTTTAAAATTTATTTTTCTGGCAGTATTTCATTTTTAAATTATATATTCTGAAATTGGATTAATATTCTTTATGAAAAATTCAAAGATAACATTCTAATTTATTAATTATCCAAACATGTTAGCTTGAAACTAGTGACCGATTTCAAGATTTTCTTCCTTCATTTTTTTTTTCTTTGACTTGGTTTGTTTATATTTTAAAATTGATTTCCGCGAAAATTATTTGTTCATTACTGTTTTGAAAAATGAATGTCTTAATTGAATTTCTATTAAAATAATTTGTTTACATGAATTTTCTTTGCTTTAGAAATAAAATATTCTTTCTAAAATGGTAAATAGGCTTCATTTTCATTCCAAAGGGAGCATGCTATAAATTTAATCAATTTTTCAGTTTTATTTTTGAAATTTACTAAAAACGTATATTTTTATGCTGTTTGGCAATTTTTCTGTTGTGTTGTATGTCCTTCGGTTGTTCATATTTTTGTTAAAATTATTTTATTCAAATATCTGAAGAGTTTCTCTTTTTGGTATATTTTAAATGTATAAAAAAATTTCAAATTCATATTAGTAATTACTTTTGTAGTAGAGTCTATGCATCGATGTGTTTCATTATCTTGTAATTTGTTCCTCATTCATCAAAATACCTTGGACCACTTTTTCATACCTTTAGAAAATGATACTTTTTTTTTTCTACTTCTTTAATACCATTCCCCTCTTTATAAGAAGCAGGCTTTTGTGGCCTCAAGTTATTATTGCTTTTGCTTGAATACATTAGTTGAATAGTTCCTGGTCCTCTCTCTCTCTCTTTTATGATAGTTGACTAGTTTGAAGAAGCAAATTTAATACCAGAACTAGCAAGAATACCAGAACTTAGTAATTTTCTTATTTACTAATAACTTATGAAAATTGTTTTTTGTATGTAATGCCACCTTCGTTAAACAGTTTTAGCATTGATAGAGTCCCTATGACTTGAATATCCTCGGATATGTTCTTTATATTAAATTTTAAAAAATATATATATTTATTAAGTTTTCAAGGATAACCTTTTAGGCAAAGATTTTCTATAAGATTGCCTTTCACTTGAATAGCCTCTGTATTATTACTTTAAATTAAGACAGAAAAGATATTTACCTTTATTACCTAACATCCTTTATCAGTTCAAAAATTGTATTTTGTAAGCAATCGTAAGAAAATTTTTATATCTGAGAGGTAATCTTCTCTGCTTCTTGTAAGGGCAACCTTATCCAGTGTGTTTATTGGGTTATAGTCAGGGATGCAACTAATTCGAAGATTAATGAATTATTAACTTTATTGCTATTTTTGAACCAAAAAATTATCTCGTTATAATTTTACACTTATAAATTATTATTAATATTAGACATAAATGTATCATTTAAAAAAAATATTTATAACGGCTTTTTCAGTGAAATAGTTTTGAATAACGCTTGTTAATAGTACTTCTATGAACATTAATAAAGTAGGTAGATGCATGTTTATATTTAATATTATAGTACTGCACCATATTTAATTCTTTAATAACACTATAGAACGCTATATTAAATAATATAAGCGTTCAAACTCCTCGTCATGGTTCTGATAAGGCTCCAGATTATTCTATTCCAAACATTCCGATTTATAAAGGCGATTGTACCGCTTCATGGTTTGGATTAAGTCGTTGCGAATGTCATATAGCTTATAGTCAAAAATAAGGCGCCTCGATCATTTTTATTTATTTTTGTATTTAAGACTTGGGAAGGAGAAAACCATTTAAATACTTGGACATTTTGAAGAGCAACCCATTGCTTAACGATATTTTTATATGTGTATAGCTGCATTATTTTGGAAAAATTTTATGTAATGTGGTTTAAACTTTGTATGCATGGTTTGTAATATCCATAGAGGAATTTGATTTATCTATATGCCGTTTTAAAAAAGTATCGATGACACCATTGCTTAATAACAGAAACAAGACGCGAATGAAATGTGAAAAAATTCATTCTTCCTTTCTTAAATTATTGTTATAATAGAGCAACTCGTCCGATCTATCCGTATTGAGTTTATTTTGTAGACGAAAATTACGATTCTTCATGCAGATACACGTTGCATCTTATAATGAGTATTGAGTTGCGATTTGCACTTTATTTCAATTGTTTTAAATTTAAGTATCTTTCTGACAATCGAAATTGAAACTCTAATCTGTTGGTAAATATGAATTATATGCATACCGAAGAAGAAAAAAAATTCTTTGGCTGTTGTAGCTGATATAGTTCCTTCATTTTTTTTCTTTTGATATTTTGATGCACATCTTTCAAAATATTTATAATTTAAAGACTTGAATTCTTAAAGAGGCGGTGACAGCTCAGGTGTCGTTTTCGTTCTCTGACCGTGGTTCAAAACTTCGAGGTCCGTCCTAAAATAGCCCTAGTGTTGCTTTACAACGGGATGCTAATATAACTAAAGACTTGAATTCATTTATTTTGCAATTGCCCGCCTCAAGAAACCTCTGATTACAAAAGAATCAACAGCTTTCTAGTGATAAGTGCAGGCAATTAAATAAAAACTGTTTTAGAATTCTTAATTTCCTTAAATTCAATCTTGTGAGGTTATTCATGTGAAGCGGTATTTACTGTGCCAACTCATGAAATTGAAATTTACTTAAAAGATAAATATAAATCATGCTCTTACTTAAATGAATTATAAAAGCTTCATTACTGTTGCTAGCATTTATTTATCGAAAAAAAACTTTAATTAATCATATTTTATGTTTTATTCTTGATAATGCTATTCAAGTGATAGGAACTTACGAGATTTATACGTTAATTGCTATTTAGTCTTCTGAAATTATTTTTTATGCTTTCAAAGCAGAATAACGTGTTGAAAATTTTTACAGATTTTATATAAGCTGTTTTAAATTCTGTTCAAATTCATATTGTTTTCTAAATATCTTTTTAATTCTTTTTATCTGGAATATCTTAAAAATTGTTTAAGTTTTGAGTTTCTTTTAATGTGGTGATTGATATATCATTTTAAGCAAGCCATTTTAATCTGCTAACCTCAAATTGTTTTAAATTTTCATGTCATTGTTGCTGAAATTGCATTTAAAAACATACTGTCCTACTCATGTGTTAAAGCCCACTATTGCTTAGAGACCAATGATTTTTTTGAGTGCTATATTGCATAATTTGAAATGCAATTTTTTTACAACAGTTTATATGATTCTTACTTGATTTTAAATAAAAATGAAGGTGAACTGTGTTAGTTCACTTGCAGCAATTAAACTAAAAGGCTTCTTTTAATATTATTGATAACAGCATGTGATCAATTGTAAACTATTATTTTTCTGATGAAACCTCTGTATACTTGCATTTTATACATGAAAATTAGTTTGGAAATTTGCTACAATTTTTACTTGCTAAGTGTTGATAATGAACTATGCCACAATATTTATTGAAACATGTATTATATTTACGACCTGAAAATTTAAGATTGTAACTTCAGCCACAACCTGCCATAAGAATAAATGTATTTAAATTGTAAGTCTGATTTTTTTTATTAAAGATATATCTTGATTGTTCACTATTTCATAAAGTTCTTTTTATAAGTTTCTACAATAGGATTTAATTGGTACATTCAATAAATATGTATGCTTTAAAAAAATCATTTCACACATTTATTAGCATCTTTCAGCTGAATTAAAACAAATAATTGCAAATACAAATTGTTGCATGGAAGAAAAAAAAGTAAACGTAAAAAAATCGTTATAATTATTAAAGGTTAAAAAAAAAGAAATAATGCTTTAAAAAAGAAATATTTTAATGTAACTGCTGTCATTTCTTGTAGGAAAAAATTCAAATGATATATCGCGCTTGCTTTATTTTAATGGTTTAACATATAAAACGTGTGCCTGTTTTTATTTCTAGATTGAAAAGTATTCCGATATCTGAAAAGTTTCAAATATATTTTAACCATAACTTTTGGGCGTATCATCTTACTTCGTTCCAAACAGTATTTGCCATTCTTACATTTATATGATATGCAATTGCAAAATAAGCAATAATAATTTTTCAAAATCCCTACTAATTATTTTTCAGAATTTGAATACATAATAGAATATTATAATAGTGAGATAGATCAGTTATAATATGGATCATGCAGTTATTATATCCAAGAAAAACATTATGTAGAAACATTTTTTAGAGATTCACTTTTTCTCTCACCATTCCAAATTTTTCTGTCCTTTTAAAAATTCGAGTTTCATTTTTTTTAATAGAAAAATTAATGAAAATAGTTATTATTATTATCTAACAATCTTTACGCAACTTTTAGAGATTAATTGAAAATTATTACTCCATTTTTCGTTGTGAAAGTTTAATGTATGAAGTATACTTGAAAATATTGCAAGTTTATAATTTGACTCATGAAGTTTTATAATTTAGACCTTAATGTTTGTTAGAACTAGGGCCGGCCATCTTGGAGGTGTGTGGGGGGGGGGGCTGTGCACCCAGGCCCCACCATGAGTAAGAATTAAAATAGTGTTCTGAACAATAATATTACACTTACTAAAAGTCTACCAGCTTGTTTCCACGTGAATGACTGAGCATTGACTGACGCCTTTATTAGGGAAAGATCGCAATGATATCTATAAAAAGAGGAGGAAAAGTTAATTTATCAATAAAGAAATCCATTCAGGCATGTTTAAACAAAGCGGCGTGGCCTGGACCAAAAAGTCGAAACTGAGACTGGGTTCAAATGGGCTTATAAATCATAAGCTTTCTACTTTTGTCTATATCTAATGTAATATTTTTTGTGTACATCTGTATATGTTTTATTATATTAAGTTGTTCACACAAAAAGTAAAATGACGATAAATTAAGCGATCAATATCTAGCAATGCACACTGCGTTTCTTCATCGCTCACGACCGGAACGAAAAGAATTAAGGAAGAAGTTTAAATGAAGCAGCAGACGGATTTGGAAATATGCCAACTTTACAGTATATATTATAGTCTGGAGCAAGTGCGCAAAATATTATTAACATAAAGTAATTATTTATTGTCACTTAACTCACGTATTAGGTAATAGTTTATTGTATTGCATGTAGCGATTTGGTAGTTCATTCTATGAACCGCTTGATACCTGTTAGATATAACAATGTTCATACCAAGTAAATGTCTCTCTGGGTGTCAAAAAAGAAAAAAGTAGAAAAATTAAACTTCAAGAAATCACAAGTATTTCTGTATTTTTCCCCCCGACGAAGTAATACTAGCAGTGAAATTGCTTCGACTTCAGAAATTACTATTCAAATTTCAACTGGGGAAGAAAATTCCACTTAAACTAATTCCACTTGCCTTTGCAATAAAAATGTTGAAACGGTGAAATTTGTTAAGAACCGTGTGTTTGTGTAAATACGATGGAATCAGAAAATAATGACGTAATAACAAATATGAGCAAGCGAGTAAAAATGATCCTTATTTATGGCCAAGTATTATATCTAACAAGTATTATCTTCTACATAAATAAAAATTAATATTTGTCTGTATGTCTCTTATGCCCTCCTAAACTGTTCATCCGATTGCGAATAAAACTTAGTCAGCTTAATATTTACTCTTACGGGATGGTTATAGGGATAGTACAATTATCTAAAATAAAAATAAAAATTGAATCGTAACTGCATCTATTTACCAAGGATGAATCTCAAAATAACTCGCTGAGAACAGACTCTGTAGAAGTACTAAATCCTAGTTAAAGGTTAATATTTTGTTGCTATAGTACGCAAATTTAATTTCAGTCATTCTCAGAGGTAACAACTTTATTACAGATTGTGCGAGAAAATTTTGGGGAGACCAGCTCTGGGATTTTTTAAATTTTAATTAATTTTTTGCGTTTTTCGCAGTAACTACCAAAAATATTGTCGTACAAATAATTTTTCACCGTCTTAATCTTCAAAAATTGTCTTTTCAACTATATTAACGATTTTATGGTATAAATATGTTTTCTATATTTAATCCATTTTAATCACATTTTCTAAATTTAAATTTGGGAATTCTGTACGAATATTAAATGAATCAAGAGATACAATAAATAGTTTCTTTCATTACCATTCTGGAAGAACAACAAGTTTTACAATTCTAAAAGAATACACAAATCTAATACATAAAAATGAACATTTGTTTGTTCGTATTTTATATACTGTCGTACCATTCATTCTGTTTCAATAAAACATTGCCAAATTATTGATTGCTTTAATTTAATATTATTTTTTTCGACGGCAGAAACATGTCGGGTACCAGCTAGTAACTAATAAATGAAAAATGTTATGTGTTAAAATTGAACCTGTACAACATAAAGGAGGTTTTTCTAAAATTGTTGAAGGTAAATCATTATTCACTACTTATTATTTTAAAAATATATCAAATGATGAAACTCAATTTCGTAGTTTTTTAATTTATTTAAAAATTTTACTTTTTTCCCAAGGAGGAGGAAATGACCAAATTTCAAGATTTATAAGTGGCTATAATAACTGGAGAAAGCTGTCAACTGTAATCCTAGATCATGAGCGTTCTAGTTGTCCTTTTAATTCGTTTGTTAGAAAGAATTACTATAACGACTAAATTTATGTTCGACTATTGATAAAACAAATCCAAATTAATATAAGTAAGGAAACAGAATGACTTAAATTATTATTTCAAAGAATTGTAGATGTGATTCAAATTTTGGCATGTATTAGGTTGTTCGGAAAGTAATTTCGTTTTTTCCTGACAAAGGATTTAATTGCATTTTTCGCACCCAATTTCATACTTAAACCGCAAAATCATTTTATGTTTTAAGAGCTGATATAGCAAGGCTTGAGTGTGAAAAAGTGCAGCTGATTCTTCGCAGTAGTTTTTGGATGGTGCCCTTTTAAATATGGAGAGCAATAAACAGCATTTTCGTCATTTTTTTCTTTTTTGCTATAAAAGGTTAAAATGCTGTTCAAGCCAGAAATAAATTAGCCAATATGTGTGGAGAAGATGTGTTAACAGTACATCAGTACCAGAACTGATTTGCAAAATTTTTCCTTCAAATGAGGAGGCCAAAAACCACCTCGATCAGTTTTTTTTTACAGCAAAGACCAAAACTTTTATGAGCGTGTAATCATGTTACTACCAAAAATATGGCAAAAGGTATTAGACCAGAATGGCAATTTTATAATTTAATAAATAATTTATTCATTAAACGAAAATTTCTTTTCATTTTGACAAAAAAATACGAAATGACTTTCCGAACAACCCAATAATAATCTTCTACTTCGTGGAACCCACGATATAGTAGGAACGGCTGATAATGAAAATTTTTAAAGTGTAATTGAATTACTAAGTAAATACGACTCTGTGCTTATGGGGCATATAAACAGAATAAAAGAACTCCAGAAACTAAATTGTCAATAATTTAGTTCATTCAAGCTCAAATTATTCCTATCATAGGGAATGAAATTCTTAACAGAATTATAGATGACGTAAATGCAGCTACGTATTACATTATCTAAATGGATTCTATTCCTGATATTCCCATAAAAATCATACTCCAGTCTTTATTAGGTGTATAAATTTTGAAGAGAAAAGATTAAGTATAAATGAGTTACTTTTATGGTTTATTGAAGTGACTGGAGAAGAACTAGCAAAAGCTCCATTCAGAAATATTAAGTGAGCTTTATTTAGGTATTATGGATTGAAGTGGATAGGCATACGACAATGGTAGAAACACGAAAAGGAAATATAAAAGTGTAAATTCTAAAAAAATTTCTCTATTGCTCTCATGTAATCTATGTGTGTGCCTGACTTATCAGACTCTTTTAATTTATTGACTTGTGATCTCGCTTCCAGCAGTATATGTTACATTTTTTTTTTGTTATTGCAATGTTTGTATTGCTTATTTTCTGTATCTACAAAAATATGGGAAAATCTACAAAAGCATTTAAACATTACTCTCAAATTATTATGCAACACTTGTTGGGAAGTCAAAATAGATAGTTAAAGCGATGTACATACAGTTTGAGTAAACTTGTAATGCCCTAGAAGAATTTATTGATGCAAACAACAATATTACAAGGGTTCCGAAGCTAAAAGCCTATTGGATTCAATAAAGAAATAACATTTATTTTATGTTTAATAGAATGGTTTACAACATTGTTCAAAATTAGATATTGATAAATTTTTTGAAATAAAAATAAGTGTTTTCGACTGGGCTTTTAATTAAGTCAATAAAATTAAAACTGAAATCCAAAATTTAAGACCGAAAATTAACTCATATTTAGATGAAGCAAAAGTGACAGCAGATAATTTAAATCTTTCAGAACATTTTCTTGAAAAATGAATTCGAAAAAGAAATATATATATATCGAAATAGCAGCAAATGAAACTGTAGGAAACTTGGTTGAGAAATTTAGATGTTATTTTTTAATTCTTTAACACTCAACGCACATCGCAATATATACTAATTAATAAGTATTATGATTTATTTCTAAATGTATTACCTGGGTTAAAATTTTTCTTTACATTGCCAGTTTCTATAATAAATGCTGAACCTTCTTTCAACAAATTAAAATTAATAAAAGATTGTCTTCGGTTAAGCATACGGGTATAATGCTTAAACGCTCTTGCTATACCAAATATCGAAAAAGAAATGGGAAAATTTTTAATATTCTTTGAATAATCTATAGCAAAAACAAAATGACGCAGAAAATTAACATGTAAATATACGGGTGTTTTTTTTTTCTTTTTTGCAAAAGATTTAGAGCCCTAAGGGTTTCTTTCACCTGGGCCTCTTTATACAGAAGGCCGGCTCTGATTAGAACTCGGAAGAAAATTATGGTTGGCACCCTGCATCCTGAATTTTTAATACGGCGAATACTGAGGATTTTTTAAAAAGAAGTTTGATTTTATTTTTCGTTCTGTTTGCATAAAATTTCAAACCAATATTAAGGAAGGGACGTACTAAAAAGTAGTTATACGATTTCCTAAGATATATTAATTGATATACTGTATGTATGCAATATATTATTGAATCATACATACATTTCCACTTGAAAATGTATATTAGATTCAAAAATTTTACACAAATTTAAAAATAATTATCTAATTAGTCTTTATCGTTGCACAATAGAAAAATGGGTGTAAATGTTTTGGTTTGATTAATGTTATTCAATTGTTACATTTCACGTTTTTTTTTTTTCCAAAATGTAGTTTTCTGTTACATGTAATCTTCTATTTTATTATTAGTTTTAAATGCTTCTTTTATTTCGCTTAACATGATTCATGTTTGTAAAAATAAGTTTATAATCGAGTTTTCTCGCATTTCGTTGTGCGCTGCTGTTTAAAAATATCATGTACTTAAGCTTTGAACGACTATGTAATATTTTTAATGTTTTCGAAATTTTATTATTTTACTCAGTAAGATAACTAAATTAACTTAATTTCATTGATGAAACGTCATCTAGCAATGAATTTCACAAAAATTGATATCATGATTTCGTTATATTCATAACTAGACGCCTTTGGCGACCAGCTGGTTCGCCATGAGTAATGTGTTCTAAAAATTTTTTTCGGTGATGTTGCCAAAATATTAAATATTTTTTTAAAAAAGTGAAAAAGGGAAAAAAATTATTCAATAAATGATTTAAATGTTGCAAACGATTATAGAAACCATGGCTTTGCATTTATTTTTTTAGAAACTATCACATTTTATAATGGAAAAAAAATTATGGAATTAATGATACAGATATTGCAAACGATTATAGAAATATGTCATTAAGTCGGGATTTCAATGCAAATCCTGTCTAAATTCAATCAGGTTTACCGTAAATAAAGAAGATTTATTGAATTAATGATTTAGATATTGCAAGCGATTATAGAAATCTTTGCTTTGCATTTATTTTTTTAGAAAGTATCACATTTTATATTTCTTTTATTTTATCCACTCACGTGCTAAAAGTTGCATTTCTTTAGATTTATTTGCGATGATAATTTTTTTATTTGAACTTCCGTCATTGTTTTCTTTTATTTTATCCAGTCACGTGATAATAAAAACATGGTTTAAATATTTCTTTAAAAATAGTAGCTTAAGTTATACATTAAAACACTGATAGCATTAGAAAGCTAATTTTTTTATCTTTAAATTGATGTAAAAATCATGTTTGTGCGATTATATTTTCGGAAGTTATAGCGGAAAAACGTCGAAATTTCGACCGTTCTGGCCAGACCGTTTGACCTACAGCTACCAAATTTGGTACATGTATACCTTGGAGGTCGGGAATGGGCACCTAGGAGCCCTTTTTTCGAATTTTTAATTAGAATTGGAATTAATTAAAATTTAAGCGAAATTTCGACGTTTTTCCGCTATAACTACCAAAAATATTATCGCACAAACATGATTTTTACATCAATTTAAAGATAAAAAAATTAGCTTTTTAATGGTATCAATGTTTTAATGTATAACTTAAGTCTCTATTTTTAACGAATTTTAAAGAAATATTTTAACCATGTTTTTTTTTAGCACGTGACTGGATAAAATAAAAGAAAACAATGCCGGAAGTTCAAATAAAAAAAACTATCATCGTAAATCAATTCTAAAGAAATGCAACTTTTAGCACGTGACTGGATAAAATAAAAGAAACATAAAATGTGATGTTTTCTAAAAAAATAAATGCCAAGCAAAGAATTCTATGATCGTAATGTATGCATTCTATGTAATATCTAAATCATTTATTCAACAAATTTTCTTTATTTATGTTAAACCTGATTGAATTTAGACAGGATATGCATTGAAATCCCGACTTAATGACATATTTTTATAATCGTTTGCAATATCTGTATCATTAATTCCACAATTTTTTTTCCATTATAAAATGTGAAAGTTTCTAAAAAAATAAATGCAAAGCCAAGGTTTCTATAATCGTTTGCAACATATAAATCATTTATTCAATATTTTTTTCCTTTTTCGCTTTCTTTAAAAAAACATATTTAATATTTTGGCAACATCACGGAAAAAAAACATTTTTATTTTCAGGCCAATCAATGCCCGGAATTACTTCAAGGCTAATGAATAAGTGACTTAATTGAAAATTTTAGAACGCATTACTCATGGCGAACCAGCTGGTCGCCAAAGGTGGCTAGTGAATAATAAATAAAAGACTGAGAAGAGAAAATTATTTATAAAATAGAGGATATCATTAGCCAAACCTTTTTCGCCTTGTTTCGATGGAATTGTGTTTTGAACATAATAATGATTGTTAATTTGTTCGATTTAAAATAATTTGTTTTAGCAAGCTCTGAACGTCTGATATATATATATATATATATGTATGAAGTATTTAGAATCAGCGAGCTTTTCTTCCCCTTTAAAAAAACACTTAGCTTTTATTTAAAATTCTCATCTCTATCTTGCAATATCTGGTTATGCCAAGCACAGCACGTGCACTGCCTTTCTCAACCTTCATTACTTCATCATGTTAGTCGAGAGTGGATTGCACTCTGGCGCTTGGCCTTGTTGATCCAATCAGCTAAAGACTGATGCAAATAATCAGCAACTACATGTACTTTTTAATTTCATTATTACCTGAAAATGCAACCAGTGTATATCTAGATCTAAGTTTTCAATAAACATAAATTTTTTTATTAAAATATATTTTCTTATAATTATTTGAGTTCTATTAGGTAATTTCATGATATCTTGCTCTATTTTAATGAAATTTAACACTTGGCGTTAAAATGATATATTCGGTTTTAAGTCAATGATGAATTGTTTTTGAGATAAATTTCTTGTCTATCTGCAAAGGTAAAATGTTATTAAATAATTGATGAAACTTTTGAAATAATGGAATTTTTTATGCATTCAGAAAAGTATCGTTAATTGGAGAAAGTATTAGCAGTTATGAGCTAGATTATTCAAATTAATTTATAAAGTATTATTCATTTATGTCAAATGAAGATGGGTGTTTTTTTTCAGGAAATTAATAAGCTGTTGTGCGAATAATGTATTTAAAATTATACATTTATTTATCGTAAATATATGCAAATTTAATATTTTAATTATAGTTTCCTTAGACTTTTTTTACTATGATTATGTATATCTCTTCAATTGTCTTGCATAAAGTTAGTACAAAAATGAATGTAAACATTCCAATAAGTGTTAGATACATCTAAATATGAAGCACTAAATAAATAAATAAATAGGGAGTGAACAATTTTTTATTTTCAAACTCTAAATTTTGACAACAATATGAAAATCTTATTCATTGGTAAATATCGCCGTAAAAGAAGAGAATGTCTAAAAATTCTTGCTAGTGCTAATATTCTTGTTTAATATCAGTAGGCAATTGGTAGTTCTCCAAATGCTGAATTAGACTACTTTGACTGGAACCAGAACACAGACTACATCTTCATTGTTGTCACCCTTCAATTGCCATTTCACATCAGCTCGAAGCTACATGAAATAAGGATGGAAAATTTGGTTAGATAGAAACATTTATAATTAACATTTCCTGAAATTAAAGTTTGCATTATTTAAATTTAGTTTTAAGCTAATGATGTTTCTTGCCTATAGGGTCTTCCTCGAGAACAATGCTTTGGCAGAAAGTCTGACTTGTGACATTGATTATAGAAATATTGTGTAGATAGTGTGAATAAAGGAAAATGTTCATTTGTATTACTGCTATCTAAAATCATGCTACTGAATTATTAACGTATTTTGAGAAATAGGAGTCAAAATCAAATAGAAACACAGTGGTCTAGTGTTAAGGTCTCAATTCCTGGGCCTGAGCTCCTGGCTCGAATATGTATTCTACTAAAGATATGTCCTGGATATAAATCCGATATATAAATAATATGATATATGAATATGACATCGGGGCAAACGTTCTCCTGTTGGTGTTGTGCAGAAGCTGGCAGAAAGAGGTGCTAGCTCAGGTATCAACTTCGTCATTTGACCGGTGTTCAAAATTACAAGGGAAAAAGAAAGAAAAAGAAAACTTTTGAAAATCAGTATAACTTAACTAAAACTTTATAGAAATGGCATACCATATAGTTTTTGAGACAGTGAACGCCAATATCGTTTTCCCCGGTATAATGTTTGAGAAATATAAGTGGTTAGTGAAGATATGTTTCAATTATATAGATAAGAGGGACATCAAAATATTATGTTATAATGATATTCATATTTCTTGCGTTTTATCCAGACATTGAGAACGAATAAAAGTATAAATATGTTATTTATCGTACACTGTCAAAACTTCAAAAATGTTTCTTTCTGTAAAAATTAATTGGCGTAATATGCATCGCACATCATCAGGAAGCGATTACTTTTTTACATTTATACAAATATAAATTAGATGTAATGTCGATAAATTATTCATTTATTACTATAAAAAATTAGAAATGCAATGAAATATTTAAATTCAAACTATTAAAATTTGAAAGAAAATATAAATTATATTGTTAAATTTAGTCATTCTTAGGATATTTCTTTTAAACATTTTCATCTTTTATTAATATCAACTAAAAAAATGAAATTCATTGAAAATTTTGTTTATGGGAAAAATATTGGGGAAAGTTTATTTTCATCTGTAAGATGAAACACTGTAGCAACATTATTTCGGAATTAAAGCCTGTAAAGCATTTAATCTCTATTAGTATTTGACTTATTTATACATTTTTTTTCAATGTGGAGAATTGATTATAAAATTGATAAGTTGAATAAAACTTACTGCTGGGTATGACTTGCGAACTTCGATTTCATAACCGTAATTGTATGTCTGGCCAGTTTGCAGAGGGCATTCGATATCACTGCTTTCGCAAGCATTGGGATTTTGTACAGGGAAAGGTAAAGCAACTCCTCCAATAATGCCGTGTACTACAGTTTTCAGAGTTTCGCTTTCCTTAACTGAAATTGATATGCATAATCGTATATATATTGATAAGCAAAAGTACATATATTTTCTTCATGTAAAACTATATATAACTGAATTTTCAATGTAAAAGAAGAATTTAAAAAATGAAAAATTAACGTGTAGAAGAGCACAACAAAAAAATATATTATTTCTTTTGCCTAAGAAATATTTTTAAAGTTTTGTCAAAAAGACAATGAGTGGGAAACTGGAACTCCCTCCTCTCCTCATTCCAACCCCACAGTTTAAACATAGACTTTATTCAGTGAATCCAAGAGTGCTGATATTTCTAGATTAAATTCAGTGGATCCAAGAGTGCTGATATTTCTAGATTAAAGTCGTCTGTGTCCTAGAGAGAAATTTACTTAGATGCAGAAAAAGGATATGTTTACATGTCTCTTGAAAGTTCTCGTTTAATAGTAGCTACGTCAGTAAAGACTTGTCCATTAGATTTGTAGCACCATTTGAAATTATTTTTTAAAGTTGCATTTTCATTATTTTAACTGATATACTAACTTTTCCACTTTGTGTTTACATTTTCACTCTGAGAGCTCGAAGATAAACTAAAAACGGAAGGGGAGATTATAAAAACCGTGAAGAGAAACCGGAGAATAAATTAAAAAGCATGAGGGACCCAAGTCAGATCTAGACATTCAGAGCGCATGAAGCTAACTACGAACATAATGTATTAAGTGATTTAAAGTCTAAAATCATCATTTCCTTCCTTTAATGCAGAAACCTCAAAACTGCATTGCTATCAAACCAGCCTTCACGGAACAATTAAATATTTTTTTTCCTCCCCCACTTTCATCCGACGTTCGACTTCGTTCTCTAAAATTTTTTCTCTCTTTTTCGCTCTGCTTCCTCTCGTCGGCTATGGATGCATTTCGGTTTCACTTTTTATTGTCACGATGTAAACATACTTGATTTATTGAATTTTCATTTTTTTAAATTAGAGATCGCCTTTTGAATTATTACTTGTAAAAGACGATGAACATTTAATAGTTTTGCGGTTTTCATGAAACGAAAAATTGAATATAAAAAAATATAAGTGCCGGATTTGAACATTATTCAAAAGTCTCTAAACAGGGAAATATAGATATAATGAAAATTTGGCAGCGAAATTTGTTCGTAACATTCTAGGTTATATGGCTATAGCGTTAAAATTTTTTTTTATCTTCTATGTTTCCTTAATGATAGAGACGGCACGTGACCTGTTGTCGGTGTAAATGATTTACGTCGTGTTTCTGAAAGAAAAAAGCATGAAACTTCGGAAAATTTTATTTTGAAATTTTTTTAAAAAAATGCTATTTATAGGCTTGGAATTCTTGAAAAAAATACTATTTCTTATATTTTTGCAGCACTTTTAATTTCTGAGATAACGAACCGCCACTGTTCTACATATTCGTTTGGCCTCTAATTCTGTCGCAGAAGAAAGCTCAGTGGATCCTATAACCCGTGGCCTCTCGTAGGGTTGTTAGGGTTCTATAAATAGAGATACACAGAGTTGCATTTATGTCAAGGAAGGACCACAGCAGGAAAAAAAAAAGTACCTGGACCAAATTCATGAATGTAACAAAGTCTACTCGTGTCGTCCAATTACTGTGAATATGTGGGTGACGGCACAGAAAGAGATGGAAACGTGTATCGGAAACCATTAAATCTTTCATCACTACATTAGGAGGATCTGCATTAAGAGCATTTTAATTTTTGCAGCGTTTAACTGAATTAACACTGTTAATCATCATTGCATAGTACATAATTTTTAATATTAGATATCTGAAAATGTATCTTAAACAGAATAGTATTGAAAATGTATAAAAGTATTGATGAATATTTTCAACAACATCCAGTTGAAATCTATCAACAGAAGATAGTTGTGTAATTTTACTTAAAATTTATATTAAATTAAAAGGAAAATTTTTTATAGCACTGTAATAATTTTGATCGTCGTAGCAAAGAAGTCACAGCTGATAATTTATAAATTGTGCTACACTGCCTGTGAGTCCTGAAACATTTCAAGCTGAAAAAAAAACTTTTTTACATTCAAAATATATAAAAGAGTAAAACACTGTATTTCCAATGAGTTTGATTTTCTACTCTTTCATTGTATTTTAAAGAATAAAGAACAACGTTGTATTTTAAGTATTTATATATGTTTTTGCTTATAAATAATAAAGTTAATATTCCAAAATTAAGGTATGCAAAATCTTAACTGAAGCTACTGTTATATTGCATTTCTTTTTTATTTGAATTTCAAAATAATTTCTTATTCTTTTATGATTTTCTCAATGCGTTTTCCTACCAAATAACTATATATTGAAAAATGTTATTATTTTACTTTACTGATGTTTGAAAAATGAAAAAGAAATGCATTATTTCTGATATGTCCATGTCATTAGTCAAAAATGAAACAACAAACATATTTTCTATATATTTGCTACTGTTAAATGCTTTTTAATTGAGATACTTGTTCATTCTATTTTTTTTAAACCCGAATATATGTCTAGTAGAAGAAATAGTTAAATAATGTTGATTTTTTAATGAAATTTTTCCTTAGTATTGTATTCACCAGTATTACTTTATACTGAACGATACTGTATTGTATTGTACAAAAATCTTCATATCCATTTCCAAAATCCTTAAAATTATAATTTAAAATTTTGAGGTTCCAGTTAATACATGACACTTATATATATCTAATGAAGAAACTTTTAATGCAACATAATTTATTTAAAACGAATATCTTTATTTACACATTCATTTGCTTATCCTTTATTGCATTATTCTTCGAATTTAACTATTCATCATTGTTATTGAGCTTGAACTACTCAACAGACACCAAAAAAAAAATACAATACGAAGCATACAGAATTAAGTATAGAAGGCAAAGCAATTAAAATAAACTTCTTTTAGAAAAAAATATAATAAATAAGACAAAGTTTTATATTAAATAAAAAATAGAGCTTTAAGAATTTGAATGTATACTTTGTCTTAATCCATCAAATATATCTTTTAAACATAACAGAAAAAAAGAAACATCTTTCTTAATTTATCTTTTACTTTGTAAATTCATTGTAATTTTTTCATTATTTCGAAAGAATAATTTCCTCCGTTCAAAGAGCAAGCCGATTCAAGCCAAAAATAATAAGTTCAGCTGATAACTAGAATTTGAAGCTGATAACTAGCTATTTTTGAAATTCTTTGCATGTGTATAAGAATAATTTAACGAGAGTATCATGCAAATATGTATATATATGATAGAAAGGTTTTTTTTAGGTGTTTTTAATAGAATTTCTTCAAGCTTGTTGCATAAAATGAAGTTTCTGGCGTTGCGAAAATTTATTTGCTTTGTTTCTTTTCCTCGTCTTTTTTTTTTGCGAACGAAATAACTTTTACGATCACCGGATAAAATCCACTAAAAGTAATTACTTTCACTCTTTGGAAAACGGATAAAGCTTTACGTGGGAATAAATACGCCTGGACGCAATTTTGATAATGTTTTCTTCGCAGCTGCAAGTTCCATAAAATATAATTTCTTACATTCTAAGCCGCAGTTTCTGTTAACATAATATTTCAAATATTTCCCCGCATTTAGAATTTGTTGCGTTCAAGAGTAACAATTATATTAAAAAAGAATATTTTCTTTCAGGGAAGTGTAATTACTGCACCAGCAGATTTTTTTCCCCTATACTCTCGGAACTGATATGAAAAAAACTTAAATTATCCTGTAATTCATTTTAATAGCCCCCCCCCATCTTATTGTATTACTAAACACGTGATAGATAAATTGACTGCTAATATGGTGGAAGAGATTAAAAAATCTAAAAGGCGGTCAAAAGACAAGTCAAATCTTACCCTCAATAGCATAAAAAGCGAAAAAGCACTTCTCAATTTCTTTATCAAATTTTTTTTTTTCAAAAAAATATTTTAGATTTTATCTATCGGTAATCTACAGTTGAGCTTGATTATCTGCTGTTTCGTTTAAAATTCACTGGCTTTGAATTTATTCTCTTTAATGGGAAAATTTAATTTGTGGTTTTCATAACTGTATTATGGATATAAATTTTAGTACTTGTTGGGTTGTATATGTTATATTTGTATAGGCTATATGTTGACATGAAAGTTCCATGCGCATTCTTTATATGTTAACAAGTGGGACATTCGACTGTTGGACTTTCTGAGGGCAAGCCGATTCAGTTGCTGTAGAAGGAAATGCCATTATAAATCTTTCATTAATTTTTTATGCTTTAATTAGTCAGAACTTCTTTTGTGTTTTCTATAAGATTTTTTTTCTTTCTGAAAGATGAGAAGAAATGAATTATTGTTTCTATGGTTAAGATTGAAGATGAGACAAATGAGGCCGGTAATACTAAAATGACCCTCAAGGATGACTAATGATTCTGACACAGTCTTAAAATACATTGAGCTTCAAGAAGAATCGTTAAGTAAGGATGTGATACTTTTCATGAAATAGCCTTATACAGCAGTCATAAAACATGTATTTATGATAACAAAACGATTTACTACCATATTTTTTTTCAAAAAAAAAAAAAAAGAAACCTAACTGCTTTGCCAGTATAGTTTACTGATTCAGTTCTGCTTAGCTTTTTTTTTTAAATTTTTTTATTAAACTGTGTCTGAATTGTCTGTTTGTACGTTAAATCATTCTTTTTCTGTCTTGAGTTTCTGAATATTATAACATATATTAATTTTAGAACACGGCACTACGTATTTTCTGTTCCTATTCATTTTTCTGTTACCTATTATGCAACTCTTTTGCTTATTAAACATAGTTAAGTATAACTCTACTTTAATTGCAAAGTAATAAATATTTCTAAGCACCTCTCTACTTTAGAAGAAAATTACTTTGTTGTTTTATAAGTTCCAGTTGGCATTTTTTAAATCATTTAAATTTCTTATATTCAGAAAATAAAAACACACCCGAACAAAGGATAATCGTTTATGATAATTTTTAAATATCGTCAAAAGATCTTTTTTTTTATCATTGTTAATGGTTAGGAGTTCGTATTCCCTTTTATCCAGCACAATTCTGTCTCATTTGTTACAGTTCGTACCAAACTGTGTCACTGTTCTTGAAGTGCATGTGTCTTTAATGCAATATGGATTAAATGTTAGATATGTTTCAAGAATTTATTCAGAATATCTTTATAATAAATTAGATAATTTGTTTGATACTTACGGGATTCAAACGATACGTCATATTTGTATGTCTCGCCTCTTTTAAACTCGCAAACGTCTGTTTCTTCACAGCCTGTTATTTGAACATTCAGGATCTTGCCTATCTTGGTTCCTAAGGGTTTAAAAAATGTATGTATTAATTTTTTTGTGAATTATTAAAATGTAATTTTGATTCTTTCTATAATATATTACCTTTTACTTTGCAATATTTATTTACAGTAAGTTAATAGGAAATTTTTATAATACTTGCTTGAAAATTTACTTTGCAGAAAAGCAGTTCAAAGTTAAACTCGGAATAAATATGCAGAGTTCATATGTAAGGAACGTATAATAGTTTACTTTATGAAATAAAAACTTCATTAGAGTTGTGAATTACACTAATTAACTCTCAGCAGCGTATTCTGTTTTTTTAAAGGAAAGTTGTGTAAATATATATGAATAAAAATAAGAAATTTAGGGAAAAAAATCATTGAAAAACTAAATTTGGAATGACGTTTCTTTAAATTTAGTAATTAAAAAGTTAAATAATTTAATTAAAATTCATATAATAAAAATTTTTAGACAACAATATAATTAAATTTATTAATCACTTTTTATTTTTTCCAAAATTAATCAAAAGATTCGCAAACATGAATGAGTACACGGTAAAATTTTAAAATTATTTGTGAACTGTGAGAGGAGAGTAAAAGCCTCTGACAAATCTATTGTTATTCAAATATCATATTAGCGAGGTATTCAAATTAAGAAGATGTGGATTGTCGACTCACACGTTATCTTGTCCGACCTCAGTTCAAAACTGCGAAGTTCGTTCCTACTAGACTATGTTGAAGCTTCAAAGATTATGTTAATATAACTATTACGTGCTTTATCTTATTTATGACATCGAAGTGAATAAAGATCAATTATTTTGGTGCAAAGCTCGGTTTTTTTTTTTTTTTTTTTTTTTTTTTATATATAAAAATGTTATTTAAATAACGTCAATGATTAAGAAAAATTAATGTAGCAAGATCTCAACTATCCGACTTAATTTTTTTAGATATCCAAAACATGGGATATTAAAAAAATTTAGATAGGCTGAAATTCTGAAAATACTCGCTTTTTCCCCATGCCATTAAAAGCAATCTTTTTATACTATGATTTTCTCAAATTCATGTTTTCTGTACTTTAAGAACAGGGAATTTCTTAGGGAATTTTTGTTATATATTGTTCCTTTTAATGCATCCCCTATAAACTTATCGCCGGAATAAAAATATTGTGAGTATTTTTAACCTAAATAAAATATAAACTGTGATTTCTAACTTAATTACAGGTAACGCAAAATCATGTACACTCTATCGAATGAATAATATACACTTTTGAAACAAACAAAACATTAATGCCCAATATAAGATTAGTTCCTACAAAAATTATTTAATATTAATTTTTTATTCTGTACTAAACGATTGCTCTGATTTGAAAATGTAAACCTTAGATGAAAACGTCAATACTGAGAGTTTTTGTTTTCGAAAATGATTAAACTTGATTGATGACTATTCCACAACTTGCGCAAGCAGATGATGATTAACTGCCGTTGTTTCCTCCTGCCTACTAATGCATTGTAGAGCTGCATGAATCGTTTCGAGCTCTTGAGAAGGCGATATGGGAATTTTCCTGTCATTTAAGGATTGTTATTCCTCATTTTACTAAGGAAAATTAAGTTTTTTTAGTCGAACATCTTTTGCACTTTTTCCTCCTTCATTACTTTTCATTCTTTACAAATACATACATAAAAACAAATAAATACAAATGGTCACACAGAATGATCAGTCAGTTATTATAGATAATAATCGAGTAATAAGGAAAATGTCAGACACTTTTACTGGCTGTTATTAATAATTGTGGATTAATCACTAATAATAACTAGCAAAAGTAGACAACTTATATGTATCGCATTAATCAACAAGGCAAATAATGCTTTTATATTTTGGGTAACTCTTAATGAAATGTTTCTTTAATAATTTCTTCGAACAAAAGAAAGGAAATTTTTCCTTCCGATAGTTTATCCCTTAAACATATTCTTTCCGTTATTTTTATCAATCGTTCGTTTGGCTTAAAATTGCGCCATCGTTGATAAACATTGCTGTTAAATTGTTGTTGATCAAGTTAGCAAATTTCAGACGCCGAGAGCTCTTGTTATCTTATATACAGTTAAAGTCCAGTGTGCTATATATCTTTTTTCTTTCTCTCTCTCTCTCTCTCTCTCTCTTTTTTTTTTTTTTTTTCATTTGTATTATGTATGCATCAAACTTTTCAGACAGACAGGTAGAATATCAAAATACTGATAAGAATTTGTGTAAAAGCAAAACCTACAAAATTAATCGTAGTGGTGAAGGACTTAAATGATGCAGATATAAAATTTAAGTTCAAAAATTCTGATTTAAACAACAGGAATGTTTCCCCCGAAAATTTCTTGTATTGACACACTATAAAGCATTTTGTGCTTTGTAGTATTGGGAAGAAAATCAATTATGTATTTTGAACATCTTCCTTTCGTCGGATGGGAACCAAAGTTTGGTACCTAACTGAAATTTCGGTGTCAAGACAGAATATAAATGTTAACTATATAGCTTATTTCCTTTTTTTTTTTTTTTTTTTTTTTTTTTTTTTTTTTTTTTTGTTCCCATACTCAAGATTAAAGAGATTGTCTTACAGTTAATTACAGTCGAATTTGTTTCGATTCAAAAATTATGTTCATAAAGCTAGGCTCCAAATTTCATCATTCCAAATTGTTGCGTTTTTTAAAATAAATTATTCGTCCGCACAAGCGCTAGCAAGCTTTATTTCGACAAATTTCACCCAAAATTTTATAGCTATCTTTAGTTTTTGCAGTCTGACCTCTCCTCAACAAACCTTATAGTCCTCACTCCCCAAAAATATTTCCTGTTTTAGGTTGGAGTTGTATTAAAATCTCGAGGTCTAATTTTTTTTAATGATTTCATTCCTTCTTTGTCGCACTTCATACACGAAAAAGTAAAATAAACATTAAATAATTTAATTGAAAACACTTGTAAGAACAATATCAATTGAGTTTAGAGAAACTCTTTAATTTCCGAATATTAAAAGTATATATATCTATGCTAGATAAAACTTGCACTGCAGTTACTTACCACAATCTGTGTATTTCAAGGCCCATGCCTGTGAAATCAGGATAGTAGACAAAATCACAGCAGGAAGCATCTTGTGTAAGATAGTTTTTCCTTTTCCGATGTATAACAACGAATGCTGAAGCGGAAACTGATGCTCAATTGCAGTCCGATTCGGTATATAAAGGGAACTTCAACCCGCACCTTTTTATTAAATACCTCTATAAGAATTGCTTCATACAACACAGATCAGTTTAAAGCAAACAAATGCTATTTTTTATTAGCCCTCAAGGATTTTTGTTTGGTCTAATCCCCCATGTGTTTTTAAACTTTTTTTTTTTTTTTTTTTTTTTTTTTTTTTTTTTTTTTCGGTTGTGCTGAGGGTCAGATAAGAACTTTTCAAAAGAATAGAAGGTATATATTAAAAAAATAAAAAAAAATCAACGAATAATGATTTTTTTTAATCATTTTTTCTTAGCAAATTTTTAAAGCGCTTCTTTCTAACGTGGTTCTCAAAATTGTTTCTTAAAAGAGAAAGAAATAACAAAATACAAGCTTTTAAAATAGTGAGAAAAAAATTTGAAGAGAACGTTGGCTTTGCTTTTAATGTACGAAAATAGAGACTTCTAGAATCTAATTTCAGGTCAGAGGTGGATTTAAGCAATTTGAAGTCCTAAGCAGTGCACATTATGAAGTCTATACTTTAATAAACTATATAATTTAGTTTCGCATTTTTTTCTTAACATATCAATGGTTTATTCCAGATTAATTTTTTTAGTAATTTTTTGAGACTGAACAAGTTTTTATAAATGTTTTATGACTCATGACAGTACGGTCCACGTTTGCACGACATTTTATTAACAGATCCTCCGTCTTTTTAAATATAGTAATAATGAAATATTGTTACGAAATAGGTAGGTATATAGTGTTTGGTTATATTATCCTAATATTTTATAATTCATAGAATTTATTTACAAATTTATTTATTTGTCGATTAAGTGAAAAGTTTTTTCATCCAACCACTTGCGCTTTCTTAGTCTCGCGACCTTAGTCTGCATAATCAGAAATTCATCGCTGAGTCAGGTTAAAATAGTACAAATATATTTTTACAATAATACATAAATGTTATAATATTATTAATCCATTCATAAGGTAACGTTGGCCGAACATTCAAACCACGAAATTGCAGTTAGTTAGAATTGCAGATTCGTATTTTTTGCGTTGTGTTTACGGCATGTATAGTCTATTGGTCTACAGAGAAGTTTCGTTATAATGTAATGTTGTTTTTTGGCATGAATATTTAAAAAGCTAAGTTACATACATGATCCTGATTTTATACTTATTGAAATCGCAATTGAATCAGTTATGGTTTTGTGAAAATTTTAGTTGTGTGACGAAACTGATCAAGAAAATAAGAAATAAAACTTATTTTATCTTTATTTTCTTTCCAAAATCTTATGTTTCTTGTACTTAAAATAATAATGAGGTTTTATGTCAAGGCCAGCTTCACTGAACACTGTAGAACAGTTCAAATATAATTCCTATATAGGTAAAATAATTCCTGTAAATTCTTTTAATTGTATTTTTCATAGTCTATACATCATGGGTTGCATGCTTTATTGGTATAATTTTGTACAATAATATTTTTTTGATATTCTAAAGATTAATTCCAGAATCTAGTATATTGCTTTTTCTGATATTATTCATTAATGTTCGAATAATATAATTTACACACCATGCATAAAATTTAATACAAAAAGTTATACACTTATACGCAAAATTATAATATATTTTGCATAATTTTTTTATCCATATTCACAATACAATTCCACCGAAAAGCGGATATAGTTTGAATGATCTGGAAGCCACAACAGCATAGGCGGAAATTATGATTGATTTCTAAAGACCGTCACCAGTCAGGATAAAACCCCTCGTGTAGGGCACATGCTCTGTCATTGGTATGAGGTAGAGAACCCCACAACATTATTATATCTTTCAGGGTGGAGAGAACCAGCCACCATACCGAAAGTTTCTCATTCCTATATCTAAGGTGCCCGCCAGAGAATATTTTTATTTTTATTTTTATTCTTATTATCTATGAACAATACTTTTCAAACTTGGAGTTAAACTTCTCACAATCCACTTTTGAGTAACACTCGTGTTGTTCCTGAAATAAAGTCGGATACAATCCAACATCAGTTAACTTCGAACTGTTTTTTAAAATAATTATCTAGAAAATGTCTCTATACAAAATAAATTTTACACTGTTTGGAGTCATATAAATTCATTTCAGGACTTGAAAATGGTGAAAGTAAGAGCATCTGTCACGCATTCTTTATAATTTATAATCAAAAGTAATTCATGAAGCTATCTGAATTTGAGACATTTAATTTAAATTTGTCAATAGTATATTAAAATGCGTTTCATTTTTTATTACCAATAAAAGCGCCACCTTCTTTATTCTGTTTTCTTAAGTGTATGAATACATGTAGGCCCTGCTTTGGAAGTAACGCCGCTATCAGGGCATTTACTTCCAGCTCTCTATCATAAAATACAGTAATTATCAATCACTTTAAATTTGTATATCATAAGTAAGAATCAAAAATAAATCTACCATCACACAAACCTTTTTTGGTTAAAAATTGGCACATCTAAAACAAAGTGCATAAAGTTATAGTAAAAATTGAAAAAATTTAACTAATATATGTGAATAACAATAATATGAGTAACTGAAACTTTTACATAAAGATAAGTTATTAATATATAATATACTGAAGTAAACAGTGGATAACAGCAAATATTAAGGTTTATTATTTATGAGGATTAATCGAATAAATGGAATTAGTTGTTGTAAAGAATACGAATTCCAGTATGTCAGATTTTTATCTTCATTTATTGCAAGCGTATGTCAAGTTCAAGTCACAAACATATCCTATATTTATGTAGTATGGCTAAAAACGAATTTCGCAAAGACATGATGCGTTAAAAGGTATTAAAACTTTTATCATTGTCTCTGAAATATATTCGTCATTACTTTTGGACCAAAATTTGCGTAAATTATCTTTTTTTTTTGTAATTCATCAAATTTCTGTTGCATGAAATATCCAAAAGCTCATTTTTTCTTGAATTGAAATATTAGCTAGCTATTTGTTCAAAATAAAAATTGAATTTCTTATTCAGATTTCCTTTTCTAAAATTTCAAAAAAGTAATAACCCAGAGTCATAACTATCATATGACCACGGTCACAGTACGTATTTAAATAGGGGAAAGGGGGAACAAAAATGAAATATATATGCATAATGATGACGAAATACAAAAAGTTAAAAGAAATACCAATTCACAACCATTTCGAGAATTTATTTACACCATTAATGTACCACCAAATATAATGTCGTTCATATCGACAATAAAAAATAATGTAATGTAACTCGAAAACCCTTACTGTAATAGCTTCGCTCATTTTTCAAATCAGTGTATTTCAAATTAAAATTTCTCCTTTTTTTAAAATGTCAAAAAATTTAAGAATATTTGATTCATAAATGGAATAAACTTGACTTTACGCATTGACCAAATCAGGACAAAGATTAGTTAATTCACCAGTAAAATTCACAAGAAAAAAGACGTAGGTTAAATTATTTCAGTTCCGCTTTTTTAACAGTAAACAAAAAAATGTCTCTTTAAGAAACTCTGAAAGATGAGAAAACTTTGGATTGATGCCGTGCTTATTTCAGGCTCTGCAATTCAGGCATTAAGCTTGTCCATTTTTCTTTATCGCAAGTTAATGACGCTCGGCGGGAAAAGACTAACTTCCGCTGCGTTTTGTCGATGGCGACCACTTTTCTATGCCAGCCTGTCTTCGTATTTGTACACAATGCAAACCTAGCAGAATCGGTTGAACGCATTTGATTCAAGAGGGAATGAACTGAAAAATTCACACAGAAAGCAAAAGAAAAGTTCCTATATGTGTTTACTTATTTTTCAGCCATAAGTATAAGCAAAATAGTATTTAAGTTAATTAAATAGCATTTTGAATTGAAAATTTCATTTATTCCTTTAATCGTTTTAAAATGGACAGGTTTTTTTCATTTCACTCATTTTTCAACCATAACAAGATTAAAGGAAGAGACAAATAAATTGAAAAGGATTTAAAAACTGTTATGAAAATTTAAAAAAATAGTAATTTGTTCGCTTATGCTTCAACCATAAAGAGAGAATCAAAATAATATTTTGGATTGCTAAAAACATTTTTAAATAGGAAAGTTTCTTTATGTAGGCCTATCTCGAGTTACGGCATTTTTTTTTTCCAAATGGAGCCTATATGAATTTATATTTTTCAGCCTTATTTTCATTCAAATGGATTGTACAAATTGCATATAAAACAAAAATTCAATATGTGTGTATAATGATACTTTAAAATCTAATTTAAATTTTAATTAATTTCCTAATTTTTATCTTAATCTAGCCCATGATTTCATTCTAAAATTGTCTCTTATTTCCTGATCCAATTGCACCTTTTATTTAATTAATTAAACACGCTCTCTGTAAAATTACTTATTTCAGCTTTTTCCCATCCTCCGAGAGAAGGTATAAAAATCCCTAATGCTTTCAACATTATTTTAAAGATATCTAAAATTTCCCTACCTAAATCGACACGTAGCAAAGAAATCCCTATAAAAATATCATAATAAAATGATCAAGGGGGAAATTTTTAGGAATCTTTTGCTCTTTTGCACGAGTTGCGATGTAAATGGATGTCAGTTTTGTCATCGCTTTTTGTACTTAAACTGTGCCTCTTAGAATTGAATAAATCGTTTTCAAATTTCAAAAGTTATTCTTTTTACGGCTACACAAGTATATACAAGGCACAAATACAAAGTAAAATCAATTCCATTTAAAATTTGTGATCATAAGTGCGGAGGTTATAATTTGAGGAGATTTACTATCATTCATTTTTCAGAATGAAAGCTAACAGGTAAATTTAAGGCCCCAAAAATGTTAAAACGTTATTAAATAGAAATAGAAATTGAATGTATAATGTTATTTTAGACAGTTGTTTTACATAACGGATGAAAGATATTCAAGATTTTTTTTATTAGTGCATCTTTTAAAATTTCACAAAATTTAAAATAATCACTCATTTTAAAATAAAATTGAAATTTAATCAGTTTATTACTTCAATTTTACATTCGCTTTCTCATGCCATAGGAACTTTTTATGGACGAGAACAGAGTTAAGTTATATTGTTTGTAGAATGATTAGAAAAGGAATAAAAATAAAATAGAATCAGCATTTATGAGGATCTACTAGAATAGGGATAGGTAATCTATTGAAACGAAGAGCCAAAAGCAACAATTAACAAAATTTTCTAGTTTTTAAAGAGCCATTACAAATTTTCGTTTCAATATTATAGTATTTGTTTATATATATTTGATTTTAAATAAACGGCTTTAAATACGGAATAGCATTCTTCATATAAAAACAGAAATATAAATAGTTAAATCAATGGAAGCATTGTCTCTGCACGCATTTTGAAAGTTAGATTAAATCTGGCTTATAGCTTACTTTAAGTTTCAAGATTTTAGATTTACGACTCTAGATTTTTACTTGTTAGTTGACTTCTAAATTTACTTTTTATTACATTCATTCAAGAGAATGCTTTCTTACACAAATATGTCGACCCGAAGATCATCAGCACTCCGTAAGACAATTTCTTCATCTCACTGTAGCATTCTAATTCCTGAATTCGACTATTCTAAGCGTCGAATATGAGGGCCTCAATTCGCGGAATTTCTTATACAGCTTGCTGTGGTAATTCGTATCAGTAGTTGCATTGGTCTCATCGCGATATTGCTTCAGATTTTTAAAATGAAGTAATTTACCGGTCTCCATATCGTCAACAAAAGAATGTTGTTTTTTTTCCTCCAAAACAAACTACTTCTTCGATTTTTGCAGCCCATTTCTCTTCTTCCAATTCGGGATGTTCACTGTTTTTTCATCGAGGATATCATGTTAAGAGTAGCGATTTGTAATTAATGATCTTGTCAATGGAAGCGGTTGAGAGATTAGGTAATTAAAAAAAAATTATTATTTTTAAGGATTTTCTTAATAAACTATTGATTTTTTTTTATGTAACCGGAGGCGCAGCTTTGCATCAAAAGAGTCGCAGGTTTCCGACTCTAGTACAACCCCATTGGTTGGTAAATCTCTCTTCGAAATGCAGCCATTTTTTCAATTATATTTATCAAAGTACAGCCATAAGTCAAAAAATTAAATTAAGGAAGTCTTTGAAAAGGAAGCATAAAATTTGCTTTTTTAATGTTGTGCATTAAATATAAATATTTTTTCTTTGTATAATTGCACTCCATTAAAATAACATTATTTATAATCACTGTCAAGTTAGTCGAAGTTATTATTCTTAATAACTTCATAATTATAAAGTTAAATTAATTAATTAACATAATTTAATAATTATGTTTATATAATTATTAAATTAAAGATAAAAATAAATAATTTTAAACATTCTAACATTCTTGTGTCAGTGCTAGAATGCATATCAGAATTTCAGAAATTTTATAATATATTTACTTCCAATAAATAAAATTAAAACATTTCAATGAACGTGAAGTAATCTTCTGTTTCAAAAAGACAGCTGACTTATTCAAACATATGTTCCAAAAAATATGTCCATCAAAAATCGATAGATATCATAAGCCTTTAAATTTTCAATTTTCTAAATTGATGCTAATTGTTTTTAAACTGATAACGCAACGTTTTCTTATGGTTTTCGTGGAGTTGAAAGTGCTTTAATTTTTGAAGATGAGGAGGGTTTTCTTTAA
This sequence comes from Argiope trifasciata, assembly GCA_026543055.1. Classification (NCBI taxonomy): domain Eukaryota; kingdom Metazoa; phylum Arthropoda; class Arachnida; order Araneae; family Araneidae; genus Argiope; species Argiope trifasciata. The sequence goes on from JAPMOQ010019132.1 coordinate 5,557,349, forward strand.
AAGAAAGTGCTTAGCTAAACAATAATAGCTAAGCTGACTTATATAAACGTTATGTTCCAAAAAAATATGTCGATCGAAAATCAACAGATGTCATAGGCCTTTAAATTTTCATTTTTAAACTGATGTTAATTGTTTTTAAATTGATAACGCAACGTTTTCATATGGTTTTCGTGAAATTGAGTGTGCTTTAATTCGAGAAGATGGGATAGTTTTATTTAAAAGAAAGTGTTAAGGGCTAAACAATAACGATTAAGCACACGAACAATGATATATTAAGAAATTTTGCTTTTACTTAATATTTGATTTTGCAATACGCGTTTTATTTATTTGCTGAGAAGCATTTGAGGATTATAGGCGCCACGTGCGGCTTTGCAGTCACGGATTGCCGTCCCCCGAGGGTGATCAATGAATGCGCAATCGCAGCCAACTGTTTTCATTTGCTGAGTAATCAAGGCCACTTCGCGTGATTGAATATGTAATGCTTGCTATGTAAGAGCTTGGTTAGAAATGATTCTGTTTGCTATCAGCTTTTAATCCTTAGTCAGAAAGACTCGCCTACCAAATCTTTTTGGCTCTGAACTTTAGATTACCCTTTTATGTACACTCTCGTGCAGACAAATGGGAACATCTGCTGAATATAAATCTGCTTCAACTTGTAAAAAAAAATATAGGCAAGACAGTGTAGTTTGTAGAATATATTGGAATGAACAGTCTGAGAAAAAAAAATTCAGGCTTCGAAATATCATATTCATCTTTTGCTTCATATATTTTATCTTAAAAGATTCGTCCTAAGTATATTTTTTCTTTCACTTTTAATGAAAAAAAAAAAGTTTAATACCTGATGTAACTTTTCAGTTCCTTAAATTTCATTTTTAGAATCTATTTTAAATAAGTTTTTCCTTCTTTTTCTGTTTTTAGTTTTATTCTTTCCTTAACTTATTTCTAATATGCTTCCTAAACATGTTAAGAAAAAACCATTGATACGAACTCGATGCTAAGAATGGAAAACTCATCTAGCTTGTTTCAAACATTGCTTCCCAAATTAAGAAATTAATTTGGGAGACAATGTTTGAAACAAGTTTACTAATTTTTATATCAGTCTCTTCCATTCAGGAACTAAGCAATAAATTCAATTAAATAGAGGTTAAACAATAAATAACTAAATGACTGCAGAAACTTTTACCAAATTCATTTAATGTTAGATCACTTGACAAAAGTAACTAGTACATCATTTAACAACTAACCACTTATACATTCTGCTGCTACTATATGTTCTTTTTTCACTCCTACTAGCTGAAACATCCATTCTAAAATATTCTTGTGAGGATATTGGTGTGCATCACGTAAGCATGAATTCACTCCAATTATCAAAATTATCGATTTCCTCATCTTTTCTAAAGGCACCCTAGCAATATCCAATCACGTAATCATTTGGCGAAAATCAGTCGCTTAGAGACCGGGTGGCCAAACGAGTATAGATATCCCGGGCAGATAGAACAAGCTACTTTTAAGGGACACCATGAAGATAGATTTTATAACCAAAATAGGAAAAATGTGAGTGAGGGCGAAAAATTAATATCCTGGCCCAGACACAAATTGCACTTACTAAAATATAAGTGACAGCTAGGCGAAAAAATTGAACCATGCTCGGGCACCACTTGCCATCGCCACGTCTCAAGCTAAAAATTCTAATCCGAGCGTATCGAAATCTGCATTCATCAGTTCGAATTTCCTGCCACTGTTCACAATAATCCATAATTTATAAATATTCAGTAATGTGTTGTTTCTTGTTTCAACTTTGTTCCTAGCTTTTCTTTGAGAATTTGAAAAAAAAAAATTGCTATTAAAATTTATTTGCTTATCTTTGCTTGCACTTAAATAAAAGAAAAATTATAAAGAAGAAAATTCACATAGCCCGGCAGAGAAATTGTAGCAATCGTTTCCATAAAAAGCTTTCTTTGTGTGACGTATCGAATAATAAATTAAAATAATTCTTCGGATTTAAATGCTATGACTTCTTAATAGTAATGCAAGCATAACAATAATAAATGTAAGGATAGATTTCTCGTGTTTTACGTCACATAAGCATGTGAACTTATTCTTCAAGAAATGATGGCAAGCGGAAACTCAAGATGACAGGTTGTGCATAGAAGTCACAAGCAATGGGGGCGTTATATGTGTTTCTAAGCAGTTGTAGGTTTCCTTTTCATGACTATATGCAATTAAATTAATTACTTTTTAAATACAGAATTTCATTAGACTCATATTTTTTCGTGGCGTATAAAGGTATTTTGAAGCTCTTTGCAAAGCACATTATGAAGTACTTCTTTTAACAACTGATCAATTTAATTTTCCCAATACATTTTTAATCGATAGGTTAATTATTTTATTTTATTATTTTTGAAAATAAAATAAATTAAATTAAATAAGTAATAAATTAATAAAATAATGTCTATTTAATTTTATTTGATATATCATGGAAAAAAATAATTGAAGTAATAAAATTCTTGAAATATTAATAATTATTCGCTAATGATCTCCTTACTTGTAAATAAAGGCATATGATTATTGTGACAAATTATCATAAAAACTTCCATAAAATGTAGTATTAAAAATTATTGTTTCACAGGATCTGTTGAGTGGATATAAAATACACAGTTAAATAAGTTTAGTTATATTAACGTCCCGTTTTAAAGCAACACGAGGGCTATTTTGGGACGGGCCTCATATTTTTGAACCACGATCAGATGACGAGGACGACACCTGAAGTGGCATCCCCCTCTCCACACCACACCACACCAGCGGGAGGACTTTGGCCTGACTGATTTAACGTGCAAGAGACCCCCTCACACGACGGATCTTCGGTGGAATCGAGTCTCGAACCTGGAACCCTCCGGTTCCGAAGCCGAGACCTTACCACCAGGCCACCGCGGCCCACACAGTTAAATAAATAATTAATATTGTTTGGCTACATGATTAAAAATATTCTCTAATCCGACACGCCTGCTTCCCCTTTCTGTCCAGCTGTTTTAGACAGCTGACAGATCTGTCTCAGAAATTATCTGCTGATCAGCATGATTTCCTATTGCCCGAAATGTAAAAACGCATAAACCTTCACATATTCATAAGGGAAATTAACTGTGCACTTTTTAAACAAAAGGCATGTTTACTTTCTAATTTCCGGAATTTTTATGCATTTATGGAAGAATTATTTACTTAAAATGAAAGCTTAAATCAAAACACTCCTAAATTATTTAAACTAGAAACCGATAACAATAAAAATTTCAGATATATTGCTACATCTTTTAGGCAGTATCTTACTTTATCTTAACATTTGCCAGAATATTTTTTCCTACAGGGCACTCATGAGTAATCTCATGACATTCGTTTGACATTTGTTTTCTGTTAATCAATGATAAAGGTTATGAGGTCGGAGCTCGTTTATCGTGGGTCGAATGTTGAAAGTTTTTTTTTTCTCCTTCTTCTTTTGTTTGTCTATTGGTTCCATATCATTTTTTCGAATACAGATAGAACTTTCAAGTTTACAAACATGGGAAATAGTTTTTCTTTTATGTATAGATGTTAGAAAATTTGGAGTGAATGATATAATAGATTTATTATTTTATAACATATGTATATAATAGAATTAGATATTTTATAATGATTGTTCCCAGCTTATATTATGCGTAAAGCTTCATACTAAACAAAAGTAGCTGTTAGTAGAATGATCATGTTATATGTACAACAAAATTTTGATTACGAAATTCCTTAAAAGTTAATTTTTTTAATTAATTTTTTTCTGACGTGGGATATTAATAGCAAATGATTAATGAGAAATTGCGAGATATTTAATTCAGGAAATATTTTCAATCTATTGAAAAAGAAATGGAAATAGTGATTGGCCCAATGATTCACGGGTTCGATCCACTTTAGCAAAACAAAATTCAATTTCTTCTATCGAAGTAAGGTAACCACATTGTGCGTATTGAAAATTTGGAAGGAAAAGCTTAGTTTTACTCTTATTTTTTTCAGAAATCAATCTTTTATAACCAATTTTTAATTCAGTCAATTTTTATTTCAATCTTCTTTTATGTACACGAATTATTTATTCATACATAAAAACCAGACAAATCTGATTAAATCTTTTAGTCCAGGACATATTGAGCTGATTCTGAAAAACTGATATTTTTAATTTTATCCAGTTTTGTATACAAAGGAGAAATGAGCGGAAACTATTTTCACATTCAGATTACCAAGTGAATAAGCCCAAGTCTTCATCCTTGAAGGATAGGTTAATTCTGAAGAATATAAAACAAAACTGCAAATAAAAGCAGTGGAGTACCGTAAGTGATATTTTTTGCAAGGGATGATCAATAAAATGTACAGAGATGAAAATAAAATATTAAATTTAATGGACTATACCAATTAAAATTTCCCAGGAAGCCATGAATGATCACTTTCACACTTAAGTTCGATTATAGTTGCACCTTAAATATTTGTTGTAGAACATTATTTTTAATACAGCGTTCTTATGGTAAAATGTTCATTCATTAGAATTATAAAATTTAACCATAAAATTAAAAAAAAACATTTACGTACACAAATTTTCATATATATACAAATGATATATGCCATATTTTATAGGAATTTTTTATACATCACAGATTTTTTAATATATTCTATGGTAAATATTGGTATTTCGAAAAGAAAGTATTTTATGTTTAATTTTTTTACCTTTTAAATGCAAGAAATTTTACAAGAATAATCGTTCAAAATTTCTATCGGAAAAATAAACATTACTAAAGTGCATTTCTATATCTTCAAAATTCTTATAGATAAAGCATAAAACAAATAACAAAATTTACACTGAATGGACTAAACACAGATAAAGTATCAACAGTTATTTAAATACGGCCGTTTGAGAAATCTGAATCATGCAATCTCGAAACTAAGATCAAGGGTAGACTAGCAAGTCCATGAAAACTAAAATAAAATTCTTGAAAAGGAATTTAGATCTTTTTTTAAACAAACGTGTTATGATTTTGAATTTCGAGTAGAGTGAAAAAGGAAGATTGAAAGAAAATTCTCAAGAAAATAAAGTTTATATTGTTTTTAAAATGTGACCCAATTTAAAGAATATTAAAATTATTCCATCTCAACATTCGTCTATTCACAATAAAATTACTGAGGAGCTGTGACAGATTTTGGTATTTTGCGACCCTAAATAATGTATATTATAAGGCCGCACATTAGAAGGACGATTAAAATTTGAATTAATTTTTCGAGTGTTATTGATTTAGGTTAATATTTTATTTTGCTAATTTTTGAAAATGCATTTGTTTTTATTTATTTACTAAGATTCCAAACTCCTCTGAATAAACGTCTGCACACAATGTTATTACAGTAGGTGTTCAATTTTGTTAATATTCTAATAATATGGAAATCTTACCAATTATATTTGATAAAATATTACTGTTATTGTAATATTTTGTAATTAATAGAATTCATATTTTTTAAATACAAATACATTATTTTGGTAATTTTCAAAATTTTTCATTTTTTAAATATAATTTTCGAAATAGTTCTTTATGAAATCAAGCAGATTTTTTAAAAATTATAAAAATGTGTTATTCAAAATATGAAGTTTCAAAAATAAACAATTCTTAAACACTGTTATTCCTTTCTTCTATTCTTGAGTAATAGGTATACATTTTAATACATAACTTCGAGGTGTACTTTGTACGTTTACTCTAAATAGTTTGAGTTTTATTGTTTGTACTACATTTATTGTTTCTACTTGACTATTGCCTAGCTGCCAACAACTTTTAATAATGGGCTGAATTATTAATCAGGAAAGGAGTTCCACAGCTTCATGGAGAGAGATCTTAATTTCTTTTATTTTTTGCAGTATTTTCGAAGATGTTTCGAAGAAGTCTGAAACTTTCATATAAATTATTCTTTGTAAAATAATGATATCTATTAATTATAAAGGTCGTATAACCCAAATTAATCTAATTAGAGACAAGTATTGTTTAAATTTTGGAAGATTATTCTAATAATATTTTCAATCAATTACTATTTGCAATTTTTGTAGTATGCTATTTTATAATTATAAAATATATTGCGTTTCATAATTTAAATAAATGTACGAACCTATGAAGCGTTTTTTAGATTGTGTTTAAAAAATGTCATTTTTTTTTTACAATTTTGTTTCAAACTATTGAGCTCCTGAAAATGTAAAGTTGATTAAATAGATTTCGCATTCTATAATTTTGATCAAAATCTTTTATTTGACAAAAATTATCAAAAAGGCTTTTTTTTTCCCCTACTATTCTTTTCAAGCAAAAGATTTTGAACGGAGTTATGAAAGGCAATCTCTATTTAATCAATCATAAACTTTTAATCATTTTTTCATTCTTTTAATCTTTTACTTTTAAAATTTAAGTGTGAATTTTTTATGCGTGATTCAACTATACTGAATCTAACTATTTTGAAAGTGATCAGAAGCTAAATATTTTGCTATTTCAGTTTGTTGAAATTTTCTACTTTAAGATGTATAAAGATTAAAGTACATATATAGAAAAGTAATTTTAAAAACTGAGATAAGGAAAGAGGTCATATGAACTTTCATCTCTTAAGGGCACCTAGAAGACTAAATCCGGTCTTGATTTGAATGTTATTGAATAAAACGGTGTAACCGTATCGTTTGATTATTATGAATTTGTATTCCATTAATCTTGCTATATCATTTTCTTTTACATGATCCTATAAAAAAAGTTCTCTATAACAGTTCACCTTTACATTTACTATCCCATGTTCTACTGTAGAAATGGCTTTTTTCTAAATTTCTACCCTTAAAGTTTATTTCATGATTTCATCTTAAAGAAATAAAATTTAATTTTCATTGTGCGTGAATGTAAAATTAGAGCTATTATAAAGAATTAATGTAATTTTTTTAACACAATGATTCTCAGTAGAGGTCTACATTTAGAGACGAAACATTCGTGTTCAATCTTGGTGCACGTTACATTTTCCAAAGATCAACAGTCTTTTTGCTGTATGGAATGAAAGTTTCGATAGGAAAGTAGGCAATCAGATGTTGTCTTCATCAACTGGGTACGATTCAAGATTTCAAGATCCATCTTGTAATGACCCTCGTCTAGATTCCAAACTCACTAAATTAATTTTTTTGCTTCAAAACATAGCATTTAACGAAAAATTAACAAATACCGCATAAAATCAAAATATCTTCGATATAGTTGATTTAGTAATAAAAATATTCAACTAACGGAAACCAAATTAACAGTAAATTGCTCTTGTTTCAAATAAACATCTTGATTGTTGCATGCATCTACGAAAAGTGTCTTTTGTTTGTATACAAATCTGATGGTACATCAGACAATTTTATATAACAATCGTCAAAATGCGAGGTAAATATCCAGATTATACGTAATGAAGGAGAATATTTGTATGTTTTGCATTATTATGCTCATTTCGAATGTTGACGAACTTATGTAAAGACACCAATAAAGAAAATTGTTGCGTTATAAATTCTCTCTTTCGAATTTTGAAAATGTAAATGTGAAATTTTTTACAGTAGCTCCAGAAATATATAGGTAAATATATTGATTTTGTAATTTTGATAAACTCACAAAATACTGATTTCTTTGGTTTAAGTCATTGCGGTTTCGAATAATTGCGTTTTTATGCATGCAAAAGTCAGACAGGCAACCCTTGAAGGATTTGGTTCAAAAATTGTTTAAAATCTACATTTTAGATCCTAAATCTGTGCAACAAATTTTATTCACCTATTCCATGACGTTTTATAACTATTAAATTCATTTGCAATCGGAACAGGTAAAACCACATAGATTTCCTCTGAAATGGATTTAGCTCAGAGTCTGACGGAAATATAAGAATTTGGTGTCAAGTCTTACTTCAAATTTTATCCATCTAGCTCAAAGAGTTTTTGAGTTGTCGTATTCAAAAAATAGCTACGAAATATTTATCTCTGATATGAATGTAGTACTTTTACTGTATTCGTAGTATGACCTTCTTGCAATTTTTCAGGCGATTAATCAATGGCATGCAATTAAGAAAGGCCGAAAATCGAATCTGTATCTTAGACATGTTTTTACCAACCGAATGAAACCAGAAATCGATACAGAGCTACACTTGTAGTCGCAAAATCATATCCAAACTTCATATATTTAATTACTATTATTCATTACGATTAAATGTTATCGAGTTTAGATGTCTGTGAAAGTACAGACCAAACATCCAATCAACTTCTTGATGAATTTTGATACAAATTCGATATATTTCTACACTTTAGAAATTAAATCTGAGTGCCAAATTTTATCCATCTACTTTTCTTCGTTTTTGAAATTACCATGTTGACTTATATTCGGACAACTGAAAAATCGAAATTCCTCTGAATGAGCTTCGCTCAAAATTTGATAGAAATCTACAAACATGGTAAAAAGACCATATGCCAAATTTCAAATGTTTAACTCAAAGTATTTTTTTAGTTATTGTGTTGACAGACAAACATAATATTAAAAGATGTGTTTTCCGAACTCAGAGGGGCCTGAAAGTTAGTCAAAATCTCTCAGTCGGATAACATTATGTGATGATTACAGTACTTTATATACTTTGTTGGCGAGAATTTAAAATGTCATCTCTCGAAACTATCAAATCGTTGTTGGAAACGGTTGAATCAAAAGAAAGAAATATTTTACATATCATATTTTTTGTAATGACGAACAAACTAAATCAATTATCCGAATTATGCTTCTCTTTTGATTAATCATAAAATTCCATTGAGAAATGTTTGCATTTTGAGAATTTACATCTTACCTAACTTAGTACTCAGATATGTAGAAAATATTCATAAATGTTTTGGACATAAATTAATTTTATACCAATGGAATTTTCTTCTTAGGACATTAAAAAAATTGTATTTCTAATTAAAATTATTTGAATTAATAGTCTGTACAGATTTTTAATATCTTTTCTTGAAGTCAAAACAGGAATAATTTAACTCTTTTGTGACGTAAATAGTAATCTTTGCAACAAAATTCAGATAATAACATTACTAAACTTTTGAAAACCATTTGACAGTTACAACACATGATACTTTAACAAAATGTTATGTAAATGAAACTAAGAAAACCACTACACGAATTTAAAGAAAGGTTAGAACTGTGTCATGATTTTGCAAAATATGTTACTAAAAAAAAATCCAAAATAATTAGAGAGGGCAGTTGTAAAAATAAAACACTACTTAAAAAGTCATGAAATATTGTAGACTATCTTGATTCACCCTTTATTTGTTTGGAATATTTTGATTCGGCACGTCACAATGTATGCGAGATATAGGTTTATATTTTACGAATAAATGAAACTATTTTCATCTGTATTACCTTACATTAATTTCTTCACATCATTGTAGAATCCACGTTAATAGAGCACATTTTATAAATATTATTCTAATATTTGTTCAAATTAACCTTTTCTAGAAATCTTGTAAATCCAGTCATCGGTGGTCTCCACTTTGCTACAATCAAGACGAACACCAGTCTCCGGAGAGCCCACGACATTCAATATGTTAATTAACTTTTGTTACACAGATTGAGAATAATAATTTCAAGAATCGATCGATTATTTCAATAAATTTTTGATTAAAACATTTTGAATAAATTATTTATTTAGTGTATCATTAATCAAAGATTTATTATTATTGAAAGAATAACTCGCAAAAATAAGATTCAAACAAATGCTCAACTCAAGCTGATGCCTGAGATAAAGAATAACAATACAGCATATGATATCACGAAGTCTCCGTGCCATTCATTCTGCGAAACATTGCTCGTTAATTGAGTACTTTTTTGCATTGTCTTTCATTTTTGATGAGAGATGCTCGTTAACAGATATATGATAACTTTTCTAATTGCCAGTTATATTTACTTGATAGAAGAACATTTTCAAGGAAAGGAATTGCTATTTATGTGTAATCAGAACAGCATAATTCAAAATTATTCAAAATGAATTATCTTCCAAAATTAAATATTATCACAAATAAACGACACGGGATATAAGTAATACATGAATGCAAAGGGAAAATATGTTAGTTTTACATTCCATCTGCGATTCGTAGCATTCGGATGTGATAATACTAGTTTGAAAGCAATGGATGATTTTGTAAAGGAAAAAGTGAAGGACGAGCAGGTATATCTGTTGAAAACGTGAACAAAGTGAGAGACATTTTTCTACGGAGCCCAAAGAAATCGACTATTTGTGCTACTCGAGTATAGGCATTCCTCAATCAACTTTTTGCCGAGTGTTAAGGAAAAAATTATAAGCCCTACAAATTCAATCTTTGGAGGCTCTTAGGCCTGTTTTTGCACCCGACTTGTTTTCAGGCCACTTTCCGTTTGAGTGGGAAATTGAACCGTTATAATGTGTACTTATGGGGCCTAACAAATCTTTATATCTAGATTGAAAATTAACAGCGTATTTTTTATTGCGATATCTGTCTCAAAAGTTTATTGATCTTTCTTCTTTACAGAAAAAACAATCCCCTACACTAACTTATCAGGATATATTAGGAACCTACTTGTCTCTCCAAATAAGGAAGATCTCTAGAACTTCGTTTTACAGAAAGATGGGACTATACCCTACAAGTCAACAGAGATTCGCCTTTTACTTAATGCAGAGGTACCTGGCAGCTGAATTGATCGCATTGAACCATTTAACTTGGCGTTGCACATCTGGATATTTAAATAATCTAATATGACTTCATGTTATTTCTTCTTTTGTTGTTTATAAAAAATAAAGTTTATGTATCACTATTAACCACAGAGGTATATGAATTTAAACAACGAATTTCTAATGCTGTATGATCAGTGACAATTTACAACGTGCTTGATAATAATTTGCATATCCCCTTGACATTATATGCATAACTAAAGCGTATTATATGAAATATTTGCAAAAGTCTTCCCTGTTTTTCCTATGTATTCTTGTATAATTTATTATTTTGTGTCGCTTATATATAAAAATATATAATTTTGAAAATGGAATACTCATTTTGAAAAACATAACCTAATTGCCTATACCAACGCTGTAAGAAAATAATATATATTCAGCATTCGTATAGTATACAACTTACTAATAATATAATGTAATTTATTTAAGCAGTGTACAATAATAATGTAAAGCTCGGAACTGAATGGAATTACTGAAATATGATTTTTATGCTACTACTTCGTATTATTTTTGGATTGACTTTCGAGCGTTATCTCTTTGTAGCCCAATAAACTTATGCCGAGAGTGGATATGCAGTACGGGATTTTACATATACGCGTTATTTCAACCTTTTGTACACAGATATATTGTATACAGGGAGTCAGTAGTAAGTTTGTATTTTTAACCCAAATAAACATTGGCAAATATGGTAAGCCTAATATAAGTCTCATCTGATGACATTCCCCTAACTTGCTCCAATAGTCTTCCCGTTGATTTTGATGCAATTAATTCAGATTCATCCAAAGTCAGTGGCGCATTCCGTATGACAACCTGACAATCATAAGGAGTCGAAAAATTATCTCCTCAGAGCAACCCGACACTCTTTTGAAGAATTAACACCTTATAAGAGTCCTTTTTTAGTAATGGTGTATTAAAATATTTTTCGGATTGAGTCTGATTTCAGAAAAGTGATTCATTAAACTTATTATTAATTTTTTACTTGACGCGCTAAAATAGGTGCGTCATATTCTCAAACCTACCTAAAGTCAGCAGCAAAACCGATTCAAAAACTAGGTGTAATTGTGGACTAAAATAAAAATATACTTGATGTCGTGGACCAATTAAGTGGAAATTACATAAGGCCATAATATACAATGTACAGATGGCTAATTTTCTTGTAAATATTGGAGCGATAATTACTCAAGATCTTCTGGATTTGAAGAAACAAATTTCTCTCCAGATCATAGACTTTTTTTAAAAAAAGATATGGCAATTACGTTCAAAGAGTCAACTTTTAACAGCATTTGCATATGAAAACTATTTCATCTGGTAACAAAGCATGGACACAAAAATCGCTGCCTTTACACGAAACACTCTTGGAACTAAATCTTAATAAATAAACAGATATAATAATGAATAAAATAAAATATGAACTACGTTCTGTTTGTGGTCAAGCTGAAAACAATAACTCCATTACTGCTTGTGTCGGATTGCCACATTTTGCATATGAAACACTAATTAGCATTATGAAACATACATGTAAAATACGCAATGAAAAATGGATGAGAAAGATGATGAGGAATGAAATAAGAAAGCATATAGACCAATATGACCTAATTTATCAATGAAAAGTTCATATATATTTTTATTCTTAGTTTTGATGATTTAGAAAGAATGAAAGCTCTAAGTTACTATATTTTATTTTGTGAATTTTTAATAACTATTTACAATCGTGTATTCAGTTATTTAATTTCTAGTTTTATAGAATTTGTACGTTTGAAATTTAAGAAAACTCCTTTATTTTTCTAAGTACGACCCATTTCTTTAAAAATTAAACAAGAAAATTGAATGTCTTTACATTTTACAATATTTTTAATAGAAACCTAAAATCATGTAAGTCTTTCCACCAAGCAAAAAAATTCATTTAAATTTAAGCCTTATTTTGAGAATGTTAAGTGTTTTATCCAATTTTAATAATTAAAAAATTGTTACTTACCTGTCTATAATTTATTTGTTGAATTTGGAATATTATATCATAAAAAAATAAAGTTGTGTATGATTAAATAAGATAATAAAAACAGGATGGCACATAAAGCGAGTTACACTGCTAAAGCGTGCTTCTCGAAAATAAACTGCATGTAGAAGTTTTATTCCGTTTGATTTGCCGAAAAGAGAATTTCCTTCCATATTTCATATATTTATTGGCTTCCACTTTAGTCAGGAGTTATTAACTATTTTAAAGAATTTTCATTTGTTGAAAGTGAAATCAAAGAAATTGAACAAATTGTAAAAACTATTGACTGTGAGGGATTTTCAAACATGAAAAAAGAAAGTCTAGAATAACAATCAAGGAATAACGAATGAAGATATGGATAATTTTGGAATACAAGCAATTATTAAAGCAGAGATAACAAAGCATCTTTTATTTAGAAGAAGTGAAATTATATGTAAAAAAGTACACACACATGAATTCTTTAATTTTTACAATGAAAATTGATTTAATTGAAGAAAGGAGAGGGAGATTTATGAGCGGGATCGAAAATCTCTATGCTCCTCAAAAGCTCAAACTATTCCAAAAAAAAAATCTAGCTTTATAAACTATTATGTCAGTATCAATTTATTAATTGGATGATAAATTTTTTGTTTAACAAATGCTTCAACTTTTCTCTTAATTACAGTGATAATTAAACTTGTATAAATTATGCATACTTTCTTAATTTAAACTACAACTAGCGAAAGAAAATTAGTTTTGGGGAACAAGATTTTTCCATAACCACAATATTTTAATGTCGTAATCCCCATGATCGGCAAGGTTTTACTATTTTATTCGTATTTAATAATCTAAATATTCCTTGTTATGAAAGAATATTGATTTTTTTCATACGATATAGTGTACAAAGCTTTATATAATAGAAATATAAAGCTTTGTGCAGTATATCGCAAGCGTATAAGATTCAATTTCCTTTTATTTGTTTCTTTTTCTGCAACAATCATTGATGAATAAGAAGAGGAATACCTGTTAAACCATATCTTTTCTCAAAGGTATGGCAAAATCTTCCCTTTGTAGAGAAAAAAAGTTCGATAACTTTTGCGAATTTTTTGTTTAGGAAATAAACATGGTTTTGTTTGTTTGTTATGAGATTTATACTAATGTTATTTGGTTTTCCACAAATATCTATTACGCTTCAACATTTTTTCACTTCAAGAACGAAAGGTAATGATGAAGAAGAAGCAAAAGTAGGAAAAAATTTAACTGCCCTTTATTCCCTTTAGGCCTTTTTTAGATTAATGTCTCTCTTTGAAGAAATACTAAAGATGGACATCATGCTTTTTGGACATGCTCTGGAGAACGTGACTTGTGAGCCCTCGTCCCACTATTCACACAAGCACGTCATGCCAGCCATAAGGCATTTGACCTCAACAAGATCCACATACTCGGCATAGTTCTAGTAGAATTAAGTTTCGAATATACTATTCTCTGGCGTTGAATCTGAGTCTACATCATCCAGCTACTGACAAATGACATCTGAATCAGAAGATGGAAAATATATGTTATAGATTGAAAAGACTGAGAGCAGAACTTCTAAAACGCATTGTTTTCCTTTACATCTTACATCGAACAAAAAACTCAGTGAATAGATGTGATAACCCATAAATGTCATATTTCAATGAAATTGTAAAGGGTAAGTCATCACAATCCTACAATTTCTCATTTGGATCTACAATTAGTTATTCTTATGACACAAATATAACTACAGGTATTATGTAGCTTCACTTTCCATCATTTAACTACACTAATGCACTGGTTTAGTGGAAATAGAGAACGCAAAAAAAAGACAATTTTTAAGATCAAATATGAATCACCATATGAAACTAGCGGGAATTGTCTCCTCGTAACATTCTCGGATAGTTTCCCATAACTTTTTAATCCCCATGTCGTCGCATAAAATTGTGGACTTTGGGAAAGGCTATGAACTCCTCGCATGGCATTGGAGAAAAATAGTTACGAAATACACTTTTGACGTGAATATAGACCTTTGGCATTTTAAATAAATCTGTCATGAAAATATGTTTTGAATACCTTTTTTAAGACCGATTGAAATTAAAATTTGAAACGGAACTACATAGTAGTTATAAGATCACGTACCTAATTGCATTGTTTTGTAAGTTACTGCATTTATAAGTCATTACGTTTACATGTTTTCGAAAGTATAGACATGCAGACGATCAATTGTTCGACAGACTGGTTTAAAATTTTGTAAGAATCCATATTTTAGATACTAAACCTATATATCAAATTTTATTTGTTTAGATAAGAGTAAAAATCAAAGTTATAACTTCTTACGTTTTATAACTATCGATTTCACTTGTACTCGAACAGCAAGCCAGGTATATTTTTTTTCTGATTAGATTTCGCTCAAAATGTAATACAAAGTGGCCCTAAAATCCTCATACCGAATTTCATCCTTCAAATTCAAACCTTTTTTTTAATTATCTTGTTCACAGATAGCGAATAAGATATAGTGGCAAAAATATGTTTTTAGTGCATAAGTAGGACTGAAAAGAAGATGATTTTTTTCAACAAATATAATACTTTGTCTATACTTCATATACTTAAAAAATAAAAATTGCTTTGATTTTAGCTTCACGTACTCTCACTATGCCATTAATCATAAAGAAATTTGACACTGTCACATTGGTTTCTCTAGCCTTCTACTCGATCTGCGAACAACCACTTGGAGTAGCCAGTGTTTCAATTGCCCCTGCTAAATTTGGTTTCGGTTCATAAAAAGCACATTAATTTTCTCTAATGCATTTTCAATCTAGATTTCCCAGTTTCTAAAAAGTTAATATGTAGGTTGTTTCCCCCCCACCTCAAGTTTATTGATTTGTCAGCTCATACATTTTAGAAAAAATGTTTCTTTGAAATATAGTTAAGATTCGAACCATATCTATATTAATCTGAAATATAGCTTTTTTCTTAAAACCTTTTAAGGTTATAATATTGTTGCTTGTATAACAAGGACAGAAAGAGAAAGAGAATATTTAGCAAAATGATTCAATTTAAAACTAAATACTTATAAAATATTTCGGAAAAGAGATATTCAACACAATAGAGATTGAAAAAAAAATCTACATTCAAAACGTTGAAAGAATCTTAGAAGTTTTATGATAATATTCAGAAAACTCAGAAAGCTCGCAAAATATTCATTTGTGAGATTTTCAGGTTCAACTTCAACCTCAACACCGCAGAGACTTTCATTAAAGTAACCACTGTTATCTTAATCAAGAATGAAAAAAAAGAGTAAAGGAATATTGACCTCGCTAAGAAATTTAAAGGTATACTACCCACTTTGTATAGTAAGTTGCAATTCTTGACAGCAGTCAATAAAATCTCTCCTTTAACTATAAAATTTAGCTTTCGTTTCTGTCTTTCATTTAAACATTGTGCAATAATTGTATTGATTTCTGTAAACGTTTCGATTAATTACATTTTTTAAAATTCTTCCTCTTAACAATATGTTACTTTCAAAACAATCTGTTTTGCACTGTCTTCCAGTTTTTCTCTACGAAATGCTTATTTACTAACAGTTTGTATTTTGTCAGTATTGATAAGTATTTACTTAGCTCTAGAGTGACATTGATTCGGCTAATTGAATCGAAAAGAAATGAGTTTTTTCTTAAAGAATTGTTTAATACAATACATCTACTTTTATGAATGATAGTAGATAATCTTTATTACGCAGTCATTCAAAAAGTTTCCTCTTCGAGCCATTGTAGGGAAAAATCAGTCACTATTGGATGAGGCTTTCCCTAAGCATGGGAAATTCTATACCGACAGTCTCCATTCTCATGGAACCGCGCCATTGTGCATGAAACTAGTGTTTGCGAAGTTACTACCTAAGATTTTGATCTTTTTCCATCTGTTGACCAAAAGGGTCATATCAAGATGGAAAACGCATATGGAATTGGTGTGAAAAATAGATATGAACTATTTTATGATGAAGATGTCGACCCGTTGGAAATTATTCGCCAACAGGAGGAAGAAAAGGAAAAACGCAAGTCGGATAAAAGTCATCCCAAAGACAAGAGTAAAATCACAAAAACAGGAAAAACAACCCCTGCCACAGCATTATCAAAAAAATCTAAGGACAGCTCTACGATAGCCCCTCAAAAACCTTCAGAAACGACAGGTAGATAAAAAAAATTTCTATGATAACTTTCTTAACCACATGGTTCAGTAAAGGTAAATAAACCGACATGTTGAAACTGCTTTTGCATGAATTATTCTTGCTGTTGATTTTGAATTTGAAAGTGATATGTTATAATGAATTTAATTAATATCTGTGTGTTATTTCGCGTAGCAATTTATTAAAGGTTTTTTTGAAACGTATTTTCAAAACACGTGTTCGGCATATAGAGCTTTCGTATTGTACAGCAATTTTTTTAAGTACTGTGTTTTAAGGACTTCGAAAAGTAGATCTTCAAGATTATGTACGAATTTATTATAACTCAAAAGTGTTAATGTTGATCTCGTAATAAGGGTATATTAATGGAATCTGATAGTTATTCTTTGAAATTTTCAGCATTTAAAGTTTGTAGGTACATTTAGGTTATTGCTTCAGGGATTTTTTTTAAAGATATTTGGCTATTGCTTTTTTAAGTGGATGTTATTGCCTTAAAATGGAATGTAGAAAACAAAGTTTGCAATTTATCTCAATTTCATGTACACAGTTGCAAGTTTCATATGCTAATATCATATGTATTGGATATCTATGAGCATGATATTTCTTTCCACAGTAGTTTCATTCAATATTAAGAAATAATGTAGCAAGTTTTTAATACTGTGCAATGAATTAATCTCTGAAGTTACAACTTTTAAAAATTTAAAGTTTTAGATTTGATTTCAAATTTATTTCAGCTCTTCCTTTCTGTATGAGCCAGTGAGTATAATAACAAATTAATAGTAAGTCTGTATGGATAAAATGTTTAAATTTGTATTGCTTGTTATAATATAAGATGTCAACTTAATTTTCATCTATAAACTTTGTGTGCCAAAGTGTGCATCAACTCTTTCAAGCCTGGTAGCTTATTTTCTGAAGTTTGTAAGAGCAATTCTGGATGTTTGTTCTATCTAAATCTATAGGAAAGGCATATATGTAAGAAACATTTAATTAAGTGGGTAGTATGCTATTACCTTGTAGTTTCTTTAACACAATATTCTATTTCTTGCAGTTGTCAGGATTTCATTTTTAATTTTATTTCAAGAAAGGTAATGAAGTATTCTAGTATCATTCTTAATAGTAATAGTTTTAATTAATGATAAATTATTTTAAAAATTAAGCAGTATTATAAAATTAACAGTATCAATCTTGGTAACTTAAAATGCTGTTTTAAATCATAATTGTCATATATTATGATTATTTAAATATCGCTACAGGATATTCCATTGGATTTAAAGTTGAAAGTAACTAGAACAATTTTCTGTCACTTTTGAGCTGGATTTCATAAATGGCAATTATTCCAATTGCAAGTATTGAGCCTTGCCCATCTTTTAGTAACCATACTTTAATATTGACATAGGAGACTCATTTATTTACTTATAATCCTATTATTGGTTAAATTAAAAGACCCAGTAAAGAAAGGGGCAGGGATCCTACATATATCAGTATGTTTCAATAAGCTTAAATACTTCTTATGTCATATTACCACTTATATTTTTTGACACTAATATGGAAATAAATTAGTGTTGAATAATATTGTATCAATCTGGTACTTAGTATGATATACTGATGCCAGTTGTCAAATATTTGGAATAAATAATGACCTAGTTTGCTGTCTACCTACCAATGTTTATTTGTAACATCAATAAAAATGCATTTTATATATTATGTATAGTTTGGCTTTAACCAATACTGTCTTTTATATGATATAATAATGTACATACCATTCAAGAATTCCTACCTTCTATTATACTAATTTCATCAACGAAATCATTCCTTTTTTTCTTGCCTACCTGTCATTTACTGTCAAAACTAATGCTACAGTTAGGTTTTCAGTACTTCTAAGGAAATATTATCATGATTTTTATCACTTATATCAATATTGTCTATCTTGATATATGTATTAGTACCAGTTTAAAAGTTTTAATTCCAGTGGGTGGGAAGGGGGAGATTGTTTCTGGCAGTATCAAGTATAACTGAGTAATGGTATTAGCCTATCCTAGATATGGCAAAACCTGGTATTAGCTTAAATCTGTAATAAATACTGCACCTATGAAATCATTTTAACCTATGGGACAATTTCGATGCTTCTCTGAAAATGCTCCTGTGAAGTTAAATTTTGCAGACTCTGTACAAATATGAAGATACAAAGACCAAAAATTATAACAAGAGTCAAATTACATTTTTTTTTTTCATTTACTTGTTATTTAAAAAGTGATTTTTTTTATTGCTAGTTGTTCAAAATTTTGTAATTTCTGAAATTTTTATACAATTTAATCTCTTAACTGTATGATATGTTTTCAGAAAACTATTTGCTTCATATTTAATAATTCAGTATAATTAGAATTCTGATTTCTGCAAATCTATATATAATAGTTTTTAAAAAAAAATTATAGATGTTACATAAAACATGGTTAACCTTATTATCTGGAAAACAGTATGCATGTTTATTTGTAGCGTAACTAACTAGTTCCTGCCCATATTCTGGTAAATAGGTGTTATGTTTATGCATCTTATTCATGTTTCCTTATTAATCTTCAAAATGTTTTTTTTTTCCATTAATGGAATTTAATCTTAGAATTTGGCAAAGATTTAAATTTATTTACATTGTTGTTTATGGTTTTTTTTTATTTTATGAAGTTACTCAAATTTTTTTAATCATACATTTAATTGATGGGCTAAAATTTAATCTATCTTGGTGCTTTTATTTGAAGATCAATACGCCAAATGAATATTGCAATAAAAATTAAGTGATACCTGTCAACTCATTGAATTTCTTGAAGTCGTCAGTGAAGGCATATTTTATGTATCTAGTCAATTTTAACTGTTGAAAATGTTCTATTTTAGTTAATGACCTATTCCTTCTTAAATTGAAATACTGAAAAAAGATTCCCTAGAATAATATATGATTAATTCTATATAAATTTTATGTCATTTATTTAATTGAATTGAACTTTTATTATTAACTATCAGTTTCTATATCTATATAGATTTATTTATTTTAATGTACATTTTTGGCATTAAACTGTGAGCTGAAATATTGCTTATTAAACAGAACTTTATTATTCACTTTGGGTAATAACTGGTCTGCTAGGAGTATTTTCTATATTTAATTTCAAATAATGGTTCAAGATGTGGTAATCATGTCAGTTCAGCAGCAGTTTTTCTGTAATGCAGTCATCAGAAATACTTATATTTTCTGTTCTGTCTTTACATCTAAACTTTATGCAATATATCTAAGCCTTCAAAAGATTACTACATTAACTCCTTCTAAATTTATTATATACACTGACTCTGAAAGAAGTATTGTGACTTTTAAAAATGTCACTAGAAAGCCATCCCTTAGTTTTAAATATTTTTCATGTGTATAATTCACTAAAAATTATTTCACAATATTGTTCTATTGTATTCTTGGGCATATCGGAATTTGGGGAAATGAAAAAGCTAACAAGGTAGCAAAACGCTCAAATCTGTTGATAGGAAATTTTGTTCCATTATCCTATGTATTTACAAGCAATAAAAATAATTCAAAATAAATTCTGGAAGTCTATGTGGGAAAAGCTATCTATGAATAAAGTTTTTCAAACACAGCCATCTGTCAAAGGTTTCAAAAATAAAATTCTGACTAGAAAGAAAGATGTCATTATTTCGAGACTTAGAATAGGCCATACCTATTTGATCCCGAAACATCTTTTGCACTCTGATCATGCACCACTTTGTAATAAATGTAATTCTGTTTTAACGGTTATCCATATTCTGTGTGAATGCCGAGATTTTAGTACACAACGACAAGTTCGTTTTGGAATGACTGTTCTTAATTTAAAGGACATTTTAAGAGATGACCCTCATTTAAATATCTTTACTTTTTTAAGATATTCAAATTTTACATCAGATTTAGTTGTATTCTCTTCTTAAAATGCTTTAAATTTTAACACAAAAGCCATTTAACAAATGTTTGATGCAGTATGATTAGGTCTGGTCCTTGCGACACGAAAACAAACTAATTTTAAATAAATTGTTTATAATTCATGATCAGGATTTCTCCACATTGACAAACATTAAACTGTCATTTTAATTGTACAAGCTTATTTTTATTAATTTATGTTATTTTTTAATTATTTTTATTTCATACTTGAACCTTTCTATTGGAGACAATCCTGTAACATCATAGCACTATTAAAAAACCCTAATTATATTGTTTACCTGTATTCCAAATTTTGCCATATTATGGCTTCTTTTATTTGGATGTCTCATAAACTACAGGAATATCAAACAGAACAAATCTTTTTGAATGTAGGAAGAAAATTATGCAATTAAGTATTTGAAATAGTGAAGAGGGTATGAATTTCATTGTAACATGTAATCTGCTGGAGAAAAAAAGATTAAAGTTACCAAAATTCTGCAACAGTTAGTCTATATTAAACTGACATAATTAAAGATAAATTTTTAAGTTTTGAAGTGGTGCAAGATCTTATTTTACACGATAATATAGTCAATGTTATTGTGGGGAAATTCAACTCAACAATGTTCATTAAAATTTCTGAAGAAATTGCTCTGTGTCACTCACCAAAATATCCATCTATCAAATTTGATGGCCGTCAGTTAAGTGGTCTGACCTCTAATATGCTGCCATACACACATTCACCTTCACTTTTAATTCATGTCTTGTCTTATAAGTTGATTTTAAAATTTGTACCTAACTATGGATGATTCTTCACTTACCCAAAAGCTTTTTTTCACCTTAATATAAAATATAAGTGATATTTGAAGATATAAAATTCACTTTGTTGTAGTGTAATTTTCTACTTATATTAAATTTGGCGTGCTTAAGAATACTAGATAAGATTTCTGTATTTTGATATATGTGGGTTTATTGTGCGTAATTTTTATTTGTTAAATGTTATTTTCATTGTTAAATATAAATTTTAAAATAAGATTTTCTAGAAGACATATAATATAAATGAATAGGTAATGTCTGTTTTATTTGATATTTCTATATTCAGAAATTAGAAATTTTTAAATAGCACGGAATTCTGTGAAGGAACAGAAAGCATGCAAATTAAAATTGGGGGATTCTTTGAATAAAAGCATAACAAGCCATTAAGAATGGGGAAAAAAAAAAACCCTAAAGTGTTTACCATTATATAATGAAATTTCTTTAATTAAATGTCGGTTTCTAAAATTAACAGATTCAATGCAGCTGTTTTTAATTTGTCTTTTTTCATAATTAGCATTTAAAACTCGGCAGCTGATAATTAGAATGTACTACAGATATTGTTAATCAACTTTTCCGTATGTATAGTTAATATAATCTTGCATTTTAAATATGTAATTGTATTCATTTTTATTCAGTCAAGTAAAATTTGGATTGTACGCTCAAAAATTTGGAAACTCGAGTATTTGAAATGTCTTATTTTTTTTAAATTGAGCTAGTTAGTTAACATGTTTGATTCTTGAATAAAGTTGTAAATTTTATATAAAGAAAATTGATGTATTCTTCCAAGAATGTAATTTTTATTAATAATTAAATTTAACAGTGCACTAAAATGGATTTAATGAAAATTATGTAGACTAAAATAAAATTATCAAGTTTTTAAGTGATTTGGCTGTGAAAGTTATTTTATCCCTTTTTAAATATATATAATAGTTAAATCTATTAACTTTGTAACTTTTTAAATGATAATTTCTAGATAACTTATTGCGAGTTAAGAAATGGAGTAGAAATAAGGATACGACTGAAAAGTTTTTTTCTTATGTGCATTTAAATGTTAATTTCATTTATCCTTTATAATTCCTAGTAAATGTTTTATGGGTATTTTCTTCAAAAAATTGCATATTAATTCATGCTTAAGGACTTCAATTTTAGCTTAAAGTTTCAATAATTTTAAGAATGTTTATCTTTAGGTATAAACAATTTACATTTTAATATATAAATTTGGCCTGATATGCTTCACCTACCTGATTATAAGTTTTTAATGTTGTTTGAGAAATAAGATAGGATTTTCAAACAGACTTCTTTCAAAAAGTTGTTTTTTTAATGTAGCATCAAAAATTATTGCTTGTTTTGTAACGTGAATTTTACATTATTTGATTTTTACCATGTTTGATTCTATTCATGTAAAATTAAGAATCCTGAATATTGATGAATCTGATAATATTTTATGCAGTTTTCATTCTGAAGTATGCTTTAAAAAGTTGTTAGTTTTAAATGTGGTTAATTGACCCAACTATTCCGTTAGTGGTTTTCTTTTTTTAAAAATATGTTGTATTTTTTGAAGGGAGGGGGGTCTTATATGTTTCGTATCTGATTAGAAACTGTTAAAAGTTCATATTAACTATTTATTTTATTTTTTAGAGATTTCTAACAAGTCAAGGCCTAGACCATTTAGTGATCGGAATGCTAAAAATTCCAGGAGTTTTGAGGATTCAAAAGATGTTGAGGAAAGGAAAAATTTTAGAAATCGTGAAGACCATGGCCTTAATACCGAAAACAGGTAAAAATATATTTAAGTAGAAATTCGTTTAGTTCAAGTAGCAAAATATGTCCAAGGGTGTAATAGGGAATTTGAATAGAATACTGTGAATGTAAAGGTTTGTAAATACTCGTTTGTTTCCAAAGTTGTGATTTATATAAATTTTAAACTTGAACAGGTTTTTAAAATATATTTGTCCAGATAGCTATAAATTTAGATGAGGCAAACTCGTATTTCAATTTACTATTAGATATTTTTTAGCATTATTATGAGTATAAATTTTTCTTGATTATTAGGTGTTTACTGGCATAACTGGCTTGTGTTGCATGAAACTTCTTAGTTACCTGTATACTGTAATTTTAAATTATCCCATTATCAAATATTGGGATTTAATGTATTAGCCTTTTATTCTGCCTGCATTGGATTCTGTGGGTTGATCAATGTTTAAAAATATATATATATTTCTTTAATCATCCATTATATTTTGGCATCAAGATTAGAATAAAAAATTAAGATTATTGCAATAGCAGATAACTGCATTTTTATTTTATTTGCTTTTGTTTTGGTTTACAAATGTATCCCATGAGGAATCTTTATTTATTGTTGGTTGCTTGCTAGCGAAAGATGTTTAGATCCTATGTTATTATTGTGATTTGACATCTTCAATCAAGGAAAATTTTAGTAAAATAAAAAATAAACTTTCAATGTGTAGCAGTGACTTCATTATGGATGTTTAAATAGTAATCATATTTGCTTTTAATATTTTAGGGAAAGGGACTCAGAACTTCGTAGAGGTCGAGGTGGCTTTAGAGGCCGAGGAAGAGCCCGTGGTCGAGGTGGCTTCTTCAACTATGATAACCGTCCCCCACGCAGAGAATTTGACCGCCATAGTGGAAGTGATAAGTCGTAAGTATTGCTTCAGTAGAATTTAATTAAATAAAAAACAGAATTTTTTTATTAAGAAAATTTTATCTTATAATAGAGGTTTGCGTGCTACTGAGAAAAGAGAAGGTGCTGGAGCAAATAACTGGGGAGACATGAAATCTGAATTTAAGTAAGTTTATTTTACTACATAAAAATTAAATTCCTTGTCATACTTGGCTTGTCTCCCAAATTTTCCCCTGCAATGAAGTATTAAAACATTTTCAATGAATAATTCTCTTTCTAGTGCTGCCAAAAAGGAACAGGAATCAACTTGGGTGGATGATGAATTTGAGTAAGACAATTTTTTAAGACATTCCATTAATATAGATAATTTCAATTTTTTTATGTATTTGATATTTCTGTCAATTTTTTCATATATTTTGATATTACTGATTTTCCTCCGCTAGTGCATCTGGCGAAAAGCAAGCTGATTCCAGCTGGGGTGAAACTATGCCTGAAAACAAGTAAGCATGCTGAATAGCCTAGTATTTAGGGTTTGGTTTTTACAAAATGTATTATTTGGTTTGGGATAAAATGTTGCAAAATTAATTTTATTCTTAATGAAAAAATCTTGGTTAAAAGTAAGAAATTGATGTCTTAAAATGCTCCTTGGGTATGGAATCAACTTATTCTCATGTGAAATGGGTACATGGATGAAGTGTGCTCAACAAAATATGGAATTTGGTGTGAATCTTATTTCCTGCATTAGACTTTACAATACACACAACTTTTAAATAATGCTGTTAAATGGAATGTAATATTACGTTAGTTATGTAATTATGATTTTATGAAATAAATATTTCATTTATTTTTAGATTTAACTTTATCCTGTTAGATTCTTAGACGATATACGTAAAAAAAAAAATACTGTTATTCTGTGTGTGAAAAAAATGAGGGGGAAATCCTTTTATGTAAATATATAGGAATTTCATATTTAATAATTTACATTCATTGGCAAAATGCCTTAAATTTGACTACTTTCAACTAGCTTGAGTCATTGATTTTTTTTTTTTTTTTTTCAATGAGTAACTAAAAGAATTGTAGAAATTGCTGCATTGTATATAAAACCTGTAATTTATAAACCGTTTCTGTTCAAAAAATATCCACTGAGATTTTTATATCATTTCAATTTCAACTCTTTATAACTGATATATTTTGACTCCTGTACTTTTAAGTGTTGTATAGTATGTGGTTGTTTCACTGTTGCCTGTTTTAGTGTTTCAAGTTCTGGGAAAGATGAAGGACCTGGAGAAAAATGTGATGATTCATTAAATGAAAATGTAGAGTCAAAGTAAGCCTGTTTTGTTATTATAAAAGTGGTATATGCAAAAAGATCATTAAATCTGTTTATTCTTAATTCTTGAAGGTACAACAAATATGAATACAGTTTTACATAGAAGTTTGCTTATAAGTGGTTCAGTGAAAGAAACTTATCCTCCTTCTGATATTTTCTTTTGGAATAAGTGGGTAAGGTCATTGACTGATACAGTACTCAGTGAAGCTTCAGCAGACACCATTTTACTTAAGGCTGTAAACTGAGTACATTTAAATAGAGTAAATAAAAGCTATATTCCTAAGAATTCATTGCTTTTCTGAATGCAAGTACATGAGGTGCAACTATATTCTATTACGATGCAAGACTTCTATTTTAATGCAAGCAATCTAAAACATTTTCATGTATTACTCCTCTTTATAATACGAAATTTTTCCAAGTAGTCTATTTTGCCAGTATGGTGTAATTTTTCATTGAATATTTAGGAATATCTGTTCAATACAACTGGAGTGGTGATTACACTTATGGTGTCTTGATTAATTTGGTCAGTTTTTTCATTAGCAGTGTGTCATGACTTCTTTCATGCAGATTTTCTGTTTGAAAGATACATGCACCTTTCTTGGACACACAAAAATAACCAGATTACTAGGGAATGGATTTTTGAAATACATCTTTCTTTTTTTCAACTTAAAATGTTCAATCTGAACATTTATATTCCTTCATATAGAATTACATTTAAAAAAAAAATACATGTAACTTCTTTCTATTATGTATTGAACTTATTAAGTGCATTTAATTTGCAATATGTGATTAATAATTATTATGATTATAGAACAGGATCTGTGGTTCTATCATAAATATCTTACAATTTGGGGGATTTATTTTATTAAATAAAATAACTTAAAAGCTGCTTCAACACTAAGGAATTATTAGATTCAATGGGCATTATATATTTTAAATTATTTTCTCAGTTTTTTTATTTGTCTTGTTAAAATAAATCTGTTGAATTTTTCCCAGCAGTTAGTTTTGATGGTTTATTCAAACCATTGAAATTTTAATATCTTCATAAGTTTTACTTTTTTTTTTTTTTTTTTTTTTCAATTTCTGAAATTTGGGATGTTTTTATTAAAGTGTTAGTCTCAATAACCATGTCCCAAGGCAGTCATAACTTTATTTTTATAAATGAAGTATCTTTTGTGGTCCCATCTTCCTTAAATGAAATTTAATGTCTTGTATGCATTGATAAAAATCATCAGATTGTATATACAAAATTGATAATATGAAGTTATGTAAATATTTATGCATTATTTTGAGAACATAACTGCACTAAATTTTAAAACCTTATGCATTAAGCATTCTTATGTTCTCTAGTAAAAGTTACTAGAGAACTTTAATTGATTTATATAACATGTATATCAATGTTGGAAATGCATGTCTTGATTTTAAAATTTTTGATATCAGCTTTCATGAAAGTTTTGAAGTTTATTTAAATTTTAATATTTATCTCCTTTAAGTCTTTGGAGAATTTTATAAATACCTTTCCAGGCATTCAGATTTTGAAAATATGTCGAAATGCAAATTAGGAATATATTTAAAATATATTTTGACCAAAAACATTTCATCACAGTCAAGTATGAGTAGCACATTTTTCCCTTCTTGAGAAATATGTTAGCTTAATTAACCCATGATTATAAACTTCTTTTACGTCCTGCATCCCTCATTTATCCACAATTTTATCCATTGATCCACAAATGTATAACGTGCATGGTTATGTTGTATTTGTAGTTAAACTTGTTATCGTCTTCATTGTGAAAGTGGATTTTTTAAATTATGTATCTGATTTATGAGGTTATGAAGTTACAGGAATATAATTCATCCATCCAAATTTTTATATATAATATTGGCTCTTGAATCATAAGCTTTATATTCATTCATTCATTGAAATTCCTTTCTCCTCATCATTTGATTGTCGTCTTCACCTGACTGTTTTTCCTTCAATTGAATTTCTGAAGTTATTTTATTACATCAAGCTCAAAAAATCGATGTTTCAATAATCACAAAACATATATATGTTTTTATTTCTAATGTCTTCTGTGAAAGTAAGTTGTACAATTTGAAATGCTCATTTAGTTTTATCACCATATTGAGGTTAGACTTTTTCCCTTTTCAGTAGTATAATATTTTATGATAGAGAGGACAGGAAAATTTAGGTTTGATTGGGAAAAAATAACTGAATTTTTTTTTGTTGCAATAAGAAGTTAGGCCACATAATTACCTATAATTAGTTTCTATGTATCATTTCTTTACTTTAGCATTAATATAAATATCAAGTCAACTGTTGTGAGAATTGCTTTGTGATTGAAAAACTAAAAATTATCTATTAGCAATATTATGATGCAATTAAAAACTAAAGTTTATTAGTCGTGTATTTAATACCAGGCTTGAATTTAATTTTGACTTAATTATTGCAGTTCAGTAATTTATCTAATTTGGAAGTACATATTCATGAAATTTTCTTGTAAATTTTTTAAAGTTAATGCTATGTAATTTTTTATTGAAAAAATTATGCATTCCATAGAGAAAACTTGCCAGTATCTGAAGAACGCACTGAGGAAACCGCCAGGGAAATGACTTTAGATGAATGGAAACGTGAGCAGGAGGCTAAACGGGCTATTCCTAAATATAACATAAGAAAACCTGGAGAAGGTGAAGATGGGAATCAATGGAAAAAATTGTATGTGCTGAAGAAAAAGGTTAAGGAAGATGATGACGATGAAGAAGATGATGATGAAGATGTTGATGTAAGTTATTTCGATTTTATTCTGATGTATGCAAATGTTGCATGAATGTAAAGACCGATTTATAGATTAGCTGTAATTACACTAGCAAAGTGGGATGATCTAATGATACTATAATTGCAACAATTTTAATGTATATTTTGCTTACAGTAAATTCATATCATTTTTATTTGATTAGGAATACTGAAATTCTTAACTGTCATGCTTGCAGTTTTTGTTTAATTTGGTGTTATATAAACTTTATATATTCCTAGGATGATGAGTTTGCTCGCCGGGGGCGTCAGCGACAGCTAGTTGATATCCAGATAAACTTCAACGATTCTCGCCGGGGTCGTGGAAGAGGGCGCGGTTCAAGAGGTATTGGTCCAAGAAGTGAAAGAGGTGCAAACACTGGTAAAGATGTTAACAGAGAAGATCGCAGAGATATTACTGTACCAAGTGTTGGTAGTCGAAGCTATCGTGGAAGCATGAAAATAAATAAATCTGGCCAACAATCTGCTCCAAGGGTTGATGACTGGAATGATTTCCCGTCTTTGGTTACAGCTTAATTCCAGCCAAAAAAAAAAAAAAAGTGTAGTTAACTCCTAACTTGCGACCGAAGCGTTCAATGCAAATCCTTATTTGAATACTGTTCCTTGAAAAACTGACAAGATAAGGACTACAAATCCTGAGAAATACTTCCTTGTAGGCTTAACTATACGTACCCTATGCACACTTTTCAAGGACTTATCCAATTAGCAACGAATAATGACAAGAGTGCAGCAATATGACTTTAAATTTGTGTACTTAACCTTATTCACTCGGGCATGTTAGTTAAATCGGCAACCTAGAGTGTTCAGTGATGTCTGTATAACAGAAAAGTGGTGAAGAAATTTACTCATGCCTTATTTTATTCAATAGTTTTGATCTGACAATATGAAGATCAAATGGTCGTGTGAAGTAAATGACTTGCTACTTATGGGAACAATAATTTCCCAGCTAATTATTGTGAAAGTCATTTAAGGTTGCAAGCATAAATCAAAATTAGTTATTGTTGAGATAACTTATAAACTGTTAACAAGAGTTTTGTAATCGTTTGCAAAAATTGTGATTTTAAAAAGCTTTAATTTTTCTTGTTTGTGCTAGAATTTCTATTCATTGAATGTGATAAAGAAATTAATTTGCATGTTAACCATTTAAATGTGTTTGTGTTCTAATATGACAAGTTAATTTTCTTAAGTGATGCTTCCCATGTATTAGCTATGTGTTTTTCCAAATAATCTAGTTTAGTTGTTTCTTTAGCCCTTTAAAAATGTTAAAACATTTATTTTCAGAAATTGATAATATTTCATATGTCTAGTCATGGTGCACTGTACTGTTTTTGCCCCTTGATCTTAACTAGAAGACTTGCTGGGAGGGGAGAAAAACTGCATTTGCTGACATTCATGATAAATCAAAGTTGCTTGAGTCTCTTAACAAGCAGTATTGATCAACTTTTGAAGTTTTTATATATTTTTCCAGCATGTGAGAATTAGTGAGATCAAATTTAATTTATGCTTATTTAAAAATCATAAAGCATACATTATTTTGAATTGAATTATAAATTTTCATGCAAAGAGCCTTATATCCCTAAATAGACTATCTTAAGGATTTACCATAATATCCTAAATATAATTCTGTATAATGTGTGTAAATAATTAAAATGTGGCTTGATAAACAATGTATTATAGTTAAAGTGCTTTCAGAAGAAGAAATTTTCTCTATGCAAAACAGTTATACATATTGATAGTGTCTTAAAAGTTAGATGAGCATTATTTTTTTTATGTACATTTTATTAGTAAAAGTTTATCATCAACTAATGATAAAATTTAATGTTATCATTATATGAATTTTCCAAAGCAAATAAACCATTTTTGAGGGCAGAAACTATAGCTAAATCTAAGTGATATTCTAAGAATTTCATTACATCATTATAACTACAAATAAGGATTGTGTAGTTAATTTTATAATAAAACTCATTTGTTCTTTTGCTTGTGGTTTCATTTGTAGTATCTTGTCTTACTGTGTGCAATCTGAATGTTTCATGTGGCCTGCCATAATGTGAAGCAAGAAAATTTTTAAGTTTCAGTTATTTGCAAAACATTACTTTTTATTATCTGCAATATAGCTTAAGATTATATTGGTAAATTAATTTTGGTTGTAGTCTTAATAATATTGAAACTTACGCCTATTTGAGTCGTTACTGCAGCCCATGTGTAATATGAACTAGAAATTTTTAGTCATTTGATTTTGCTTAAGGCGAATCTTCGCAGTAGAGATTATTTATCATGTAACGCTCTTTTTTTTTTAAATGTATAAAGCTATGGAAACAATTCTGGACAAACTTAGTAATTCACTAGTAGGGTTTTGAAATATCTTCTGCAATAGCTTAAAATGCTGTAAAATTCTATCCAGTTTTACTTAAGTACTTAAAATCCTTTTAAGAAAGAACATATGTACAAAAAATCGATTATGGAAATAAAATTAATTTACATCAGCTCACTATTGATTACTGTGAAGTTATGCATTCCATGCAAAATGATATTTACTAATATTTGATTCTAGCAATGTCTTAAAAAATGAAGTTTGCTATATTTCATTATGAAAAGTAAAATGGCATAACAAAACAGATATGCTATATAGGTAGTGCAATTACTGGTAATATACTTTTAAATCCTGCTTGATAAGTTTTCTATATTCAATACAATACTTTATTTAATCATGTGGACAGTTAAGAAGAGGAATTTTCATTTGAAGTCCTTGTAAAATCTCTAAAATTACAAAATATGATAATTCTAATGTAGATGATGATTAGTCTATGAATATATTTAATTCTCACTGTCATGCTATGAAATAATTCCAATTAAAAAATTTTGGTGGCAACCATTCAAAATTGATTTCGATAAATTCCCTGTTATGTATTGAACCATAGTTTCATTGTATTGCATTTTTAATTCTCTCCAGTTATATTATTAATCCTTATGGGGTAATGTGAGATAACAATTAAAATTCAGTGTATAATAGCAGGTTATAAGGGTGGTGGCAGAAAATTTCCCACCGGGGAGGGGCAAGTATCTTTTTCTGAGCTTCGTAGGAACTCATTTTTGTAATGAAATTAATAATTAATCGCCAATTAAGCTATTTAGGGTCAGTAGTACCACGTGGCCGCCCGGAACCTATTCTTCTTGAGGCAGTACCGTCCCTTGACCACTGCCGCCAATACTCATGCACAGTGGATACATTCCTGCGAAGTCTTTCAGCAATATCGCGGAAAGAAAACCCACCTTCTCGTAGCCCTACAACACGACCTCGTTCAAACTCAGTGAGCTGTTGATAATGGCTTCATCGTCTTCGCAGAGGCATCCTTGACCAACATTAACCCACTACGTCAAATCTCAACTGTAAATAACGATCACGAACCTTACAGCGCTTATTTAAAGCAAACCTCATTTGCATGTTCATAGTGTCGCTACTAGCGCCACACTTACGCGCGTAGCTCGAAGTTTGAATCGACGTTATCTTTCAGATGTATAAACACGCCTACCAAATTTCGTTTATCTAGCACAGCTCCTTCCTAGTGTTGGGATTTATTTATTTTTTTCATCAGTGTATATTCTTCCATGAACTAATTTAAGAAAGTTAGATACTGAAATCAAATTTTTTATTTTTTAATAACTCGGGTCTGAAATAAGAAAGTCAAAATAAAAGCTTAAGCAAGTTGGACGTAATTATTAAATTTGACTACGGTATATTTTACGATTAAAAATATGAATTTGTTGTATATTTTTTAAAAAATCGGTCAAATGTTAAAACCTTTTCAAAATTAAAATTTGGATTTTTTTTGGTGGGGGGGGGGGGTAATTACATATTTAAAGTAAAGTGGTTTCGTTTAAAAATATTACCAAATCTATAAGTGAATTTAAGCATTTTTTTGGAAGAATATTTTTTTCTGCTTAATTTTCTCTCTCTCTCTCTCTATATATATATTATCGTTAGCAGTTTGTATTTTTCTATTTCTCGCGCTGAAAGAAATCTTTTTCCAAGTTAACATTATATTGAGCAACTCGAGAAGTATACATAAACTACAAAATTCCTGCATATCTCGTAACCATTCCGATTGTTAAGTGTGATTTTTCCATAGGTTTAATGCGTATTAAAAGATAAAATCAGTTTTCTTTAAAAAATCAGCTCTAAATTTATAAAATACAATAGTAGTTTCAGTTTAAAATATAAAACAGGGTGCATAGCGTCATGTGCTTTAGTTTGAAAATCACTTTAAAAGTACTTACTTTTTTTGAGGGGGAGGACGTCTTTCAAGTCTTTTTCTTCAGAAGTGCGAAGAAAACGTTTTGCTTTACTTCCCACACGTTGAATACGATAATTCGAAGGTATGGTCGTAAAGACTTGTTTACCGAATGTATCAAGAAAGAAAATAAACAAAAGAGAAGAATGCGGAGATGACATAGATCCGAGTGTAAATGTTTAAGACGCTCTGGTGTAACGATATATGATCTTACTTATTCTTATAAAGAGAGGTTGACTAGGAATGTAAATATATATACTGCATGACACATTTTTTATCTCTTATTGTTTAACATTTTATACTGAACAGATACGCAAAATTGATAAAATATTATAAAATGCTTTTGAGACAGATGCAAGTGAAATTATTTTTGCTGCGTTCAAAATAAGAGAAAGTGGATATTTATGTAAAGTAGGCGAATGACCAAAACACAGAATAAAGTTGGCTTGTCAAAACTATCGCAGTTAATGAATAATGAAAGTCAATTTTGGTGAAATGAAGCATATTCTATGCCAAATACATAGGTTTCAAATGCATTTAGCTGATATTAGGTTGTCAGGGAACTGATTAGTCAAAACATATTGAAAAGGATTTTCAAATTTATCCTAAAGCGGCATCACAATTCTGATAGTAATTTCGCGAAAATTGGAGGGAAAAACCATCTGAGATACAACTGCCACATATGAACAGTGATTATCATTATTAACTAAGCGAACAGGTCGTATGCAACAACCACTTGGCAACATGTACCGCACTGAACCATATATCGAAAACATGAAGCTGGTCTATATATGGAAATATCCATAATATATTTTCCTTTTCATCGGCAAGCTTTCAGTCAGTCATATTTCTTCATGGTGGTGATTGGTTTATGCTCTCTTAACAGGTGAGGCATTCATGCTTCTAAAAGCAATAAGTTTGAAAAAGCTCCTACATTCTAATTATAGTAATGCGGTAATTTATAATACTACACACAGCACTGCTGTACATCTGTATGACTTAAATTTTAGTTAATTTTTAAACAATATATTAATTTGTTTATAAAAATAATGTTTAGAATTGTGACTTGATGTAGTTAGGTTTTTATTTTGAAAATTGCACTGTTCAACAACGGATTATAAAACCCTCTGCGCTTTTGCGCGGGCGTTACAGTGGGTTTAATTTGACAAAATAGGGGGGAGAGAAAAGATGAAAGGGTCAGATGTTTACATTTAACAATGTAGAATCGCGGTTTTATGAGATTTAAACATCACAAATGATTAATAATACAGACAGAAAACGATACTAATGCGCAGTAAAATATTTCAGAGCAATTTTTATTTAATATAAGGGGTATAAACATTAAATTTGGAGAATAAATGAAAAATTTCTGTTCTTAAATTTAATAATTATTTTTCTACAAAATAATAATAATCTTTTTTATATTAAAATGCCTTTTTTTTATACATTATTAAATTTTTTTGGCAATATTTTAAATCCCCTTTTTCTGCTTATTGGTCTCAATATATAATGGTATTATGTAAAATTTTCTTCGTACCTCCCCTGAAAGCTTTTTTACTACTTCAACTAGCCATATCAATGCAAAATTTTGAGTTAAAATAAAATGTAGTCATAAATAACATAATACTCACATGTACTTAAAAGAAAAATTTGTTTCAGGATTGAAACTTTTTTCGAACAAACACAACAAAATGAATTCAATTAAATTGGCCTTTATTAACAAAATGTATTAAATAAAGTAATCAAATAATTGAAAAAAGTTAAAAATTATAATAATACATCTGAATGTAAGTTATCAAAACCAGTTTTATGATAAGTAAAAGTTTGATGATATATAAATTCTTAGTTTTTGCTTTCATTCTTAAAAGTTTAAAATTCTTTTTAAAAGAATGTAAGAACAGGGCTTTAATGCTCTTAAAGAGAATTATTTGGTACATCACAGTTATTCATCAAATGAGGTTAAATAAAAATGACCGCGAATATGTTATAAAAAATCTGATAATCTCTTGTCTTTTTTGTATGTATCAAAGAATAATTTTGTTTATCAAGAGAAATTCTTACAAAATTATACTTTCCTAGAAGTTTACTCATTTTGACACAAAAATTCATTTAACCCGTTTCTAGTTCTTTATTTGAATACTAAATTTGAAAAATATACAATTTTATGCTGAAAGAAATTGTGGTAAATTAAAATATTAGGCAGTACTTCGTGAGTTATTAAATTATTTAAAATTTTACGTTTTCGCAAATGTTGCGAATAAATGTAATATATATCTTTGCATCCAAAAAAAAAAAAAAAATTGGTACTAAATACATTATACAAAAATGTTTTGATGCCTGAATTTTTGAAAATTCCATTTATGATTACATGCAATATTATAATAATTACAATTACGACAGATTAATTTTATGAATTGTGAGCCTTTTGTAAGAAATATTGAGTATATAAGTGAACATCAGTAAATAAAAAAACATCAGTAAAACAAACAAATTATCCTTTCCTTGTTACAAAATATGGATTTCAAAATGAATTAATTACAAAGAGAAATAATTTGGTAAATATGTTTGAAAATTAAACAGTTACAATCAATCAAAGCATTTATTCGGAAATAAATTTGTCATTTTTCTGTAATTTGTTATATTCTGTCAGTATATATGAATGACGAGTAAAAATTATATCTTGTCATAAGGGATGACAAGATATAATTTTTATACTTTTAAAATTGCTTTCCATGACAATGGAAAGCATTTTTAAAATTTTGATTTTATATTTTCTGCCTTCACGAAATTATATATACAGTAAATTCAAGCTACAACGATACCCGATACAACAATAACTCCCTCTACTACAATAATGTTTTGTGGTCCCGGTGATTTTGCATATAAACTAATGTTAATCTCCCATCGATATTGCGATATTCTCTAGAACAATAAACCTCTGTAAAACGATTTTTTCAATCTAAATTTCAGTATTATTTTCTCCCTTTATAATAATATTTTGATTTTCAAATGCTTTTTTTTTTGTTTTCTTTTGTTATTTTTTCCGACTATTAAGACTCATTGCGGATATTCAACTTATCCCTGAATAAATAGCTATTGTTCAGATTTCAAAACAGATGAAGACCACCCTTTTGGGAATTGGAGTGGGTGAGGGGGGGTGAAGTGTAAATGTATGCCTAGTCTCATTTTCCAGTAAGCTTTGGAATTCTGATAAGGTTTAAGGACATCTAGATCTGTCTGGTCACCTTGTCACTGAACAAGTGCCCTTTGTTAGAGGAACAGGGGGAGATGGAGGCGGGGTGTTGTTAAGTGACGTACTGAAAAGTGAGTTCAAAGGTTGTTTTATAGTCTTTAACAATTTTGAGTTCTACGCGAAACATTTGGTTCAAACTTTTCTTTCTTTCACGCGATATTGTTCCCTAAAGGCCTTATCAGACGGTGAAATGTCGCCAGCACTTTGCCGTTTCTACCCTCAAAAACCGGTCAAGCAAGTTTCATAATCGACCACTTATTCGAACAAGTTCGAAAATTGGTATTGGTGAACTTAACTTAAAAAAATGAATAAACAAACAAAAATATTGGATTATTTTCAATAAAAAGTGTTTTCAGGTATGTGAATATTTCTGTGCTTATTTTCTGAATTTATCTTATTTTTTTATTTTTTTAGTATTTAAACCATTATTATTTGTATTTTACAAATTAATTTCTTCTAAATATAGACTTAAAAGTAGTATGTTATGCACCTTAAACTAATAATAATAATAATAATAAAAACCTCTTATTAAATGCTCAAAATATGTGGGCCCTCGATATAACAATATGCCTCTCTACAACAATATATTTATTTGGTCCCTAAAATATTGTTGTAACGAGGTTTCACTGTATATATATATTCTTATATATCATTTTTAATGGAAAAAAATCACATTTGGTCAAAGAAATGCATGATGAGTACCATTTGAATACCAAATAAAATGTTGACATTATTACCAAATAGCCAAATGAATACCAAATAACATTTTTAAATTTGTGAATGCACCCCTGAATGCATGGTGTTAAAGGTAATGCAGAAAACTTAATCCAATTGAAAAACTACACCTAGGAATAAGCTGTAATTTTGCCTTGCATCATATTATAACCATGTCCATCGATTAATGTGCAAATTTAAAATTTGGGAACAAACAAATTGCCCATTAAAATACTATTTTAAAATTTTAAACACCAATTTAAATTTTTTTTCGCATATTAAAAATTACTTTTCATGATTAATATATGTGCAAAATTCCTAGTAGAATATTTTATATTTTCAGAGAAAAAAAGTTTTGATCAATAACTATATTATGTTTTAAGATACAAGTAAAAGACTAAATTTTATTTTCACATTAGAAGGACAAACTTTTGTTAGATCATAATTTTGAAACGAAAAATTAGACTAATAAAATTTGGTCTCTTGAAAGAAATTCTGATGTAGTTTCGAAATTTAATGAGAAAAAAGGGTGATGCCTTTGGACATTTTGACTTTCGTCCTTATTTTAATTATGTATTAATGTAGAATTTAATCTTAAGTATTGTTGCATTTTTTTAAAAATTTGTACTCTGATAAGAATAAATTTATATGTTCGTTACATAACTTTTATATATATATATAAAATATTGCAAGTATTAGAGTGCATAAAAAGATATAACCTACTGATGCAGAAATATATCACTATTTCGCTAATAGGTAATTTGATATTGCGAAAATCTGTAAAAGATGTTAGCTGAATTCAAATTTAATTTTCTCCTAGATGCACTATTAAGTGATAACTGAAAATCTACTGCTTAAAAATGAAATAGAATGGAAAAATTGATTTATACATTAACATTAGTAGATTATATTATTCAGGAATTTTAATTCTTTTAAAAATCGTTCTTATAAGTAAAATAAGACGTTAAATCTTGTAATGAAAGAAGCTCTGGTAATTCACTCTTCAACAACATACATTTACACTTTTAATGAAAGTTTTTACTCATAATCTGCGCTTTTTCTCCACAAAGCTTACAAAACAAGAGAATTGATGATGAATTTGAGCTGAATTTAATCATTCGCTTTCCATAATTCAAACAATGTGATTATTTCCAATTTCAGAAGTTTTCAGCTCTAGATTAAGCATTTCAGGGATCTTGAGGTTATAAAAACCTCGAGATTACTTTTTCGTTCCAAATTTTTAAAACCCAGCATTCTTTATATATTTTAATTTAATCTTTATCCAGCAGTTTTAAGTAGCAAATTTTGCAAGCTGCAATCGAAAGTCCCTCTCTAAAAAGTCGATTTCAGTATTTCACGTATAAAAAAAACTGTGAAGCTAAAATTTAAAAGCCACTTCAAGCAAAATAGTTTTTAAAAAACAAACACCCCTCCCCCCCAAAAAAAACCACCAACAATTTACTTTAGCATACTCTAAATAATGTTATTAAAGGAGACATTTTTAAAAAATTAAATTGCATTTAATTTTTTAGTTATAAAATAGCGTAATAAATAACATGCAAATGATAATTAGAAATATCTTTAGAATATATTTTCCAATTTATTTGAACAAGTCCAATTACACAGCCTCTATAATTAAATGAAAGTATAAAAATAAATAACATTCAAATACCTCTAAAAAATATGGAGCATTCAGGGGCACCTTAACATTTGTCGATTTTGTCTATTTAATAATTCGCTCCCCCCCCCTCTTGATTAGAATTATTTAAATAATCTCTTTGGTCCGTTGACATAAAAGTCCCCATAATGTAAATTCAAATATCTTGGGAATTTAATTATATTTATTAGAAATGACTTTAAAGACAGGTTTCGATGTGCTCATCAATTCAGATGTTTTTAAACAATTTTTTCCCACCCGTGGAAACTATCTGCATGTTGCACGCTTTTTACTTTGGAAAAAACCTAGATGGCTACTACACAAAAAGTCCATAGAATCATAATCGAGATCAATATGAAATTACGAAATAAGTAACTGAATTTAGAGCATTAGTTTCTTTATTCAAAGAAATAAAAATACTTATGTAATTTCATTGCAGGAAAAACTTGCTGTAATATATAAGAAGATTTAAAAATCTTTTCTTTTCTCATAATTATATGAGTGAAAATTAGTTTCTTTTTAATGTAATTTACTTTCAATCATGATGCATGAAACATTGATTAAATCTTAAGTATATTTTTGTTAGCGGCATTTGTAATCTTGTTATTCACATGAAAGAATAATTTCCTATCAATAAGCAGTCAAGTAAAAAGAGATTGTATTGTAACGTTTATTCAACTTACGTAAGTTTTTTCCCTCAATATAGGCTAAAATTTTGGTGATTTTATATTTGAAGAAATATTTAACAAAACGTTAATGTTTTAATGCCACTATCTATAATTTTTTTTGAGTAATATTTGTATTTTAAAATTACTATTAAATTAACCATTTACTTAGAATTTTCAAAATACTTAAAAGTATAAAAATACCCGCATCATTATTCAGCATTAATTTATAACAATACAGCAATAAATTACTAATATTAAATATCATTTGAGTAAAGAAATGTTTTTCCTCTTCTCACCTCTTTTTTTTAGTATCGTGTTCTCCCCCTTTTTTTACAGGATTTAAAATGAAGTAAATTAAAATAAACCCATTTTATAGTACATGCAAAAGCAATTATACGTAATGATTATTTACTATTTAATATATTACTTTTAATATAAAATAATCTTTTATTGGATACTGATTATTCATAAACTGATACATTTTAATTTTCATAATATATACTTGAGAAGTTATAAATATAATATACACATTTCTAATTGAGTATATATTATACACATTTAAGTCATTTAAAACTGCATTAAACTTATATTAGAAAAAAACATATTTGAAAAAAATGCTTAGCTAATTAAGTTTTCCCGATTTTTCGTATAAAGTTAATCGATTTTGACGGTCCATTTTATGACAGACTATTGTACGTAGAGTTACAAAATTTAGTACAAATAATATTTGGGAAGAAGAAATGTGTAATTCAGTGCAACACAAAAACATTAAAGTACAAAAAAAAATATTATATCGAACATAAATTAGCATACAATTATGAAAATTTTTCCATTAATTCTATTTTTTCATCAATTTTTATGTTGCATGTCTTTATACTATTAAAAAAATATATGTATCGATCTTAGAAAAGATTCATATTTAAATATAAGTGTGAATACTAGATTTTTTACGTATGAGATTTGATACATTTTTATAACTACATTGGTTTGTTAAGTGATTCATTTTATATGTATATGAATTATATGTTTGATTCCAGAGATTCTAAAGCTTTGGATATATATTATTTATAATTATAAGAAATTTATCAGCTGTTATTTTCTCTTATTAATTAGCTGAAATGTACCTCTAAATAACATAGTTAAGACAATTTGAATCGTTTATGTCTATGATAGTTGAGCACAGATGTATATTTTAAGAATACAATTTCACTATTTTAGATTTTTTTTTTTTTTTACAGTTTAGTGATTTAGAATATTTTGACTATGAACGAAAGGTTTAAAGAGTTGATATGATTTCCAAACTTAAATTTTAAACTTTTCCACTTTAGGCGACCAGTTGATTCGCCGGGATTAATGGATGCTGCAAATTTCAGTTGTTTCCTGAAAAAATAATCCTTAAACTTTAAATTTTCATATCTATCCCCCCTCCCCCCATTATATTTTGCATAGTATTTTTTATTCTTCTATCTACATCTTGATACATTTAATTATGTCACAAGAAAAAAGCTGAAATATTTCTTGTAATGGAGGCATTATAAAAAATTTTCCAACATTGTTTGCTTCTGCAGTTAAACTTTATTTGTAAATAAATAATATATATATCAAAAAATTTATTAAAAGCACGCCGAAACCTATTCGACATCGAAAAATAAACCCAATTTTCATATCTTGGTCACACACACACAAAGCCAAGATAGAATACTAGTCATAACATTGAAAATGTTTTTAAGTTTCTTTTCAACAATGAAATATATTTGCAAAATACGTTTTAAATCTTTTTTTAAAAATTAAATGTAGAAAGAGAAATTATATGATAAAAAAAAAACTGGTATCGTTAAAAAGATGTTTTTGAATTTTATGATCCTGTAATAACTATTTTTCTACAGTAAAATTTTAGAAAGTTATTTATAAAAAAAGTCCACTATTTCACTTAATTTTTGATTAATTATAATTTTAATCATTTTAAAAATTGCTCTGAAAAGCGCATTTTCATCCTCCAAAGTTAATATCTGCCTGATGTGGTCGATATAAGTCAAACGGTATAGTTTGTACAACAGCAGCTCATATACACACAAGCAAACAGACAGAAGTTTTTTTTCTTTTCTTATGTTCAAGTATCAAAATTTAGTTAAAATACCAATACATTTTCTCTCATTTTTTTTTTCAACAGCTAATGTGTTTTAGAAAAGCTAAATTAATCGATCCCTAGACCCTTTTTCCAATTAGTTACAAGTTATTTATTAAATGTTTATTACTCGTACGGAAAAAGTCCTAATACCCTTCTATTTAAGATGGTTTTAGATCACTCATTTGGATAAGAGGGAAAGCCCTTTTTTTACCTTTTCATTCTTATAAATAAAGTATATATTTCAGATTAATTTGTAGATTGCTTCTGAATCAGCAAAACTGAGTTAGCAAATCTGAATTAAAATAATTAACCATATAATAAGAAAAAATTCACCAAACATTCAGCTACTACTAATATCTTATTTTTTTAGAACGAATCTATCAATTTTTATTTAATTTGAATCTTTAATCACAGTTAAAAAAAATTACAATAATCAACTGCATGTACACATAATGGAAAAAAGTGAATATTTAAAAAAATAAGCATGAAATAGAGAAGCAATATTAAGTTTACAAAATGTATCTTTTATTGATGTATACAGCAATAGCAT